>JAWNZC010000156.1:890000-1490000 GCA_035771165.1 Paragorgia papillata
AGACTGGGGAGAGGCTGGAAACGAGAAGGCCTAGCAACATTCGTAAAAAGGTCCTGCCCAGAATCGTTCTGGCCCTTCGAATGTTCCTGGGATCTAGCGTAGCGACAGTATATTATATAAAAAGCATAAGGATGTCTGCGAAGATTTTACCAAAGATCTTGGCGATCGAAAGAAGGAAAATATGGAATATATTCCAATTGGAGCTCGAAATGAAAATTTAACTGTTTAACTTTCAACTTTTGGCGGTTGCAGAAGGAAAGCTAGTGATAAGAAAGCTAGGCCAGTGAACCTTCATCGCTCCGAGGTGAGTAGGCTTGTATTATTTTATGCAGATGGAAATAGTAAGTGTCGGGAAACAGTTAGGACGTCATAACATCACAATTCTTCCTCAATAAACAACTGAGCTGTAAAGTGAAAGTGTTTTACGAATTTTGCAAGGCCTTCTCCAGCGGGTCCGTTCGGATCACTTCCGAAACGCGTCAACCGAGGAAGGCCTAGAAACTAGGCTATTCGGGAGTCTTCTGGGCCTAGTTGCATAAACGCTAACGTACAAACTAAGTTCTAACGTCCGACGTTAAATTCAAATTTATTGTCTTAAAGTGCATATAAACCCAATTTTTTTTATCATCTGAATACGTTCTACATAGAGAAAACAGTTGTTCCGTGAAATATTTTTTTGATTGGAGCTATTCTTCAATGTTTTTTGACGATTCGCATTTCGAGTATGGTGATGAGATGACGTCTATGTAGACATTTGGCTTTCTTTCTCTTTTTGGCAAGATAAACTACCTCAGAATTTTTGTGGAAAAACTCATACAATATGGAACATGTTGTTCAAACACACTATATATTAATGGAAGAATTGGGTCATGTCACTCCTGCAAATAAATATTGTAGAGATAATGATGACTACTCTGGCGTCATCTCATTACCATTTTGAAAACAAAAATCTCTATTAAAGCAATAAAGGTTGCTCCACTCTAAAAAATATTTCGTTGTTCAACTATTTGGCAAAGGTAGAACGTATTTAGATGATAACAAATTTGGGGTTATATGCATTTTAACGTCAAACGTTAGAAATTAGGCCGGGCGTTAACGTTTATGCAACTGGGCCCTGGAACGTATAAGATGGCAGAACAAGCGGGTAAACCTTTAGGTTCACTTAGGCCCGTTTCAAACGTCGTTCTTCTCATGTGCCGAACCTAATACAAATAGATTCGACGTTGGAGCGGTTCTGGAGCGGCGCCGATTCAAACGTCGAACTTAATTCGTCGAACCTAATTCCCCAAACTATTAAAAACCGGCAAAAACCTTGCTCATGATCAGTACAGGCAGCGATAATACATTAAAATAATTTATGCATTAGGTTCGGCACATAATGCGACAAGCCTTGCCACTCCAAATACAATCTGCCGCTCCTAATACACTTCTGCCGCACTTAATGCTCGTATTAGGTTCGGCGCATGAGAAGAGCGACGTTTAAAACGGGCCTTAGCATTTAGGCTCAAACGTGTATTAAACCTAATTCGTCTTTCTCTACTTATTTAATTAAATCATGTATTCAACTGTAACTGTAATTTAAAGAAGAAAAATCCGAGCCAATAAAGTATTACTATATTTAGAAATATCGTAAGAGGTTCCTTTTAAAGTTGTTAAAGTGCCTATCACGCGATATTACTGAATTTTATAGATTCTATGTGAAGTGTATAGTTAAATGTTAAAGGGTATTGGCAATAAAAATTAAGTTTGTCTTATTTGAAAGAACTCGCCAAATGGTATAAGAAGACCTTTTACAATTTTTCCGTATCTGTTTTGGTTTTGGAAATATTTCGACTAAAGACAACGTGCTGTCCGCCATCTTGTTGTAATATTGGGTCTAATTAACTAGGAAATTGGTGACGTCACAAGCAGGGTAAACCCGATGAAACTACTCCGTGGGTGCCCAAATTTCTACGGAAGGCTTTTTAAATGTTGTTGGTCAATTTAAAATGGAAATAGCGCAACAAAAAATCGAGTTTCTAGCTCACAATGTCATAAGGTTGGCAAGATAAAAATTTCACTTTACCCTGCTTATGTCGTCACATGCATAATTTTGCATATCGAAAATAATTCCAAGATGGCGGACAGCAGGCTGTCTTTGGTCCAAATATTTCCAAAACCAAAACAGATACGGTCATGCTTCGGTCATTAGAGATCATCATTTGCAAACTGGTCACGCCCTGTCCTTTGAGGATTTTTCTATATTAAGTAGATCATCTAATGAGCTTGACCTTTTATTCATGAGAGTCTTTTGATCCATCGTGATTCTCCGTCACGTAATTTTCAGCTATCGTCTATCCCTATTTGCTTATTTCCATAATTAATTTTCATTGTTTACTATTCATGTTTATTACTTATTCACTTCCTCTTTATCTAATATAAAAGCTTGCATGCTCAATTGTAATTACATTACTGATGATGGTTCAAGTATGAACCGAAACGTCTAAAGAAATAAAATGCTTTTCGTCTTGGTTTTACGCTTCCTCATTCTATTGCGTTTTCCGCCAAATCATTCTATATACTTCTCATAGAATTAGTATCAGTAATATCGTATTATCGTATTTGGGGTGATAGATAGGCTAGGCACATTAAAGTGGTGTGTCTTCCGTTGTAGAATGTTTGGTAGTACGAGTTGCTCTACCAGTCTACCTCTGTTTATTATGTTGTTGAAAATTATTGTAGAAGAAACGCTAGAGAAATATCGTCAGAACTCACTGGTCTAGGTCAAAAGACGCACGTGGGTGGTTCTTCAAGTCTATTCGCACGCCGATGCACGCCGCTAAAATGCATTTGCACGCGCGAGATCTCGTCGAGTCCTGTCATACTCTGCAGACTAGTAGTACGTCCCATGCCCTAGCCCTTCCCTGCACAGAATGACCGCTATAGAAAGTCACAGTGTTCTTCATGTTGGTTCTTAAATAGTAGTACATAGGCAAATAGTAATTTTCATACCTGTTGCTTGATTTCTTCTTCAATTTGCTTTCTAAGTTCATCGAGATCTATAAATAAGTAACAAACATATTAGGAAGAATATAGCAGTCGGTCAGTTCTTTTAACAAGAAAACACTTGCAAGAGTAACAAAACATTTCAGTTTTCGTTTTAACTCCTTCACCAAGGGCTCCCCACTTGACAAGTAAAATCGTCTGGCGTTAGATAGGGTAAAATAGAGTTAATAAAAGTGTTCTAATTCTCAATTTTGAAGCGGCATCTTCCCAAAGGGCATCCGCAGTAGAGCTAATTTGTAATTTTTACGCTCTTTTTTTATATTAATTAAAGTGTAGTTTACAAAGAATACTGCATGTAGTATTTAATCAGTTAAAAAGCACAGATTCGGTTCGTATTCAACTGTATTAAAAAAACTCTGCATTCAGCTATATATGGGTAATATGGCCTATACATGCACTAACAAGTTCAAACATTACCTTCTTCAGACATCTTTTTTGAATCCGTGTCTTCATCATCGTCCTCGTCGTCATCATCCGTTGGCATGGTCACGACTTCCCCTGACTGAGCAGCTTTCAACATTTTCATCAATCTATCGTTCTCGTCTTTCAACTCCCGAATAAGTTTCTCCGTTGGGTCCTCGTTAACAGTTACAGTGGTTTTAATTTGTTTGGCACGATCAGCTAAAATTGGTATAATTAAACGCATTTATTTCAAACGCAAATTCAGCTTAGAATTAAAACAAAACAAAAAACAAAAAACAAAATCGACACCGAAATACTAATTTCTGTCGACCATTATAATGTCATATCATTATCATTTAATTAATTGCTGGATTGATTGATTGATTAATTGATTGGTTGGTTAATTGGTAAGGTTGATTGATTTTATTTTGACGTTTGTTCTTTGTCACTGTCACTGTCACTGTCACTGTCACTGTCACTAGCGAGGTTCAGATCACACTTCCACTTCCACTACCGCTACCATAAATATAATGAAGCATGTCAAATATTGTTTTTACGTTCAGTAATGGTCGCAGGTCTCAAACCTAGTGCAAAAAGAAAGCGTTTTACGGTACTAGGATTAAAACCAACTACGACTACAGGACGAAAAAACAAACATTACACCAGTTTAGCCACATACCGTTACCGTTACTGTTACTGTCACTGTCACTGTCATTGTTATTGTTACTGTTTGTTTGTTAGTGTTGTTCTTAGCATTGATTGTTGTTGTTGTTGCTGTTAATTGTTGTTGTTGTTAATTGTTGTTGTTGTTGTTGTTGTTGTTGTTGTTGTTGTTGTTGTTGTTGTTGCTGCTGCTGCTGCTGTTGTTGTTGTTGTTGTTGTTGTTGTTGTTGTTGTTGTTGTTGCTGCTGTTGCTGCTGTTGTTGTCGCTGTTTCTGTCATTGTCGTCGTCGTAGTTAGTGATCTATTATTACTGGCCACAAAAAATTTGACTGAAAATACCGTATCTTAATGTCGATAAAGTTTCATCGTGGTTGATGTCTGCAGGACTTATGGCAGCAATCTAAACAAAGTGAAAAGACAAAAACTATAATCAACACAAAAGCGCGTACTAAACTAAACTAAGCTAAACTAAACTAAACTAAACTAAACTAAACTCTAATTGTTTTAGTGTGAATTTGCCATTTTAAAAGATCGCTAATTACCAGAGCTTAGACCCCGTTTACACGATGCCGGTACAATTTGAAAACGGAACAAAATCATGCCGGTGTGTAAATACAGACCAAAAAGTCTTGCGTTTACACGGTGCCGGTATAATATAATGACGGATTAGCATGTGACTATTCTCTTCCAATGCGAATTGAGAAGACTTTGTGAATACTGCTGACCCGAATACTGTGGTCGTATATATCGTGATTACCGTCATCAAACTGTTACGGCACGGGCGTTCACATGATACCGTTAGTGTTCCGTTTTCATTTCATGCCGTCAAGGAACCCGTCTTCATTTTTTTTTCATGTCATTTTTGTGCCGGTATCGTGTAAACGCAAGGCCTAAACGGCATGATTTTGTTCCGTTTTCAAATTGTACCGGTATCGTGCAAACGGGGTCTTAATCTAAAAAGAACATTGATTCGTTTTAGCTCAGGAGTTTAACCTCGCGAAATGTCGATTTGGTCTCGATTACTAATGGCGCCGATCAGGCAATTGTTTAAATTGTGCCTATGCATGGAAACGAAAATTAAGTTTATCTTATTTGAAAGAACACTTTAAATTATAGAGTAACATATTTTGATATGCAAATTAAACATTTTGACGTCACATGTGCATAATGATGAGTTATCGAAAAAGTTATATATCTTTGCTATTATCAAATATAATAATCACTTGAAGATCTACATGTTTAGTGTTGTGTGCGAAACACATCCACATGCTTCATTTAAATTAATTTGGTCAGTCCGTCAGTGATATCTAGCCTTCTCCGATAGCTCATTATGCACCTACGAACGTCAAAATGTTTAATTTGCATATCAAACAAACTAAAATATCTCAAGAACAAAGCAAGGAAACGAAAAACTGCAAAAGATCTTACTCTATCATTTTAAGTGTTCTTTCAAATAAGACAAACTTAATTTTCGCTTCATAGGCGCTTTAAGTAGCTCAGTATAAAAATGGAGAATGCGGGACACAATGCTTTGTTTTTGGTTGTAAAAAACAAACAAAAAATAAAAAAGAACGAGAACAAACTCCGTAGCGACATTTCACTCATGCAGTTGGTCCCTTAACTCTTTCCTGTCCGAATTGGTCTTTAGTATTTTATTCTGGCTAACGCCAGACGATTTTATTCACCTCTGGGGAAGCCCTCGGACAGGAATGAGCGAAGCTGGCTTTTCACTAGGCGGAATTTTGCGCGCGGAGCGGGATGAATTTTTCTTTGTCTTTTCTAATTAGTTCCACCCGAGAAATCACAAGACAAAGAAAATTTCCGCTCCGCGCGCAAAATTCCACCTCGTGGAAAACCGCCTTAAGTAATGGTGGATTCTGGCTTCATTTTACAAACGATAGATGTTCAATAGTCAATCCAGTGATTTATGCTAATACAAAACATGAAACCAAGATATAAAATACACAACTTACCATGATTGTTTTGCTGTTTCCGCCAAGAGCATTCTTTAGAAGTTTCGTAAGAACGGAATTTCGGAAAGGAACTAAAGAAAAAAAAGTTAGAGCATATTAAATATTAAAAATACCATCAATTCTAATCCAATCTAACTGACATTACAAAGTAATAGTGTGTTTTGGTGGTCACCGCAGTAAATCAAAACTTGTAGTTTGAAAAGTCGAACCAAGAAAATTGATATATCGTGCCAGTGCGTGAAACTTTGAAGTGTGAAAACGAAGTTTGTCTTAATACAAGCGAGAATTTGTGGTAACACCAAGTTAGTATTACTAAGTGTTTGCCGCTTGTATTACTATTTGTCACCATGCAAACTTTCAAAGAATTATGTTTGTCTTATTTGAAAAAACTCGATTTACAGCTCTTTAAGGTGAATTATTATATGGCACGGATTACTTACGGATGGGGCGAGATTTCTCCGTAATGCCCACGGGCATTATAATTTCCTAATAAGAAACTTTTATTGCCGAAAAACGGCGAAAATAGATGAAATAGATGACGATGAACATTATAAAAGTAAATTCTAGTATCCAGACGAGAAAGAAACAGAAGAAAATAACGCTAGTTCGGTGTTTTGACGAAGTTAAAGGAAGCGAAGACCAAGAAATACAAGATTGATTTTGATAACCTCGACCGTTCGGTCTTTACGGTAAAATATTAAACCTCGGTCTTGAGCGTATTAACCTCGCTATCGCTATCGGTTATTAAGTAGCAAGTAATACGAGCAACAAATTGCTGCAACAATGTTGCGTTGCAAGTCGAATAGCGTTGTTGCACGTATTACCACCCACGTTAAACATTGTCACGCAACAATGATTTTGTTGCAAGCTGAAAAAATTTGCTGAAAAAAGTAGACTCCAGTTCTACTTGCTGCAACATGCTGATTCAACTAACAACAAAATCATTGTTGCGTGACAATGTTTAAGGTAGGTGGTAATACGTGCAATAATCAACTTGCAACGCAACAAAGTTGCGAAGAAAAATGTTGCCCGTGTTACCTTACCTCACCTTTAATTCATTTCTCACTTCGTTCTTGAGATTTGTTTGACATGGAAATTTAATCTCTTGACGTCACGTGTGCATAATAATTTATCGAAAAATTTTATATATTGAGCTCTTGCACCTATTCCCAAGTTGGGTGGCAAATCCACATAAACAAAATAATTACCATTCATTATTTGTTCCACTAAACTGGCTTCAGTACTTTGAAGTTGTCACCCAACATGGCGACTTTGACGTCGCCTGTAAGAGCCCAATATCGTTGTAATTATCAAACGAAATCGCTTGGGACTAATCTTCTACGCGTGTGTCTCCCAGACCACTGAACGTGGTAATGTCGTACAGTAATGTCGTTTGATCATAGGCGAATTTGCGCACGCGTCATTTTGCAAAGGAATTGGCGGAGTCTTGGTGGGCTTCCCACAAAGTAAGCAATGGCAAACAGACTAGCGAGCCAACAACAGCAGAATAACAGTGTTAAACATCCAGAAACTGTCCGTTTAAACAGTTTTAAACAGTATGTTTACTTTGAGTGAAAGTAAACTAGTGTTTGAAAAATGATGTGCGACCTATTGCAAAGATATATAACATTTTTCAATAAGTAATTATGTACGTGTGACGTCAAGGAGTCAGGCTTGGAGTGGCCATTGTGCCATTTTGCCATAGAACCATGCATATATGGCTGAGAATTGTAGGACAAATGAGTGGAGATGTGTATGATTCGTGCAATTTGTCACGCAACGGCGTTCAGTGTATGAGGCTGACATAATCTTAATTATGCTTCTCGGTCGCCGCGCAAAACCCGTAAGGCCATCAGAACGAGTTTATTGGTCGCTTCCTCTCATATCTCGTGAATGGGCGACCTGTGGCTTGACTAGACATAGTCAGACACATGATAGAAACATCCATGCTGCTGACATAGCGCTACATGGTGGCATAAATGCAATTCTATTTCTAATTGAATTTTCCATTTCATGGGCACTTTCATGACATGGTTTCATTACCTCTGACTTTCTTTCCTTGAGAATTTTCTGCAAGAGCTACAAGAAGAATGGCAAGAAATAAGAATTACCAAAGTGTATAACCACTAGGTTTATAAAATTCCAAGCAAAGGTATTCTTCTTTGGCTGACAAGCAACCAATTCAGGAACAATCAGCATAACGTATATCTTCTCTGTTTTCTCATTATCGCTTTGACAGTAGGTTTCCGACATATCAAAACTTTCCCACATGCCAGAATTTTCATTCTCACACTGGGTTGCCATATAATCTGCCACAGCAAAAAACTAAAAGGTACTATCCTATTAACACTTTGAGGCCTGGACCTCTCCCTGTGCTGAATACAATCGTCTGGCGTTAGCCAGAATAAAATACTAAAGACTCGTCTTCAGGCTTCAAAGTATTATTAAGTACCTGTTAATACCGCCCAGTGAGCTCTATATATAACTGGAGTCATATCTGCTGGTCATTGACCGAGCAAATATTGAAGCCAAACATGGCGGAGATGCATGCTTGAAGTACGTATAGTTCCAGTCTCCTACGCGGTCTTTTGACCAGATCAGACTTGATCAGACCGCGTAGAAGACTGGAACTATACGTACTTCAGGCCTACATGCCCGCACATTGTCCGCCATATCACTCCAGTTATATATAGAGCTCACTGATACCGCCTTGCCTTAGGCCCTCAGTGTGAGGTACACTTTTTTTCGCTTATTTCGTTAACTCAGACAGCGAGAAACTCCAATTCCGAGATCTTTGATATACGGAAGAACACACGGGTGATGAGCGATAAGCGTATACATATCGTGTTAAAAACAGTGTCTTCAAGCTAAAAAGTAACAACTTTGTAACTTTTTAATGAACTTGCACTGTAATTCGTTACCAGTCTTCTATGATAATAAACATAAGTAAGTAGCCACTCAATTTATATATTTCCCAATTTATCAGTAATTCTTCCGGTGCTATTCTTCAACATGCCACATAAAAAACAATATATTTATTATAATATTTTAAAAATTCTTCACCAAATCACTTACGAACATGAAAACATAATAAAATAGGCGTGGGGGGGGGGGGGGGGGGGGGTTAGAGAGCAGGGGGCAACTGCCCTTGGGCTGCTGGGCCTATGGTGAAGGGCTCCGCTCGATTTAAACGTCAGTATTTCGTTATCAAAATTAATCTTGGCAGTTTATCACCTTTTCACTTCGGCCACAATCGCATCGATCAGTTTCAAGTTTATTTAACAAAAGTCAGGGGTTACTACCACAAGAGAAAGAACCACTTACGAACATGAAAACATAATAAATCGCTAGATATAGCTATACCTGCAATACAATTTCCCAAAGATGAAAGAGATTGATTAATGGCAGCCCCTTCTTTTAAACGATCACCTGTGGCACCAGTTGATTCAGCTCGCTCACTAAACAACATAACATTAAATTGACAGTAAGACTATATATAATTTCACTCCAAAAAGTGATGCAAACCAAAAGATGGAAGAATATCGGTTTTTCTTATGCTGGCAACCATGCACTGAGTTTATTCTTCCCTATAACTTGTCTTAGTTTCTAAACTCAGGCACGCCCAAAATCGAAACTGTAAAAAAGTAGAGTGTTGCGCAGGCAGTGTTTTAGATAGAGCAAAGTGAAAAGGTGGTAAACTGCCGAGAATAGTTTTGATAACGAAATACTGACGTTTCGAGTGGAACCCTTCATCAAAGTGAAATGTGATAAAAAATATTATTTTTCATTTCTCCCCCATTACATTTCACTCTGATGAAGGGCATAGGCGTATTAGGCGGGGGGTGGGGTGGGAGGAGAGCAGGGGGCAACTGCCCTTGGGCTGCTAGGCCTATGGTGAAGCGCTCCGCTCGATTTAAACGTCAGTATTTCGTTATCAAAATTAATCTCGGCAGTTTATCACCTTTTCACTTCGGCCACAATCGCATCGATCAGTTTCAAGTTTATTTAACAAAAGTCAGGGGTTACTACCACAAGAGAAAGAACCACTGAACTATATATATATATATATATATATATATATGGACAGTAATTCCTGTTCAAAAAGCGTCTAAAGAAACAGTGGCGGAAATATGTGGGGTTTTTTTCCATGGTGTTCAGGATGATAACCGCTGATCTTACAGTTGGCTCAACTGCGCCCACAGTCCAATCCATTAATCAACCATCAATGCATCCATCAACCAATCAACAGTTAAGTATTCATTTAAATAAAATGTCCCTAATTGATATAGGAGAGCCGCAGTTCAGCTATATATACAGGTCAGTAATTGTAACTATAATAATGCACAATGATTCTTTCTTCACTCGGTCCTGTGAGATTTCCTTACAGCTATAAGTTCGATAAACTTTAAATTCTAGTAAGAAATATTATTGCCCAGCATACTGCTTTAATTTCTAAGTTTAAACCCTCTCTTAATGCCAACATTAGATCTTTTCCTTTAGCACTCTTTTATAATTGGGTTTTTTTTACCGCGTGGTGTCTCTTCACCAGTTTGACAATTCGTTTGTCTGCGGTTTCACCTTCCAGCTTTTCCACCACCTTTTCTGTCACCTTGTTTGTCACCTCATCACTTTCTATTTATGTAACTAGTTAAGCTATTTAAGTCACCTTCATGTATGTATATTTATCACTCTGATGACGTTACGTGTAGTAACGAAACGGTAGTAAATATTTTCAAAATTATTTTGTGTTATAGTTTTGTTTGAAGCAATTGCTGGGCAATAATATTTCTTACTAGAATTAGATTTCCGCCTGGTTCATCCATTGCGACGATTTTAAACTTTAAATTGTTGACTGATTGCTCAAAATTTTCACTCATGCATCTACGATTTTAGCTGTGCACCAAAAACTCAGGAAATGAGATTGCGCGCCAAAAAATTGGTCAAGTTCGGAGTTCCCCTAAAAAAAGACATGAACTTTGATCCTTGATGTACGTTAAGCGAGGGGTTACAAACACGAGAGGACAATGAAAATCACGAGGCCGCTAACTGAGTAATTTTCATTGTTCTCGAGTGTTTGTAAAACATGAGAGAATAATGAAAATCACGAGGCTGCAAGCTGAGTGATTTTTGTTGTTTTCGAATGTTTTACAAACACGAGAGAACATTGAAAATTACGAGGTAATAGGCCGAGTACTTTTTGTTGTTCGTGAGTGTCTGCAACCCCTTGGTAAAACACGATACACGAGTTTATGAAATAGCTTCTCAATCGTCAATTATAGTAGAGGGACTATCTTGGTGCATGTTGGATTAGACACTATGGTTTCACGTTGAATTTATAATTAAGAAATGTGGTAATAAACGGTTCTTTGTTTGTGACGTTTATTATCTGATTTCTTAATTATAAATTCAGTTTGCGCGACCTTTACCGGGTTTCAAAACTCATACACATGAACAAATATTTTTCTCTGATTGGCTAATTATTTACGCAACCCATACAAGGTGGCGGTGTAGTTACAGACCTACCTTCCTGCTAAATCGACAAGGTTAATGACTGCTGTTTTTGCCGTTTCTTTTCCAGCTTCGTTTTTCTGTTTTTGTACAAAAGTGATTCCGACGATCGTGTGCGCTCGACTGAAAACAAACAAATAATTAATTAAACGCTACAGAAGGCATGAAAATAAACTGTGTGCAGAAACCACTCCAATGCTGCGTTGTAAATTTTAAAATTAAAATAAATAAAAAACTTAATAATTAAGATTCAACCACGAGAGCGAAATTTTAGAAAAATTTCAAAGTTTGGTTAATTATGATGATCTCAAAGAAAAGCAATTTTGGGGCTGGAATACAATGCTAGGGTTTTAACGTACAAATTCTAATCTGTCTTCATTTGCAAATTTTGATTTTTTTTTTTTTTATTTGTCGTAATCCATCGTCGATCTTCGATCATCGGAAGAAATAACTTTTTACTATGGTCGTGTAACAGGAATCAGAAATCTTTTCTCAGGGCTCAGAAATCTTTTCTGAGTATAAATTGAGCTTGACGAACGTCCACCAAACGTCTGTTACATTACACCAAGCTCGCAAACGTACCACATGCACTACACGTATACGTACAACTTATCATATCACTTTAACTACATCTCATATGCGAACACTACCAGTTAGAAGCACATATGACCATGAATTTGCAACCTTAGCTTTCCATCTGAACCTCAGTTACCCAATGGCTAGAGCGTCTAACCGGTCATTAGAACATTACCAGAAATTTGGGACATTTTGCGGCCACGTTCGTAGCCAGTGGTTACTCCCATGATAATAATATACAGTAAATATTTTGCGAAAATGCAAACGGCTGCTAAGAACAAAGATCGCCTCTGCTTTCAAAGTAAACAAACATGGCTGCAGGCTGCTCGAAAGAGAAGAGACCTCCGTGGCTTCGTCGTTTGTCCTTCTCGCAGCTCAACTCCACGTTTAGACATAACGGCCTCCTGCTGATAGACGAAATCGGAGTTTCGACTGTGCATACAATCTGAGTCGGGATAAAACGTAGTTCGTTTATAACATGAGGCTGAAGCAGCCGCAGTAAACATAACATTTCTGATTTCAGAAACCTTTTAATGCTTAGGTATTCTATAAGGATAAAATTTGCTTCTCAATTATCCTTGACAATAATCCTAAACGTAGTGTCTAAAAATAATGAACTCAAAACATGAAAAAATAGTCCCAGCCTATGTTATCTTCCCGTTATGCTTTAATAGACACGATGTAATTTGCATAGGGGCCCAAATTGAAAAGGAAACTAATTTGCATGTGGGCCTAAATAAAACTACGATTTGGTGTATTGCTCAAACACACTGTAAAACCAAGAAAGTTTAAAGGCTTTGGGAACCGCAATGTTGTTAGATACGGAGATATTTACGAGTTATATTAGCAGTTCGAACATTGCTAAATACATAGCAAGCTCCGCACTTTGCATCGTTCGCAAGGAAAGTGGTGTATTTGGCAGATTTGTATCGCATGTTTAGCAGGATTACTATGGCTTACATAACAGAATGAGTCAAATAAGCAGCGTAAATAAATCGATGTTGGGAACCGGCTGTGTATTTCGGTAAGCGAACATTTTTTGTTATAACGTTTCCTTACTTAACTCTTAACAGGAATCGAGCTCCGCAACCGAGAACTCTATGTCCCTAGTAGGATAAATTTTAAAATTTACGATTTTACTGTATTATTCCTTATACGATTTGGCCGTCATGTTTAATGGCCTATATGCGCCCGCGCGACGCCATCTTGTCCCAAATTTCTGGTAATGAGGTTGCTGCAGGTTCGAACCCTGTCTGGGGCTCTTTTCTGAGTAATTGAGCTTGACGAACGTCCACCAAATGTCTGTTACATTACACCAAGCTCGCAAACGTACCACATGTACTACATCTATACGTACAACTTAGCATATAACCATTCCTGTTGCAATTTGTTTGATGTTAAAACTTTTGGGTAGATTGACTGGATTTAAAGGGTAAGAGCAACAAAAATTACAAGTACACATTTTTTAATCTCTGATTAACAAACTGTCTTGCGATGGTAATCCAAGTAAACAAAATAGCTCTTGTGCCAAACAAACAACATAACTAATTTCGACAAAAGACAATCTTGCCGTTCGCCATCTTGTTGTAAGACCTTGCCTAATTAACTGACGTCACAAGCTGGGTAAACATGATGAAACTTATTCTTCTGGCAACTGAATTTCTGTGGTACGTTTTTAAAGCGTTGTGGTTTAATCGAGAATGAAAATCTACAAAAAATGAGTTTCAGACTTATATTTGTGAAAGTATGGCTAACTAAAGTACCCAGCTTATGACGTCACATGCATCCAAAGATGGCAGATATTGATTCAGATTAGCAACTTTAAAAGTGCAATTAAATTGTTGGTCTAAATAACACACTAGATTGTATTTTCATGTCATTGTTTTGCTTTTGAAATTTTTTGTTTTGGTTGCCCATACCCTTTAAGTGTGTATTCAGTAACCAGTGCCTACAATTCGGTGATCGAGTCCGTACTCCATCAATTTTATTCATGATCCCAATGCATTGGTTTAACATGAAAACACACCTGCTTGTGGCATTCATGTTCGTCGCTGCAACAGTCCTGTTCTGTGTGCCTTCCTCCATTCTATCCTCAATATCTTCATAGCTCACGACTGGCAAAATTTTCAAGCCTTGAGCGTAGAAACCTTTTTTAGGATGTTGTCGTACTTTCAGTCCGCCTTTTTTGTTGCTACTTGGATTTAACAAATCGCGTACTTGTTCATTGTAGATTTCTAGCATACTGAAAAACACCTACGGAATAATAAAAAAAACGACGGTTAAACTAAAATTAACTCTTTCTTGGCGACATGCAAAGCAAAAGTGTTTGTAAGGTTTTCCAAGAGTGCGCAATACTTATACGTAGAGCAGATAAATAAGTTACAGATAATAATTGAATAGATTTCTAATTAGATCCAGTCGAGAGCTTATAAGACAAAAGAGAAATTCGATTCGCGCGAATTTATTCGCAATTGGAAAACTGGCTTTATAACAAAATTTACTGGATAACCTTTTACAAAATAATATTTGTACTACACAAGCTCTAAGGTATCCTGCACGGAAAATCTCCCGCCAAATAAAGTTTGGGAGGTAATAATTTCCCGCCAAATAAAGATTTGTGAGATAAAAATTCCCGCCAAATAAAGATTGTAAGTTAATAATTTCCCGCCAAATAAAGATTTGTGAGATAAAAATTTCCCGCCAATAATGTTTGGGAGATAATAATTTCCCGACCAATAAAGTTTGGGAGATAATAATTTCCTGTCTAATAATAGACATGAAAAAATTTCTCAATTCTGATTGGCTGAGAGCAGTGCAGTTTTGAGGAAATACAGTGCAAAAAAAAGGAAATACAGTGCAAATTTTCTATTTTTTTAAAATTTGTACAAAAATCAGCTCTTCCTGTTAAATTTTTTCATGAATGTTATTTGCACAAAGCATTTTGATTGGAAACATTCTCTTCATGTTACATTTTTTCATGTATATTAATATTAATAAGTAATAGCATGAGTTCTCGTGCAATTTGAAAAAAACACGCACTCGTGAGTTTTTCAAAGGCCACAAATAGCAATTTTGATAGTCTTTGAAAAACTCACTCGTGCACGTTTTTTCCGTTTGGGAGATAATAATTTCCCGCCAAATAAAGTTTACATTTTTCTCCACATCCCGCGTGTTTGAATCACAGTATCCTGCACGGAAAATCTCCCGCCAAATTAAGTTCGCAATATAATAATTTTCCGCCAAATAAATTTTGGGAGATCATAATTTCCCGCCAAATAAAGTTTACGCTTTTCTCCAGACTTGCAACCTCTCACGTGTTTGGATCACAGTATTTTGCAGGGAAAACAATTTGGTATTTCTTTCAGTGAATATTTAAACTGTTCTTCATAGATGCATTACGGGCTCTTGTTCAGCTCTGAACACAAGGTTGTTGCAACTGCACAATTACAGCATTGTTTTTACCCATCCCTCATTGGTGCAGTGTTAATACAGAAGGAAACAGGAGTACCCGAAAAAAACCTGTAGTGTTTGCTAGACCCAAACTGCTAGACTCAATTTAATCAGTATTCATCGGAGAAGAATTACGGTCAAATTTACCAAACTTTTAAGATGGATTCCCTCTTAAAATATAGATTCGTTTGAGAAGCTATATCCGACACTCGTCAATGTCCACCCCCAAATATCTATATGGAGCCAAGCTGGTAAAAAAAACTCCACTTCGCCTCGTATTTTCAACCTGCTTGTCTGTATTTAGCAATCAGAGAATTGATGTAATCGTGTTGGATGTAATATATCAAGAACAAGTTTGAGTGTTTAATTGGCAGAAGATCCAAACACAAGGAAACATGTTTCATTGTTTTTTAGATGCCCCTAATGAAACATGATCGACATGTCATTCGAACGACTATAACTAAATATTAGGCAGCGTAATACAAGAGTCTCTTTTCAAGATGAAATGCTGTTTTATTCGTGATTTCCTAGGCCACTTAGAACGGTGACGCCACTCTTAAGTTCAAGTCCTTTTTCATACGCGCTGGCTGGACGCAATACAAACTTTGTAATTCATAAAGACCACACTTTGAATATCATTTTATGTGCATCTAAATAAGCCCCCCCCCCCTGGCCTCGTTATAAAGCGAAGACTTTTTTGAATTGCAGACGCACAAAGGATGAGAAAGGTTTATTAAAATGCATGTAAAAGAACATTTAAATTAGTCGTCTTTATGAAAGTGGTCTATGAGGACTAGGCTAGTTATTTATTATTATTGGCAACAACCAATGCAAACGCAACGACAATAAATACCTCATATTGAGCAACTATCCCTTGGCTCTGTTTTTCTTTGATTCGTTTAAATATCTCTTCGCAAAATATAGGAACAATTCCTTAACAACAAGAACGTTTTTTTATGTTTAAATTATGCACATGTGTACGAAGCCCTTTTCTTCGCAAAGCACTATTATATTTCTGTACCCCGCGAGTTTTGAACCCGAAGAAACGGAGGGAGGGAGGGAGGGACAGACAAACAGACAGACAAACAAACAAACAAACAAACAAACAAACAAACAAACAAACAAACAAACAAACAAACAAACAAACAAACGGACGGACGGACGGACGGACGGACGGACGGACGGACGGACGGACGGACGGACGGACGGACGGACGGACGGACGGACGGACGGACGGACGGACGGACGGACGGACGGACGGACGGACGGACGGACGGGCAGACAGACAGACAGACAGACAGACAGACAGACAGACAGACAGACAGACAGACAGACAGACAGACAGACAGACAGACAGACAGACAGACAGACAAAACTGCGCCAGAAAATAAGAGATAAATTGCATCATATGTGCACGCAGAAAAATTTGTCACTGTTCATTTAGGGACCGTTGAAGAAAAAGGTTGCCCACCTTTGAGGTCTGACTTAAACAATCAAATAACCAGATAACCAACCAATTATGTAGTAAAACAACCAAACAATCAAATAACTGGCCGATCAACTAAGCAGCTAAGTAATCAACCAACTAAACAATCAAATAACTGGCCAATCTAATCAGCTAACTAACAAATCAACCAACCAGCCAGTCAACTTAGGTCAACTAACCTATATAAACCCAACAGCCCAAATTCCCCAAAGCTAGCAGTCTACTAACCAATCGTGAAGTCAAATGGCTAAGCCAGCAAATAAGAATCAATAAACATACCTCTATTGGGGCCATACCCAACAATCGACCATGATTTCCCTGATCCTGTCTGTCCATACGCAAACAATGAAGTGTTGTAGCCAGCCCATGCATTATCTAACACAGTTTTTCCTACATCGTTATAAACTTTCATCTAAACAAAACGAAAAAAAACAAAACAAAACAAACGGTTGCAGATTTTGATAAAAAGAAAAAGAACCACCATCTCCATTGCACTACATGATAACATTTCGCAATTTTTTTACCAAAATTTGGCAAATTTCATAATTATTTAACGTTCTCTCTTTCCCTCTATCCTTGCTTGCATGGTTCCTTCCGCTTTCCTACTTACCTTCTTTCTTTCCTTCCCTCTCTCTCCCCACCTCCCTCCCTCCCTCTCTCTCCCCCTTCCCTCCTTCCTTTCCTCCGTCCCTCCCTTCCTTCGATCTTCCTTTGTCCCTAAGTCACGTTATGTTTTTCTGAGATAAACTGGACTTGGTCAATTGTCGTTTTAAGTTTCTTGGCTAGCTTTTGCTTACTATTAAAATAGGGGGGAAATTATAAGATAACGCCTTGTAAAAAAGCTCGTACAATCCTTGTAATGTGACCACGATACATCATAGACCAATGAAGCTAACTGATCGGCGCGAAAAACGATTATAAGGTCTTTTAAATATAATTCATTGCTTTAAAGTTTAAACCATTCAGTCTCGTCTAATTGTTACCTCGGCCAAGAGGTTATGTTTTCACCCCTGTTTGTTTGTTTGTTTGTTTGTTTGTTTGTTAGTTTGTCTGTCACTATATAGGATATCTCAAAAAGTATTGAACCATTTCTTATGTAACTTTGTGGAAGGGTTAGGTCAGTAGACGTGTATAGTTTCAGTCTCCTATACGCGTCTCACGCAGCCCCCAACAGCGGATATAACCGAAAGTAAGGGGGCCCGCCGCCCGCTACATACGGGATTCTATGGTACATATATAGCTCGACACTAAGGGACGGTTTACATGCATGGGAGCCGGGATGGGAAAAGTAAGCAAGACGGGACGTTTTTCATCTCGCACTTATACGAGAATGTTTTCAGGCGGGACATTTGCGACCAGGACGTTTCACAACACAGCTAGAAAGTTGTAAAAACCACACAATAACAGAGAAATAAATATAATTTGACGTATTATAAAGAGCTGCTGTCCTCCTACTCAGCTGCCCCCGCTGCCCTTTATTTAGGGGGGCACGCGGAGGCAGCTGCGTGCCCTTTGCTACAATTACAATATCTTATACTACCTTTTGAATTTATTTTATTATTTAAAATTTATATACTGCCCAAATTCGGAAAGCAAAAACATTTAAATTTTGACAAAAAAAAGACAGCTAGACGGCATCTACCACTAAATCAAAAATTTCCTTTTGCTTGTTTGCCATATAAGGTGAAAGTGGCCTTTTTCGAGATTCTGCCCCCGCTGCCCTGGGTTGCTTCCGGCGCCTTTGTATCGAATAAAGAGCATTTATATGGCGAAAATGTCTCTCTCAAGCTGGGATCCCGGTTAGGCGGGACGAGACAAAAACGTCCCGGCAAACACATTCTTCATATAAATGAAATGAGATAAATAAAGGGAAAATATAGTAGCGATGCGATCCTGTTTAACGTCCCATCCCGGAAAACGTCCCGTCCCGCCTTCCATGTAAACTGCCCAGGGCCGCCGAGAGCCATGATGGGCCCCGGGGTAAGTCGGATCGCGTCGAAGCCTTGACCATTCTAGGCCGGGGGTCTAGGGGCATGCCTCCAGAAAAGTTTGAATTTTTAGACGGCCAGGAGGCCATTTTGGGCTATTTTGAATGTAAGAATCATGTTAGTTTGTAGATTTCACTTTGGCCCGGGCCCTAGACTGTGGTAGCGGGCCCCTTGTGTGGTCCGGGGCCCTGGGGCAGTTGCCCTGGCTACCCTCCCCTCTCGGCGGTCCTGAAACTGCCCCTAAGTAAAACACGTGCACTCGGCTAATTACCGGGAATTTGGCAGCAAAAAATGAAAAACTCTGGAAAATCAAAGACGATAAATTGCAAACGGGTGCAGAAACGTGTGACACTAGATCCACAAGAAAAATATACAAATTTATCATGAAGAACACAAAAACAGTATATGGGACCATACCTGATCTGCATAGTGTGGTACAGTGGGTTGCAAATAGCCGTCAGCATTTGCCTCAAACCCATCATATGACCAGTAACTGAAATCAAATGTGAACTTGCGAGGTGGTTCATTCGGTGCAGCTGGATCTGTAATCTCAGTGGTCTTGTCGTGCATTTGAATAATTAGACTGGCATTTCGCTGCTTTTCTCGTTTATTGTATGAAATGTTAAGGAATATTAAAATGCTTAGAAACGTACATCAACATATACATATTACATATTTCAATTACTTCTTCCCACAAAGGGATTTTCAAGAGCAATTTACATATTGAATAACAATTTCAACGTGGCCGAGTCGAAGATGTACTACTATTAAAGGCGGCTCAGACAGCCGCCATACGGCGCATGTTGGACCACAGATCACAGTGAAAATCTAAGTGTGGATTTTACGGAGGGAGGAAAACCGGAGAACCCGGCGAAAAACCCTTGAAGCACAGGAGAAATCAACTACACAACTACAACAGTACAACCCTACTCACATGAGTCACAAGCTCGCAACAACGGGGTCTGTCGCCCGTCCAAGTATACTGTCCAACCGGGGCTTAACTTTGGACTGCAGTAATGAGAGGCAGCGCGCTAACAGCACACGCCGCCCGTGCTCCCCCAAGGACACAAACGCAGGGTCACCAGCTGCTACTCACCATTGACCAGTCATTGCATGCAGTCAACATTGAGAAGTACATTCGCATAACTATAGCTAATCAGATTGTAGTATTTGCAGTTCTGATGAACTATTCGACAGTATACTTCATCAATAATATATTTTAACTTTAACAAATAGTCATATACTATACCAACCTCTTACCCAATGGCTATACATGACGTCGCCCCACCTTGACAAGTAATATCATCTGACTTTTATGCATGGCTTTCCCAGCTGCCCTTACTGAAAAAAGTCTATACAGTAGGCACCTATAGGCAACCTATACAAAATGTTCCAAATTCCAATTGCCCATAGAAACCGTCGAAGCCTATACAGTATACAGATAACAGATTATAACTAGTGGAATAGTGGATTGCCTATAGGGTACGTTAATTGTACTATAGGGTCACCTATAAAAAAAACACGTTCCAATTGCCTATAGAAATATCCCTATAGGATTTTGTGTTTTCTATAGAAATCTGGGTCAATTATAGGAAGAAATTTCTTATAGGAAATCCAACAAAAACTCCTATAGGAAATTCGCAATTCTATAGGAATTCCTATAAGATCCTATTATACAGTAGGAATTTGGACCAAAATGTAATAGGAAGAAATTTCCTATAGGAAATAGAGAATTCTCAATTCTCGAGATGCTCGAGGAGCTCTCAGATAGTAGGAAAAGTCTGGGATTGAGTAGTTTTACATCCAGGTTTGCAACTTTTGTCCCCAACTGATCCAAGATGGCAGCCTTCAATTGGTTACCACGTTTGACTGGTTTCCCCCCAATGCCCCCCCCCTAGTTACAGTATATAATTATGATCGATCTCAGTCTGTCCTCACAATTTCAAAAAGGCCCTGCAGGGAATCAATGAGCCCAGTAAGGTGGGAAATTAGAATCATCTGATGATCCTGCATGTATTTGCAATTTTGCTGGCTATTTAAGAATGGCCCCTCTAGTTATTTTATTCTGCCTTGCAGTAGTGCATTGCTACTAGTTCAGTGAGTCTAATGCCAAACAGTTTTACTCATCAAAGAGAGTAGCCTCCGACAATTACCTAGGCATTAATGAGTGATCGAATCAATTGCTATATATAACCAGCCAAAAATGGCGGCCCTTTATTATATTTTACTCTAATGCCAGACAATTTTACTTCCAGTCCGAGAGACTTCCTCAGACATCCTTAATGTGCTGAACATAATTGCAAAACCCATATTAAATGTGCAAAATGTATGATTAATGATTGAATCCTAAAGTGTAATTTAATTTATTTCACATAATTTATCAGTGTGAAAGAGATAATTATTTTAATGAGTTGTTGCTGCCTATTAAAAATATAGGCTAACTTTTCTCCCTTTGATGTCAAAGATCTGGCATTAAACAGATATACCATGATCACCTCGGATTAATTCTTTTGTTCTCCAAGGGAATGTAAACCTCATATTTCCCTCATTGCTCATGCAAGAGGGAAATTTATCCTTTGTCTTTTCCCATGCATGTCGATGAGGGAAAATTAGAAGACAAAGAAATCCTTTGTCTTCTTCTAAATTTCCCGCTTGCATATATTTTCCCTCATCAACATGCACGGGAAAATTAGAGACAACTTCTCTGATCAACCGTGTAAATTTCCTGTTGGTAAGATTCTCAAAGTTTTCCTCAGCGATCATAATATTACAAACTAATAACATGACTTTTCGGGAAATTAGCGATTAAATATCCCCTTTGCCTCGGGAAGATTTGTAAAAGTTTCACAAATCTTCCCTTGGCAGTGGGGAAATTTAATCGCTAATTTCCCTCAAGTCATGTTATTACTTATAAGTGAAATAATCTGGCAACGTATTATTGTACTAAAGTATAATAGAGGCCATTTTTAGATGATGACTCTGACATGGAGGGGCCTATTAACCCTTTCATTCCTATCAGTGCCATTTGGTACTTTCTATTTTTTACTCTGTCTAACGCCAGACGATTTTACTCATCAAGGGAAGACTTCCTGACATGGTGGAAGTTAAAGGCTTAAGGGCGCAGGCAGGGCCAGATTGGGTTGTGTGGGGCCCATGGCATATTTTCAGCACAGGGCCCCTTGACCCCCCTCCCCCTGAGTCCTGAGCCCCCAATGCTTTCTAGAAAGGAAATGCAGCACAAAAAATTGCACAATCAGAAAGTGCAGGGCCCCCTGAAAGCACGGGGCCCACAGCATATGCCGCTTTTGCCATATGGTTAATCCAGGCACTGGTGAATTAAAGCTGCCAGGTTTAATTATTATATATAAGCAAAGTATTGAAACAAGATGGCAAACAATTAATGGGATTGTGTTTTGCCAGAATTAGCATGTTGTTATTTAGAAAAATTGCCTAAGTCACTTGATTATACAGGTCTTAAAAGTGTTGGTTATCAGGTCATAAATGAAAACCTTCATGCAAGGCATGGCACAGTTGGTCATTTTTACAATTTGAAAACCAGAATCTATATTCAATAATTTCATATCACCTGTTGTCAAGACTCAAGAAATCAAGATGGATATTATTTTGTTTACTATGGCTTTGTAATATCCTGAGTTCTGATTGGTCAACGCACGGTCCGTAAAAATGCGTATCCGGACCACGGTCCGTCTTTTTCCGTATCCGGACCGCTGTCCCGGATGTTGATTTTGCTCGCATGAATTTCTAAGGTTTTCACACTAAGTTTGATACAATAATTATCGAAAAACTTGAAATAGCCATATAATAATAAACGCTTTATTAACCTCGTTTACTCGGTCTGTAAGGGAAAATATCAGACCTTGGTCTGCTTGACACTTTAGAATTTATTAATTAAAGACTTGAATAATGCGTTCAGAATTTAAATCGAAAAAAAATCAATGTTTACATAATATAAATTAACTTGAATCAGTAGTGACAGTCGAAGAGTAGACAGACTATCTTACATGTAAGCTAGTTGGAAAATGTATATCAAAATCCTTTGAACTTGTCTAAGGTATGGTCTGAAGGAAACTTTCTTATAAAAGCATTAGTTTCGTGCAGACAATATATTATATGGTGCGAACGTCAGACCGACGTTTTAATGGAATAAAGTAAATTTTTTAAAAGTTGATTGCTTCGTTTATGTGTAGACTGTCTTTAGTTTGCAGGTATTAAACACGACATGAAAAGATAACGTATCGAAATGATGAAATCCGTGTCGGATTAATATGTAAAACGTGTATAGTAGTGATTCAATACTTACCTGCCTGATTTCTTATATAAAGTTGATATTTAATTCGCCGATTGAATATGGTAAATACCTCAATGAATTCCTCCTAAATGAACTCGGTTTGTCCGAAGTCTTGTACTTGTACAACAACAGCCGTACTTGACTCAAAAAGCCAGCCGAACAAAAACAAATAAAAAGGATATGAATGGACGAACTCTCACAGCAACCTTCACGCTTTCTTCTGACATCTTTGTTGAATACAGCTATAATTTTAAATGAAATTCTCTCCACCTGGCAAAATCTTCTTAATAAATGTATCCTTGTGAATGACTGAATGATGTCTTTTACGTCGCCCTGTATTACCAAGCCAGTATAAATATATTTATATATATATATATTATATTATTTCCTACAATTTTTACGAAGGTTTTTAAAATAAAGCTTATCAGTTTACCGGGTTGCAGGCGTTCTGTTGCCATGTTCACCATGTTGACCAGGGTAGCCCCTGACGACAAACCTAATTGTTTTCATACAAAAAGCAAATGTTTAAATTTGCGCAGAGCACCTGTAACAGGCAAACAAGCCGAGATAATTAAAGAGATTAACGGCTTTCAATCTACACAACAAACACTAGTCTTGAAACGAATTTCGATGACAGGATGTTCTATTTTTTAATAATAAAGCAGGGCAGGAGGGCCCTAGGGGGGACATTTGACAGCTTATTTTGACAGGCAGAAATTTCTAATTATAAATATTATAATACAAGAGTCGCGTCTTTATTTTTCTTCGAAATTTTGTGTGCCCCTTGTGTGACTGTGCCCACCTGCCCGGGTTTACAAAATTTTGGGCTGCCAGCAGGCTATTTTCTCGACGTAAATCTAGAGAAGAAAAATTGTGCAAGAATATTGTATATTACACATTTTTTTTTTAGTTTCATTTGAATATGTCGAGCAATATATTTGATATGTCAGGCAACAAAGTCCGAAGTAACCAACTTTAATTCACGCAACGAAAACCGTATCCTCAACTAAAACATTTTCAGTCACCGCAAACACCGTCGCATTTAAATTTTCGTAAATTTTTACATTGCTTGGACTGGCCATTGTTAGGTACCCCTTTTTCCAAGACGATATGTAGGCTTGACCAAGCCATGTTGTTATTCAAACATGAAGTCGTAAATTATAGAAAGTTACATTAAGCCATTTCTTGGAAATCGTTTCATGTTGTGATCCAGACTTTTTATTTTAGCCATAGATTTTCCTATATTTACATATTTTTTGTCAGAACTACAGTACACCAATTTCGTTGTTCTAAAGCCCTAATCAAACGAGAACGCAAGTCATCGCAAGTTGGCAGTCACGCTATCTCAGCCAGCCGCTCTGAATAATTTCCCAAAAATATCATGTACCGTGACAAAGTTAAAACTTGTTTAAAACACTCATGAAACCTTTATTTTGTTAATTTGGGTGTTCGAACGACCGCCACAGAAATTCTAACTGCCAACTTGCGATGACTTGCGTTCTCGTTTGATTAGGGCTTAACAGACCTTTGTTCAAAAATCTAATTTAAACCTTTACTCAACGGATTAGTATGCATTAATAATTCACGAGCTAGTAAAACACAAAGGTACACACAGTACCATGCATGTCCGTGGTTTTCTGATAAAGAATCCTCCTGATTTACATAAACTTTAGCTTTGATTTTCTTAGCTAAGACAACGTTAAGTTGCTTTTCAAAATTGCTACGCCATTGAACTTACCAAATGGTTTTTTGGAGCTATTCAAAACATTCACAGTACGAGTTTTATCAAACCTAAAACACAAGGCTATCGCCTCGTGTTTTAAATCTGATAAAACACTGCTGGCCATGTTTTAAATATCACATCATGCTCTTTTGAATATAGGAAAGAGTGCGATTAATATCAGACCGTTTATCGCATACTATAAGTGTAAGTTAACTTCGCCATCTGGATTTATATTGCCAATAAACTGAGGGTTAGCTGCTTAAGGTGGCTCGATAGAAAAATCTATAAACAATCAGATTTTTCCCTCTAAAACGTTTCACAGTGTGGATTCGCGTGCTTCGTTCTAGTTCCTTGCACAGCCCTCGTGTTAAGCCCAAATCAAACGAGAACGCAAGTCATCGCAAGTTGGCAGTCACGCTATCTCAGCCAGCCGCTCTGAATAGTTTCCCGAAAATATCATGTACCGTGACAAAGTTAAAACTTGTTTAAAACACTCATGAACCTTTATTTTGTTAATTTGGGTGTTCAAACGACCGCCACAGAAATTCTGACTGCCAACTTGCGATGACTTGCGTTCTCGTTTGATTAGGGCTTTAAGCCATAATCAAACGAGAACGCAAATCATCGCAAGTTGGCAGTCAAGCTATCTCAACCAGCCGCTCTGAATAGTTTCCCGAAAATATCATGTACCGTGACAAAGTTAAAACTTGTTTAAAACACTCATGAAACCTTTATTTTGTTAATTTGGATGTTTGAACGACCGATTAGGGCTTCCTAATCAAACGAGAACGCAAGTCATCGCAAGTTGGCAGTCAGAATTTCTGTGGCGGTCGTTCGAACACCCAAATTAACAAAATAAAGGTTTCATGAGTGTTTTAAACAAGTTTTAAATTTGTCACGGTACATAATATTTTCGGGAAATTATTCAGAGGGGCTGAGATAGCGTGACTGCCAACTTGCGATGACTTGCGTTCTCGTTTGATAAGGGCTTTAGTTTACTCTTGAGTTTTGAAGTATTAGACAGTGCACAGTTTTCAGGAGGGGAGAAATTAATGTTTGTTCTAGTAAATTAAGAAATCCTTATTTGCATTAAATTTGCATTTTACAATAAATGTAATTTGTCCAGATATACAAATGCTGCAAGTGTAAAACTTTTCAATTATCAGCACTGACACTACGCAAGAAAATAGAATAAGACACAAATGTGCACAAATTCTTTTTAGGGAGGGAAATATAATTAGCATTTATAACATGATCATGCAAGGAGGTTTTCTAAATAATTCAATAGGAAACAAGCTTGTGACAGAGGTTTTTGGCTTATGTAAGGTTGGGAGGTTTATATAAGGTCGAGAATACACCGCGGTACATCAGAGAAAACCGACTTGATCATATTATATTTCGATTTCTCTTAAAGTTTCTTTCTCGGTAAATTAAATATAAAATATTATTTCATTGCAGAAGAGTCATGAGATAAGATGGTTAATCAATGTTCACTCATGTGATAAAAAAAATTAACATCTCGGGTGAAACTTAACGGCTACGAAGGTCCGCATATTGATTAACCCACTTATTATAACGCCGATAACACAATATTTATTGCAACACTTTGAAAAAATTCCACATCATTTTCAATTTCTTTTTTCAATGATATATACAAATTGAGAGAAAAGCAGTAGTTGTAAGAGGAATCTTATTTAAAACAAAAGTGGAACTAATAAATTACACAACTTCTATAAGTTTTGTTTTTTTCACTGATCACATTTTTTCTAATATATATAGATACAATAATTGTTCATGTTTTTGCCAACGGCAGCTGATTGGACATCTGACCGGCTTTTAACTTGGAAGACATAGTGTCCAATATAGCTAGAAGAAAAAGATAATCATGTTAAATATTTTACTAGCCTCCTCCGCAGGCAACACTTGTCGCAACAATCCCAGACGATCGGGGACACGAAAACTCCTCGATTATTACGACAAGTGAGAACCAGACTTAATGGAGTAGAAAACAACACCAGGTGTGGTTTTATCGCATTAGTTCAGTTAGTTATGTTTTAATTGTCGATGAAAATGCTCAGTTCTAGCTCGTATGTAAACACATTGTCAGTCATACCGTGTGCCTGGGTCGCCTGTGATGTAATTACACTCAAAAATAAATAGTTAAAAATAGGCGTGCATGTATCTACTGCGTTTAATTAACGACGACAACGAATGCCTATAGCTACTATACGGTAAAAACAATAGGCACGCCCAGGCGTGCATGTATCTACTGCGTTTAATGCCTATAGCTACTATGGTTAAAACAATGATGCAACTGTGTACTTGTAACAACCTTGTATTCATAGCTGAATAAGATTCTTGACAAAATTGATGGAATTGTATAGTTGTAACAACCTTGTATTCAGATCTAGAGCTGAACAAGATTTTTGACAAAATTGTCTACTGTATGCTCACAGGCTATGCTGTGTTTTAACTTTAATAAAGAACTCAGTCAACTCAGACTCTCAGAGTAAAGCCAGCAAGGCACAGAAGGCTAAGTGCTAACAACTCTACTCATATCTGGCATGAGTTCCAAGCCCGGACAGGTGCATGGTCACCCATTCAAATACTAACTCAATCCAAATGGGCTTTACTCCGGTCCTCAGTGGTGAGAGGCAGTGCACTAATAGCTCGACTATTAAAGCTATGGTACTAAAAGTTATAGTCATAAAGTATGGTAGTAAAGCTTTAAGTAGGTCAATCAAATTAACATAACTATATAACAAATCACAAAATTTGACTTAATTGACTAATTTAATACAGTATTTAAATATTTTCGTTACAACAATTTGTCAAACAATAATGCAATCTAGTTAGAAGGCAAAGAAAATCGCTTGAGATAACAAGCATCTCGAGTATTACTGCTTAAAATTTAATAGTGAATGAAAAAGATGTCCAGCAAATTATGTCATCAAAATTATAAGAGCAACATACATTAATTGTTCTTCAAGACATATGCATACATGCAGAAAAAGGTACAATAAATGTTTGCACATTCATAACACAGATTTTGCATGACATTGACAGCTGCAGTATACAATTTTACTCCATTAATACTGTATATAGACTTGCCAGTTGCTGACATTTGACTATTTGTCATCTACATCGACAATATGTTATTTAATAGTATATTTCGCTCGTGGACTACCATAGGTTTTGGGCATTGTTGCTTGACCATGAAGCTAACTTTGTTTTCTTAGAAGAAGGTTATCCATTTCCATTCGGCAACGTACAGTCTTGTCAGTTTACGAAGCTCGACCAGACATGTGGGCCATATAAATTGGCTCGTCTGAATATGAAATCGTCCACGCAACGACTCGATTAATTTGCTTTCAAAAACTTTTATCATTATTCCAACAACGTCTAGTACATCACAATTAAAAATTGACTACGATTCATACTTAAAATACTTACTAAATTTGTAAAAACTTCCTCTTGTTGAATATGAAATATGAAATACTTGGTGTACAGTAGTTATTTTGGCTTCGTTGGTCTGTCTTGAGTCAATCGTTTTATTCTATGTTTTGATCGACTCCGAAGGCATTCTTTTGTTAACTTACCTCAACATTACCTTACATTACATTACATTACATTACATTACATTACATTACATTACATTACACGCATGACAGCAATGTATCTACTCGCGCATGCGCAGTAGATACAAACATTATCAGCTTTTACACACACCATGGCCTCCGACATTGGGTAATTGATATATTTTTTTGAAAACCTTAACTACCTGTAGTAAATAAGTTCGTTACTGTCGTTGCAATAGAAGTGTTCCTAAAACATTGTTGCCATTTAATATTTGTTCGTCCTGACAAATTCATTTCACGAGGTTTATTGGGTAACTTCCTTGGGTAACTTATTGGCTGGTCAATTAATAAAAATAAGACTCTACAATCGAAAATATAGCAAGGTTAGATATACTGCCGAAACAGAGAACGTAGGAGTCTAACGTTTCGAGCGAAGGCCCTTCGTCAGAGAGAAACGTTGTTGCAAACAAACAACGAGCTTATGCGCTCGAAACGTTAGACTCCTATACGTTCTCTGTTTCGGCAGTATATCTAACCTTGCTATATTTCGATTGTTGTTTCAACACTGCCTACGCAGCACGCTACTTTTAATTCACTATTTGCAATAAGAATCTAGATTATTTAAACAAAATCAATCAAATTCAAACCAGTTGACCAACGAACTATATATAGTCAATCAAATGAATTGGTCAGGACGAGCAAATGAATAAAATTGCCACGACAGGAAAGCTCGTGGAATGTACATGTATCTAGCGTAAAACCTCCGTTCTCGGGCTTTAACCCTTTCCCGTCTGTGGCACTGTGCATGGATTTTCCCTGCATGTGACGAGTAAAATCATCTGGCGTTAGCCAGAGTAAAATACATAAGTAGAATAAAAGTAGCGTGCTGCGTAGGTAGCCTCCTCCGCAGGCAACTCTGTGTGGCTTCCCAGAACTGTGACGTTTTGATCAAGATCTTGACTTTATTTCAACTGTTTAACAGTTGTTGCCCGTAATACGGGCAATATTTTGGTCGAGATATTCAATATCTCGACCAAAATATTGCCCGTATTACGGGCAACAACTGTTAAACAGTTGAAATAAAGTCAAGATCTTGATCAAAACGTCACAGTTCTGGGAAGCCACACAGAGTTGCCTGCGGAGGAGGCTAGATATACTGCCGAAACAGAGAACGTAGGAGTCTAATGTTTCTCTCTGACGAAGGGCCTTCGCTCGAAACGTTAGACTCCTACGTTCTCTGTTTTGGCAGTATATCTAACCTTTAGGTCCTTTACTATATTAAAATACATAAGACATGAGAGTTGGATGTTGCTTATAAAGAGTTAAATCTTACTTAGGGGCGCTTTCCAATTGACAAGGTTAGACCGGTCAGTCTGGCCAGAATGGACTTGCTTTTGATTAAGACCAAATTTTCCAGTCTGAGCGTCCTAAGTCTAGAACAAATCGTGTTCCATTTAACCGGACTGACCGGTCTAACTGGGTAAATGGAAAGCCACCTTAGTCAGCAAGGTAGTTGTATTAAGATCAATAGGCAAAAGCCACACGGCCAAGCTGTAGCCAATCTCAGTTTACGTAGTAACTCAATTTATACTGTATATTTTGCACCTTGTCTTATTTTATGCTTTTCAATTAACCCAGGCTGGATCTTTTCCATCTGTATGGTCAGGAACGCTATTTTTCGCGAAAAATATTTTTCTGCTCCATCTAAACTCTAATAAATAAATAAATAAATAAATAAATAAATAAATAAATAAATAAATAAATAAATAAATAAATAAATAAATAATAATTCTTTAATAACTAAGTTATTATTTAATAAGTTATTCAGTTGTGTACTTTGTAGCTTAGTAAAGTTTTCAGTTTGCTAATAAAGCTGTAAGACTGGTAGTAATCAGAAAATGTTCTGATTCGCTAGATGAAGATTGAAGTCATCGAACTCGTAACGTAATTTTGTAAAATGCAGTCGAACCTCTAGTAAGCGATCACCCGAGAGGTGCAGGTTGCTTACGGGAGGTGCAGTTCGCGTATGGGAGGTGCAGGTCGTTTACGGGAGGTGCAGGTCGTTTACGGGAGGTGCAGGTCGTTTACGGGAGGTGCAGGTCGTTTACGGGAGGTATAGTCGCTTACGGGGATGGGCTCGTACGGGAGGTGCAGGTCGTTATCTTACGTGAGGTAGTCGTTTACAAGAGGTGGTGCTTACGAGACGTGTGGTGGCTTCCGAAAGGTGTTCGTTACGGGAGATGGTCATTACGAGAGGTGGTCGTTTACGAGAGGTTGTCGTTTAAGAGAAGTTGTCGTTACGAGAGGATGGTCCTTTACAAGAAGTAGCCGTTACGAGAGGATGGTCGTTTCCGAGAAGTAGTCGTTACGAGAGGATGGTCGTTTCCAAGAAGTGGTCGTTACGAGAGGATGGTCGTTTAAGAGAAGTGACCGTTACGAGAGGATGGTGGTTTAAGAGAAGTGGTTGTTGCGAGAGGATGGTTGTTTAAGAGAAGTGGTCGTTACGAGAGGATGGTCGTTTACGAGAAGTGGTCGAGAGGATGGCCGTTTACGAGAAGTGGTTGTTGCGAGAGGATGACCGTTTACGAGAAGTGGTTGTTGCGAGAGGATGGCCGTTTACGAGAAGTGGTTGTTGCGAGAGGATGGCCGTTTCCGAGAAGTGGTTGTTGCGAGAGGATGGCCGTTTCCGAGAAGTGGTCGTTACGAGAGGATGGTCGTTTACGAGAAGTGGTTGTTGCGAGAGGATGGCCGTTTACGAGAAGTGGCCGTTACGAGAGGATGGTGGTTTAAGAGAAGTGGTTGTTGCGAGAGGATGGCCGTTTACGAGAAGTAGTTGTTGCGAGAGGATGGTCGTTTACGAGAAGTGGTCGTTACGAGAGGATGGTCGTTACGAGAAGTGGTCGTTACGAGAGGATGGTCGTTACGAGAGGATGGTCGTTACGAGAGGATGGTCGTTACGAGAAGTGGTCGTTACGAGAGGATGGTCGTTTCCAAGAAGTGGTTGTTGCGAGAGGATGGCCGTTTACGAGAAGTGGTTGTTGCGAGAGGATGGTCGTTTACGAGAAGTGGTCGTTACGAGAGGATGGTCGTTACGAGAAGTGGTCGTTACGAGAGGATAGTCGTTTACGAGAAGTGGTTGTTGCGAGAGGATGGTCGTTTACGAGAAGTGGTTGTTACGAGAGGAAAGTCGTTTACGAGAAGTGGTTGTTGCGAGAGGATGGTCGTTTACCAGACGATGTTCGTTCAGGAGAGGTGGTCGCGTTTACGTAAGAAGTGGTCGTTACGATAAGTGGTCGTTACGCGAGGATGGTCGTTTACGAGAAGTGTTTTTCTGAGTCAATCAGTCAATTCCAGCAATGCAAAAAAACGCGGGCCAAACACCCAGACATATGTGTATTGATTACTAGCAATCCGCATGCTTGCTAAACTTAAAAATTCAGTTGTATAGTACAGTACTATCCGTCTATCCATACCTTGCCAGCAAAATAACCAGTACCAATATCAACCAAGACAGTCTCAGTGCTTTCCAGCTTGCCTGGAGCATACATCTGACTCATGTTAAAGATCCAAATAGCAATGAATATAAAAGTAATGTGCTGTGTTATAGGTAATGTAGAAATACAGTACCAATCAAAATACTAAATCACTTTCAAAACACAGATAAGATATGAAGACAAGTTTTAGGGGTCAAATTATCTACCTATACTGCCCTGGTTGTGCTTAAGTTTTGACTTTGTTTTCAATTATATTTTAGCTCACTATAGTTTTAGGATAGTTGCCTGTGGAGTTAAGTTGCAAGCATTCTGTTTGAGGAAGGGAGGTTGGTTGAAGATTGTGTGTGTCATTACGTACAGTACAGTATACCCTATAGTACTGCACAATCTGCACATTTAATGGATCAAAACACAGAAGGAATGGGGGAAAAAACATGCAGTGTACTTATATGTGCATTACATCAAAAAATTAATAAGTACTGTAACTAGTGACAAATCTCTTTTCATAACAAAGGATACAGATGCACTTAAAGGTACCAAAATTTCATTTCCTGCAAAGCAAAAGAATTATTCAATTATTCAATTATTCACAGGACAAGTTGTGTGTCTAGATTTACAGGTATGTATGTACAGTAGTTGCTCCAGGTCCTCATTTTAAGTGGAATGCAGTGCTTTCAAAATAAGCCGGCGGCCGGCGGAGCTCCGGCTGTTGCCACGAGGTAATACCACCAGATACTTTTCTTTCAAATATCAAAATATCTGCTCTGCACCTTTCTCTCTACTTTAAGCATCAAAATAAAGTTATTCTTTACTCTACCTTGTCTATTTTCATTCCTTTTTTGAAAACAATCGATGTTTGTATTCTACTGCTATTGATATACAAGGAAAGCGTAGTCTAGCGCTCGAAATAACGGGGGGTCATGCCACTTTCAACGATTGGACCCCCCAAAATCACTTACAGGCAGTCAACTTGACCACTCAAGTTTTAACGAAATAAGGTTTATGTCATCACTTTCCTGCACTCTTTTATAGTTCAAACACAGGGGGTAACATAAACCATTCCAGCTGAAATCTTCAAATGCATTTAGGACTCAAGGTTGGTTTTAAGCCAATTAATTAATGCTTGCGTAAAGTTTGCTGAACTTGTGCCTCTCTCCTCCGCAGAGGTTAAATTTCGGAGATTGGAGGTTTCAGGGGTCATCAGACATGCTCGGAGGCGTCAGCTGGACATAAGTAGTGCGGGTGAAACTAGTCCAACCTATCCGCCGGCACTCCTTATGTCCAGCTGATGATTTCGACGGATCTCCGACGATCCCCGACATAGCCGATCTCCGAAAGAACTTCTACGGTCCCCGGGGAACGGAAATGGGTGAAGTCTGCATGCAGGCTACCTCTGCGGCAACCTCGTACCCAGGGTCTTATCTCTGCTCCCCCGCCCCCGCTCTGCGGAGGAGAGAGAACTTGTGCGGTGCTGCTTTGTCACAAAACAACTCACTAAAAGGCCACTTAATGGCTTCCCTTGATTAATTGTTGAATACAGAAGCCCATCAGTGTCTAGTCGTAACTGCTAACTAGTTACTACGCATTTAAGGCCGTCATACAGTTTGACTTCCCCCAAATCTCACCAAAAAAGCGTTCAAATATTTTTTGTTTCACTTTCTGTGCAAATCAAGAAATGAACGCTTTTGTGTGACCCCCAAATTGTGTATCTAACCCCCCAAATTCACGCTTGAGTGGTCATGCTGACCCCCCAACTTCCCAGCACTGGAAGATAATTGCCCACCAAACTTTATCGTTATGGCATTTTTGAAAATTATTTGCTGGGCAATTATCTTCTTGACTAGATGCTTGTATTCGTTCAAAAATATTGACTTCACCCATCTTGAATTGCTTCAATTGATTTGGTCAGTGGAAAAACAAGTACTGTACTTCGAGTAATCCTATCAAAATGTATCCATTATGGTTCTCAGCCCAGAACTGGTTTTTTGATGCATAATAATTTGATTACTCAAAGTATCACAAGCAAAGCCCTGTGCACCTTCGATCATAGCATGTGTATTGTCATGCATAATTCATTCCAGTGTCTAACAAATGTTGCGGGACACTGTTTTCATTTGGAATTACTAGTTGTAGTTTAAAGATAAAAACTCCCCGTTCACTGCACAGCCACCTACTTTCTCATCGCAACCACCCACTTGAAATAATTCTGAAAGCCCTGGAAATGCACTTTATGATTTAGCAAAATTGTTACAGTGATTAATGTGACTAGTGACTTATGCCTAAGCATTAGTGATTTAGGTATTGTATTTTCTGTAGAATGAAGCAGTCATCCAATAGCAGCGATCAGGTTTAATTAGTGAGTTGCTTCATCATCACGTGCTGTGGCGCTTCATCATCACGTGTCCACAGAATTTACTTCCATATAAGGAACTCCATTGTCAGTTCAACATGACCATGCTTCATGTTGAAAGACAATAGAGCTTCCAAACCATGTATATGTTCTATTTATAATTATACAATACCCTTGCTGCTATGCGTGTTTTCATAGGTTGTTAACCATGATCTATTAGAGGACAGACACATGGTCACGTCAGATCACGTCAGCTGACTTGCTTTTTTCTTTCTTCATGCCCCAAAACCCGACAGGGTTTTTTTAAAAACCTTTTAAGTTTTTGTATTGTATAAAACAAATAGATTCCATTTTTTTGTTGTCTGTTCAGTTATAGATGCACAGAAGACGTCACAACGTGGTAAGAACATCAGTGACCCACTCAACTGCGTCTCGTGGGCCACTTTTTTGTTCTTACCACGTTGTGACGTCATCTGTGCATCTATAACTGAACAGACAACGGCAAAATGGAATCTATTTGTTAACTATGGTATATCTAATGCCCAACCACTGGGCAAAGATTTGTTTTCAAATGCCCCACCCCTGGAGAGGTCCAATGTGTGAAATGCCGGACGGTTTCCCAGTCTGATACATATTGTACTAAACAAATTTACAACTCTTTTACAAGTCTGTTTATACAGTACATGCAAAAGTTTGATATAAAACTAGTCGAACCTTTTCTTTCACCAAGTTTTTTCACGGCTTCTTTGGAATCCAAGAACTTCTGCTGCGCAACTTTTAGCTGATTCATAGATTCGGTCAAAATTCTAATTTCCTATGTTTCAAAAAATATATATAAACAAAACGCAAGGAACTTAGCATATCATTGAAAAGGATACAAGCTAAAATAGAAATACGACATGTAATAATACAATACACATTACCTCGTCGAGTTGAGCTTTGAGAGTTTCCAGTTGTTGAAAAGGTAACCGAGAAAGTTCTATTCTCTGTGCTCCACCTGCATTGGCCGCCATCTTGTTTTTTCTCTAATCTCGTTCTCAGTCCCCACCCAGAGGTCCCCTCCTCCGCAGGCCCTCATTGCATCATGGACAGGTACACTAGTGTGAAAAATTTGTGTGACCTGTCCATGATGCAACGAGGGCCTGCGGAGGAGGCAGGTCACTCATCGCGCCCATCGGCGCTACCAGCCGCTACTTTCGGGTAGCAGTGGCGTAGCCAGGGTTCTGTCTTTGGGGGAGCGAAATTGGTCGAGCGTCGAAGACGCGAGCCTCCTAGGGGGGTCCGGGGGCATGCCTCCCCGGAAATTTTTTGAATTCTAGAATCTCTCATTTCCCGCATTCTGAGGCGAGATTTAAAAAAATAACTGATCGCCATAAGTAGCAAAGTTTTGTTGTCTCCAAACCAAAACAATGTAGTACACATATCAAAATTTATTGAGAATTATTTATGATAAGTCGTATGTATGTGGACCTTGTAATGCTATATTTTCCATCTAGACTACACCAAACTGAAATTTGACCCATCAAAAAGTTTCAGGCCAAGTTCAAACCTGGAACTTCACATGAACCAAAATCAATGCAAATTAGGTTAAATTACGGAAAACATTCTTGACAATTGAGTTAGGTTTATGTGCGTTTGACGTTTGAACTTGAACTAGGCCTAGGGCAGTAATATATAGTAATATCATTACGAGTCAACTTGCTTCTCCCTTGAAGGCTTCACTACGTAACATCATTACCCCCCCCCCCCCCCCCTCAACAAGTTTCTCCCCGGATTTAAACTTTTCACAGGAATGGCCTGGAAGACCATTGGGGGGGCGGTCGCCCCCACTCGCCCCCCCTTGGCTACGCCAGTGTCGGGTAGCCGTTACTTTCGGTAGGGCCGTTATTATTGGGTCGTTATTATTTAGCAAAAAAGTCATGTTTGGTACGACAGCTAGTCTGATTTGATATACCATCCGGTTGTTTTAATATGGTGTAAAATACAAATGAATGCACATGTTTATTTGGCGAGATTTTTTCTTTAGTTATAGATGTTTAGTTATACAAGGACACGAATTTAAACTATGTGTTTAAAATCTTACATCACATGCATGCATGCACGTGTTTATATACAGTGGTTCCAGAGGCTCTCGGGGTGTGTGCATGCTAAAGGAATCATGCCCATTTATTACTGTTCGTGAGCATTTTTTCAATCGGTAATGTAACGCGTTACTTTCGGGGGGGGGGGGGGGGCACGCTACTTTCGAAAATTATTAGAGGTATCGAAAACTTCTGTTACTTTCCGGCAGCATGTTACCTTCGGGTAGCCGTTATCTTCGAGGGGCCGCTCATTTTAAATTTCGGCCAAAAAGGTGGGCGCTTCTTCGAGAGAGCGCGCTCAAACGCTTATTTCTGTCTAACCAATTCAACTGAACATTTATTTAAAAAAATTGTAAATAACAGTGTGGCCATAATGCAAAGATTAAAAAATATGTAATACACGTACAAGAGCTCTGCATGAGATATAGAAATTATAAGATGTGACTTTATTTTATTTATTTTTATTTATTTTTTATTTTATTGAATTTGTCACAGTAAGTAATTACATTAAATTGGATACAAAGGTTGCTAGTACATAAAACACACAGATAAAATAGATGTGACAGGAGAAAGGAACAGGACTTGCGTCCCTATTGAGACCTGACCACTCAAACAATATACTCAATATAATAGAAACTTAAACAGTATACTCAATAGTCATACATACACATACATATACATATACAAAATACATACACATACACATATATAGGAATGACTAACATGACGAAAAATATAAAAGGAAAGAAAAAGAAAGGAAAAGAAAAAGAAACTGATTTACTGATTTCCTATTTCGACATACAGTATTTTAGTTTAGTTTTGTAAAAGTGACCAAGTTATCCTTGTCAAGTTCCTTGGCAGCTTTCCTTGCTCGTATCTACGACAATCCCGAACAATTTTCCTCGAAAAGTTTTAATTAATTGCTTGATCGTTGGACAAGTTTCCCATGACGCCAATGATCTAGTGACGTACGTACTGCGCAATGTCTTGTCAAGTTTTTTTTGACAATACACGAACAATTTTTCAGCTGGCATGACCAGCTTTAGAACAAGGATCTAACGCGTTACTGGCTATTTTCCTGCTTGCGGGTGCTCATAAACTAGAACTTGTTTGACCAGTTCAAAACCTGACTGACTCGTCTCAAACTTGGGGCGAAGATCGAGTTTGTTGGCAGCCCAAACTGGTAAACGACTTATGAAATCAGTCAGTAATTTCATTGTAAAGCTATTTGTATATTTTTGAAGTATGTAGTTGACAATTTCCTTTAATTGGCTGTGTTCTCCTTTGTTTTCTTGGCTTTTTTCCCCTGTTTTCTGATTTGGCATCTCGTCTCTTCAAAGCCTTATTCTTATTACTTATAATATACCCAATTCTCTCCTGGCATTACCACCTTATTATATATACAGAACTCGCGATCAAGCTCTCGGCAACGCCCTCCGTGGCTCAATGGTCAGAGCATTGTACTAGAATCGCAAGGTCGTGGGTTCAATTCCTGCCGGAAGGCCTGTGTAGTTGCATTTTTCGCAACTGGTCCCGGTTTGGTCTTAAAATGTATATATTCTACACTCGAATTTTCCTTCACCCAAAATCCTTCTTATTGACTGGTCGCGCAAGTTGTTGCGATTTGCGAAAATGTTGTTAATCTTGGATAGAAACGAATTTGATGAATATACATCACATGCAACAAAAATGGCGTTGAGAAAAATCGTCGCACTGCGACGTATAAAATAACTCGATTAAATTCGACACACGATCGAATTAAATTCGTCTCGGTAATTAAATGCGTGTTCGAGTTACACGACGAATTATCGTCGCGCCGAATTAAATGTTCCTCTTCTGTCTGACAATTTCAAGAAGTCGTTTTCAGGCTCCACGAGTCCAAGTAAAAATATTCGCATTACTGACGAAGTTAATTCGAATTAATAAATTCGTCTATTGTGCGACGTTTAGCGCAGGCCTCAGCTATTTCCTTTTATAAGAAAAACTGCTCTTATAAGATATGTTTGATTGTGTGATGTACTTCATCTCCTCATTTTAACTTGCTTCCTCAGCTCACCCCCTCCTCAAATAAGCGCCTACCCACTTGCTTGGACCTCATTGTCCCAAGCCGAGTAATAAAGATTTAATGCAGTAAAGAGAATACAAAGCCACGCAACAGCAAACTTAAGTCCCGCACAGACGACCAAGTTTTCCTTGACAAGTTCTATTTGTTCTCGTGTACGACACGAATTGACAAGTTTTTCCTTGACAAGGAGCCTGGGCCCAGAATAGTATCTTGGCAACCGTTCACGCATGTTCAAAAAGAAATATACAGTTTGTTGGTAGAGCCCACATTTCCCGGTTGGCAGAGCCCACTTTCCCCGACCGCGTAGGTCGGAAAAGGGCTCTGATTCGCAGGGTATAATGGAACACGTTCGATAACGATTCGCGCAACCGTTTTTGAATTTTTAAGAAACATCAAATAAACAAACAAACAAACAAACAAACAAACAAACAATCAATCAATCAATCAAACAAACAAACAAACAAACACAGATAGCGGCATTATAATAGGGCTCGCTACATTTTAACATATATTGCATGTGTGCATGCATGCAGTGTAAAATGACTCAATCAATCAATAAATCGTCAACTTCATGAATAGCACAAAAAGTTAAAGAAAATAAAAGGCAACGGGCCGAATCTATATATGTTAAATACTTGTTTAACAAAATCTTTTATTCAAATGTCATACATAACAATTCCCTAAAGACTACAACACGTTACAACTTAGTCAAAGAGGAATGATCGCTGTTTATTCAAACACTAATATGGAGTACGCAATATTTAACAGGTTCCAACGAAAAAAAGAAATAAAAAATTTATATAATAATTTTTTGTAGTTTGGATCTTTATTTTCTATCTATACGGACGTCATCGCTCTCAGGTTGAGTTATACAACAATGATCCAGACTCAGTCATCATAAATTCTTTTATTTAATATCTCTTATGCACCTACGAAACATACTGGGCCGAGTTCAAGGCCAAACCCTTTGTCTTCTCCCATGTCTTTGGGCGCAATGTCAATAATGGGTAAGGCGATCGATTTAGCATTGAGTTCAAGAATGGTCTTTTTCCACATGTCGGCTTGCATCTAGAAAAAAAATAAAAAAGCTCAGCTACCACAAACGTAAAATTCTCAGACCGAGCGATCGCCTTAAGCCTCTTGTCTAGTCACCGCAAAAACGGACTCGTGCGAGGACTTGCATCTAATTACAGTCAAAATGGAAATACGTATTATTTTGTATTTCTGTAGCTGCTACCGAAGCCTGAGAATTTTTTTGTTGAAACTGTACACAAATAGTATAATTTAGCTTTAAATGGCATTTAATCAAAATACAATGGATGTTTATCCCAAATGGATACCAACAGACGAATATACATCAAGAATTGGCGACTTTTATCAGTAGCGGCTACAGAAATAAAGTAATACACAACCAACTATAGAGAAGCGGAAGTGGGAAGGTAATTCCATTTTGACTGCCGTAAAAAGAACTTGCAGTGTTTGCTTTTTCGGTGCGGGATGATTGAAAAAGAAGCTTTATAGAGAGCTATCAGTAGTTCTACCTTGGGGAGGGGCAGAAGGAATGGAACCGGGCTAACGTAACTATAAAACCTAACTACAAAAACGTTTTGAAAAATTATGATGGGCCTTGAAACGCTTTTGCCCAGACCTGATATTTAATGCATAAAAATGTATACACTATTACGTATAATTTCAAGTAATATCCGTACTACACCCAAAGAAAGTTGTTTTGATTTGCTAAAAAATCCCTCTATTACACGAATAATGGCGCTTATGTGGGATTATTAAGGAGGCGAAAGAGCTTTCCCTCATGTAAACTCATACCTGCCGAATGGCCCGTTTTCGCACAAAGCAGACTTTACTACTTTACTCCGTCTAACGCCAGACGATTTTACTTATAAGTGAAGAGGCCTTGGAAGTGAAGGAGTTAAAAGCATGCGTTCATAGCAATTACTGTAGGTTTATTGACATGAAAAATAGAACAAACAAGACGCTTGCCCAGGCGTTCAGTCCGGCTACAGATTTCCGGAAGCTCGGTGTAGCCAGTGCGTACTCTAGCATAACCTGAATGTCAGGCCTTTATTTGTTCCCGCCTTCCGCTAAACCGGGGAGCGCGGGCAGAGGTGCGGGGCGGGAACAAATAAAGGCCGGACATTCAGGTTAACTCTAGCAAGACTATAGCAATGCATAATTACACAGATTTTGACAAATCGAATCTATGGTGTTATATGAACTACAGCGGGGCAAGAAGCGTTTGCTAACGTAAACAAGGCCGTTTTTCCGAATAGATTTTCCATCACCGTTCGAGATCAAGATTCGAAAACACCTCAACCCAAAGGCAAAGTTATTCAAAAGAAAGACTTACAAATCCGAGCAAGCTACAATGGCTACATAACACGTCTCACAATTCCGCAAAGCCTGACGGGGAAATATTGCGCAATTTTTGCCAATTTGCGCGGGGAAAAAAACCAACACAAAAACGAAGCCGAAACCTAGATTCGGCCTACCACAGTAGCCCAGATAATAATCAAATTAACCAACCTTGCATTCATCACTGATAACTCTAAATTGGGCAGTTTGCGGTTGATCTTGGCTGTACTCGAACCCATTGAGACCAAGCAATTTCATAGACTTATCGTAAGTCTTCGTGAGGCCATCGTACCAGGCTACAGACTTCTTGCAGTGATAAATAATCTTTTGAGTGGCACGTTTGCTCATGATTTGAAGGAATGAGAACTGAGAAACATGGTCGGAGTATGTAATCTGTAAACAAATACGAGAAAGAAAGAAACATTTAATAAGCCAGGCTCGCAATCCGACAGGAGAGAATTTCTCTACCAAGATAACAAATGCAGTGGCGGTTTACCAGTTTCGGGGCCTGTAGGCTAAATAAAATTCACGGGCTTTTATGACGATATTTTCCGGAAATTGTTTTGAGTCTCGGAACCGCCATTTCCTGCATTCTGAGGCAGTGTACGATACGGCCCTGATATTCATATAACAACTAAGAAACAACAACTAATAATAATCTTAATGAAAAATCCATTCTCTGGAAATTACGGGCCTCTTGCAAGCCCGGGCCTGTAGGCTTCGGCCAACTCGGCCTACTGGATAATCCTCCACTGACCAAACGTTAGACTTGCTCCAAGTCCGCCTCTTAGCGCTAGTTTTTGCGGGCGGGTGGAAAGGCGGGAGAGCGGAAAAGCGGGAGGAAAGAGACGGACTTGTTTCGCCTGCAGGTTTTTTAATCTTATTAAATATTCTGGCGGGAAATCGCTGAAATGTACATCGCCCTGTTTGACGTGTTTCGGGTTGTCGTACATGCAATGGAAAGTGGTTCTACCCCTACTAAAACGTTTTCAAGAGTCTGTTTAACTCCAACTTCCAAAGATAGCACTTGCATAGCAATTTAGCGTGAATATAATTATTAGCCCGAATTACGTCACCGGTCGAAAAATTCACCGGTGAATTTTGGCGCGCTGCAGGTGGGAAAAGTCCTTTTCAACGAGGAACCGAAAGGTCAAAAATGTTTGAAAAGGACTTTGAGAAAGTCTAACCAAACGTGTGTGTGTACGAGTATAAATGTCAAGTATCATTATAACATAGCTTTGATATAGCAACGTTTTTGATTGGCTGTCGTGCGTGCTCCATAATTCGATGGAGCACGGCAAAAAAGTGCGGGAAAAAATTTCCAAACAAAACTGAGTTTTAAATTGACTTTTACGGCCTTTTATATTATCAAAATACCGAGTCATTTAATTTTATTGAGTAATAAAGAACAACGACCCAAAAGACATAAACTGGGTCTGGGTAACCGAGTTTAAACTGTCCTTTTGGTTGGATTTTAGTGAACAAAAAAGGCTTGGCTACGAAAGTAGAAAAACACAACAACCAAAACGATTCGCCGGCTTGTGAAAGGATTTAATGCTATGTTATAAAAGAAATGGCTCATGGTTTAGTCTGCTCCATCGAGTTATGGATGCACTTGGGAAATTGGGAGAGCACTCAAAAATCTAGAGTTGGTCTCGGCTGCGCCTCGACCAACTCTTACGATTTTTTCGTGCTCTCCCAATTTCCCGCGTGCATCCATAACTCGATGGAGCACGCTAAACCATGAGCCATTTCTTAAATTGAGGACATGCACAGTTTATCGCTTATAGCTTATAACTTGAGATTCAGAAGACAAAGATACGGCGGCCATTTTGGAGAAAAACACACTCCAAATACAACAGCTGCTAATGAATTATTTTGTTAAAGTTCATGGCCGCCTGTGACCCATTTACTCCTGTGACCCGTTTGGTGCACTGCAGTAAATTCGTTAGTGCATCAGGTTAGCCTACAGCCCTACACGCATATACTTAATTAAGGCGGTAAACCAGGGTTCTGACTTGGGTTATAGGTTTTTGTTGGGGATAGGTGACACAAAAAATCGCAAAAATATCGAGACGACATATTTGTCCTCAAATATATTTTTTGTTTGATAAATTCATTCAAATAGCTCTCCTTTTTTGGTTATTTAAGTGGTTAAGTACACAATTCATGCCAATCCAACATCTCCTACAAACGGAAAAGACATTTACAACATACAATCACAATTTGAGATATGTAAAGGACCTCCATAATTCTCACATCAGCATGTAAATGTCATGAACAAGCACATGTCTAATTTGGTTCTTGACTTTATCGTTCGTTTTCGAACCAAGCAGTCTTTAGTATTTTAATATGTCTAACGCCAGACAATTTTACTTGTCAAGTGGAGAGCCCTCTGTAGTGAAGGAGTTAACCAAAGCCATCATTTCTAACTTGTATACAAAAATTCTTACTAATCAATCTGATTATTTAATCGACCGGTCATGTGACCAGCCTCATTCTCGCCGACTTTCCAGATTAGTGTGCTGCCTCCTAGGTACGAGATTTCCCAGGCTCCAGTTTTGTTTTCCTACTTCATGTATCACTGATCTCTAAAAGAAGACTGGATCGAGCAACTATTGTTTGGAAAATGAAACCAGAATCCGCCATTACTGATGGGCCAACTGCATGTGTAAAATATCGCTATACGGAGTTTGTTCTCGTCCTGTTTCTTCATTTCTGCTTTTTGCAACCAATAACACAGCATTGTGTCTTAAATTTTCCATCTTCGTATCTACCTCCACAATTGTTTGACCGGCGCCATTAGCAAAAGAGCAAATCGACATTCGCGAGCTTTATATTCTGATCCTGATAAACAATGAGTTACTCGATCCAGTCTGCTTCCGTTGTGGTGGACCGTAGACGCATCCTTTTGATCTCCTCTGCATGTAGATGTATTTCCAAGTAATCTAGTAAAAAGTAGGCGTGCAGGGGGGATTAAACGTGTGTTTTAACAATAAAACTTACTGAATGATCTTTTCCAAAGTGTTCACTAAACCATAATTTTCCATCCACAGGAATCCAGTTTTTCTTCTCAATCTAATAAAACAAAGATAATTTTACAAAGGAAATCATCCTCCATTGTTAGATAACTGAGATTTACACATGGCACTTAAGACACCGAACACGTTGATGATTAATTATATGTGATAACATTTCGCTCGAAATGTCTCCCTGATTTTTACGCCTTAGACAACGTTCATTTTCAAATAACTACACTAATAATATACAGGGCAAAATTACTTGAATATAACTGGCTAATGAAGAGGGCATTTTTTTGTAATTCAGGGCAAAATTACTTGCACTTGATTGGTTCCTTGATCAGCAAGTACTTGCATGTGATTGGTCGCTTTGTTACTTAGCAACAGTGAACCTCAGAGGACTGACTTTTTTTCCACAAATCTGCAAGGTTTTTCGGTCTTAAAATGCTTTTTTGTTTAGTTTGAACTAATTTAAACTATTGAAGGAATGTAAATGAATACACTAGAAAATTTACGAACTTTTGCCTGTGTTTATAAAAAGAAATCTACAGGCACAGCGATAGAGCGAGGAAAATTAATGTTGCCGAGCACCGACCGTGATAAGGTACATGTACTTCGACATTTTCTGAACATAACGTACATAGCTCTTGAATAATTTTGCCCGCTATATTATTAACACCTAATCGCATTATTAACACCTAATCGCAGGAGTTCTCGTAAAATTAAGGTTTAATTTCACTCGTGTTTTCAAAATCCTACAAATTACCCTCGTCGCTTCGTGACTCGGGCAATTTTGTAAAATTTTTAATACACTCGGGAAATTAAACCTTCATTTTCCTCGGCCCCATGCAATGATCTATACAAAAGGATCGTTTTTGAAGCCGTTCAAACATCTCTCTGAGGACATCCTTTATTAAGACTATTAAACCACATGCTGTAGTTTAAATAACTATATTCAAAGTTCATTCTCGTTTCTTATTGGTCAACATACTCCAGTTACCGGCATTTCACATCGTGTTTTAAATCTGATAAAACACTGCTGCTCTAGCCTAGTTTCTAAGCCTTTCGTTTCCGCCATGAGCTTGGCCGCGTAGTCGGTTTGGGTTCTTGGGAATACTGGGGAGAGGCTGGAAACGAGAAGGCATAGCAACATTCGTAAAAAGGTCCTGCCCAGAATCGTTCTGGCCCTTCGAGTGTTCCTGGGATCTAGCGTAGCGACAGAAAATTATATAAAAAGCATAAGGATGTCTGCGAAGCTTTTACCAAAGATCTTGGCGATCGAAAGAAGGAAATTATGGAATATATTCCAATTGGAGCTCGAAATGAAAATGTAACTGTTTAACTTTCAACTTTTGGCGGTTGCAGAAGGAAAGCTAGTGATAAGAAAGCTAGTAAGTGTCGGGAAACACTTACGACGTCATAACATCACAATTCTTCCTCAATAAACAACTGAGCTGTAAAGTGAAAGTGTTTACGAATTTTGCTAAGCCTTCCCCAGCGGGTCCGTTTGGACATAGTCAATCGAGATATGGTCTGGAAACTCGGCAAACTTCAAAGCGCCTATAATGAGCTGTGATTTTATGTTGAACCGTACCTTACATCGTGCACATCCTTTGTTTTAGGTTTATTAATATTTAAATAGCACGGTTGAGTGATTGAACTGAAACCTTGCTATTGGACAATTCCTTCTTATACTAAAATATACAATGTGTTCAGTGACCGTGCACAAAAATGCATAAAGGCGAACAAAAAGATAGAACAAAGACTTTAGCTGAGTTTCCAGACCATACATGTATCTCGATTGACTATGGTTCGGATCACTTCCGAAACGTGTCAACCGAGGAAGGCCTAGAAACTAGGCTACTGCTGCTCGTGTTTTAGCTATGGTCATATGTTGAAATTCTGAGCTGCAAACAATTAAAGCTGTACATTATTAATTCGATTGTACAATACGAGTCACCCAACAAATATGAAAGATTTCAGAACTTTCAATACCAAGTTTTCACACAAATTGGCCTAAACTCGATTGCCGCCAGGCCAACAGAAATCAAAATGTCACATTTGGAATGTCACATTTTTTCAATCTCGCTTTAATTTTTACATCCATACTTCTGAGCAGGTTTCTAGTATCTCTTTGATGTTTTTGTATAATATGAAACATTAGTGAGATTTTGTGCGATTTTAGGTAAGAATTGCTAAAAATAGGGTGACATAGACCCTTTAACGCTTACCATGTTTGCAGGGAAGACGCAGGTTGAGGTGGATTCTGAAGTAAAGTTGCAGAACACGTTCATTGCATCCAAAGGACTGCCTTCGTTAGGATCAATCCAATAATACCCTGTGAACACAATATACCAGTGTTAGACCACAATACAGCCTGTTTTAAGCTGCGGGACGTGAACGGTCTTTACATAGTGGAAATTTGGTAACAGCATCATGCAGTCATGTACAGTGCGTTATAACAGTCGCAATTGATGGGGTTGTACACACGAGAAAACGCAGTCTGTATCAGACATGATAGATGGGCTGTTCAGAAAATGTAGCAGATCAAGAGCAAACACTTTATCACCCAAAACAAAGCTATATATCTGCTTTCACAACAACAACAACAACAACAACAACAACAACAACAACAACAACAACAACAACAACAACAACAACAACAACAACAACACTGTGATAGAGTGACCCCCCTGTTGTGATTCGCTAGAAAGAGAATGTACACGAGGGCTGAGTTGTTAGTTGTCGTGAGAGCGCTAGCTGGAAGGACGTTTATTTATTGTCTGACTGACTCTATCACGAACAACAGCCACTACAACAACAACAGCCAACACGACCACGACAAAGAACAAGAACAGCGAACCAAAAAATATAATAAAAATATTTTGTGCAAACTATGTGTCTTACCATTCTGTTTCTCTGGATAGCAATCTCTGATAGCTTTGCATGAAAAGGCGGGATATTCCCTGGATCCATCGGGCTTCTCAATAATATTCAAGTCTTTCATTATCATCAACTACACGGGAGGAAACAAAGCACACTGTAAATACCAAGGAGTAAGCACTACCCCAATTTAAGGAGTGTAGTTCAAGAAAGTAATTCAAAACTGGAGTAGAGATTACCCCACTAGATCAGTGGATTACCCCCACAAATTGGGGAATCTGAATGTATGTTTTTTTAAGAAACGTTATCCTAACTGAGAAGGTAATACCAAAACTACCCATGTGCAGTTGGTGGTCAAAAAATATGTAAACTCGTCAGATCAGTCTGATTAAACATTGTATAGCAACAGAAATCTGATCATTTTAACCGCCCTCCGTTACTATAGGCGGCAGCATACTGTAATATGGTCAAACCGCTATTAATTATGAGGACATTGTACGGACCTGCGAAGTTACAAGACGATTCACAGAGCTGGTGAAACACTCGGCTATCGCCTCGTGTTGTTCACGCACATCTCGTGTTTCTGAACTTTGTTGTCAAGGTGTTGTCAATTTTCGAGCATGCGCGACAGGGAAAGTGTCGGATATTTACAGAGATCTCTCTCCTGTAGAGAGACCTGTGCCAACAACAGGGAATGGACATCTTCAGGCAAAGTACTGTAAACAACTTTATACCGACTCTGTGACAAAGTATTCTTATTCTTTACGGAAATGTTTTAAATAGTAAGTAAAGAGATTAAAACAGGGTTACAGAAGTTCAACTGGCTTAGGAACACTAAATTGTTGCACTCTAGCGCCACCACGTAAACTCGTTGGTATATAAACACGATCAGTAGTCAATCAGAATGTGTGTTGTACCAAACCTGTTTTCAAAACTGGTTTGACACGTCCAAGATCATGGACGGCGGCTACATCAAACAAAGTGTCAGATGTTTGCGGAGGTCTCTTTCCTGCAGAGGCCTCTGCCAGCAGCGAAAGATGTCCACTAAGACTGTGCACTAAAATGTACACACAAAACAGGAAACCTTACCAATTCCATGTCTTCTTTATTACTATCGCCGGTGGTCTAAAAGAAGAAAATGCTGTAATTGAGTAAACAAAGTTGTATACCGCTTCTAAGTCTCGGTATACAAAACACCAAAGGTCGTAACAACTCGCCACACACAAGAATAAACAATTACAAAAACAAATAGGAACATCGCAACGACAAGTGAGCTTGGTAAGTGGCGCGCGAAAAAAGCCGAAGTCCGGCGAGCTACATATATACAACAAACTAATATTGATAAAAATTATAACAGTTTTGAGATTCTGCAGTTTTGATGTTTTTGCAGTTTTTCGTTTCCTGCTTCGTTGTTGAGATATTTCAGTTTGTTTACTACGTAAATTAAACATCTTGACGTCACATGTGCATAATTAATTATCGGAGAAGGTTATATAACTTTGCTATTATCAAACCAAAAGCATGGTCTCTATTAAGCTGCGCGCAAGAACTCCGGCAAACGGCGGAATTGATTTTGTTAGTATAGTTTCTACTGGCCCTTGCCACTTTACGTTTTGTATTTCTTCGTCATGATGGTGATTTTACGTTATAGTTTAACGTGAGAAGTCTTTTTCTGCGAGTGATTGTTAATAAATAAGAACTTTGCCTTCGCCTGCCGTTTGGCGTACGAACGTATAACTTATTTAAACTTAATTTGTATTGCCAATACCCTTTAAGGTTCTTCAAGTATCCTGCAAGGATAGTCACAGTAATGGTCTTAAATTATACACATGTGACGTCTCAACAACGAAGCAAGGAAACAAAAACTGCAAAAGATGTTACTTTGTTATTTTAAGTGTTCTTTTAGCTTCACCTCGTTGACTATTTGCTCATAGAGAACTTGGATTCGTTGTCAAATAATTCCCCTTTCAGGCCAAAGTCTTACTTTGAATGGTTTTGATTCGGGTTTTTTTAAATAATCAGAAAGAACTAAGGTACCAGTTTAGTTTCTACTAAAACAATGAGACTATTCGCTCTCAATTTCTATGGGATGATAGTCGACGAAAGCGGATAATTTCCAATAATGCGTATTAGTATAAATACGCAGGTGATTATAGAAAATAGCGCGCGCTGTGATTATTTAACAAAAAAATAGTATTCTAGACGTAGTTTTAAAGTGATATAGTAGCTCATTTAATTTGCAAATGTAACTAACCTATATATAAACCGCGGCACATCAAAGATGATTATTATACCCTCACAAATAATCGTCCAATCAGATGTCTACATTAGCGTCACGTGCCAGCCCAATATTTTACGATGTAGAACTACATATTGGGCAGCAACCTTTGGACATGTGCACAAGGTATATTGACTTGCCAATTGCACGATTATTTGTTCGATATAATAAAACACCTATTGGATTCATCTTCGCCCGGTATGGAAAATATTTAAGTCTCAAATTTTAATATTAGGCTCGACCTTCGGTCTCGCCCAATATTGAATTTTCGACTTAAATATTTTACCATATTGGGCTTAGATGAATCCAATAAGTTATAATGTTTATAAAAATATATATTCAAAAACTCATTAATAATTCATGAGGAAAATTCAAAAGAAATTAAAGTTTAATCAGTGTCTTTATATGTGATAAACATACCTCCTGATTTACATAAACTTTAGCTTTGATTTTCTCGGCTTAGACAAGGATATTTTTCAAACTTACTACGCCAATGAACTTACCAAGTGGTTCGTTTTTGAAGCCGTTCAATAAACGAGCAGGAGTGTTTTATCAGATATAAAAACATTCGGATTCGCCTCGTGTCTTTATATCTGATAAAACACTCCTGCTCGTTTATCAAACAGTACATAATCGCCTACAGCGTTTATTCAAAGTGTCCGCCAGCCAATTTATCAATGCGACAGACGCGGAAATTAACAATTTTAAAGAAAATGTTGTTCCTAAAAGTACCAAATTGTGTATTTATACTACAACAATTATTCGCCTCAGGCTCAGTGAATATCAGTGAAAAACACCTCGACTTCGTCTCGGTTATTATTCACCAATATTCACCTCGCCTTCAGTGAATAATTGTTAAATACTGTATTGCACTAGTCAAAATAACCTCAGTAGCAGACATTACCTTCTTACTGTTGTAGTATCTGTATGCTGGTCCGGTGCCGTCGCCACCATCGCCACCAGCAGTATTTCCCTTGGGTGCATTGGGGTCGGGATGCTAGAAGTGAACGGAAATAGAAAAAAATTAAATCTGTTTCTAAATAAACAAACAGACAGACAGAATGAAACGAATGAATAAATAAATAAACGAATGGAATGAATAAATAAACGAATGGAATGAATAAATAAACGAATGGAATGAATAAATGAACGAATGGAATGAATAAATGAACGAATGGAATGAATAAATGAACGAATGGAATGAATAAATGGACGAATGGAATGAAAAAATGAACGAATGGAATGAATAAGTGAACGAATGGAATGAATAAATGAACGAATGGAATGAATAAATGGACGAACAAACATTGATACTTACTGGAGGAAGTCCGCCAGGAGGACCCTAAAATAACAAAAGAAAAGAAAAACGAAACTTATTTATACGCATTAAGTTTTTCTATCTTTCCCCCGTCTGTATCATCTTGTATATCTTTTTTCTGACTAATGTTAGACGATTTTATTAGTATAGGTAATCATATGAATATATGATAGTGAGTGCAATTAACAATACGAGTGATATTTGAAAATTGAACCAAAATTGCACGAGCTATGGGCGAGTGCAATTTGGATAAACTTTCAAATATCACGAGTAGTGTTAAATCCTTAAATAGTAGAGTGTTAAATCCTTAATTGCACGAACATCATATGATTACTTATTTATAATATCCATGACAAAATTACAATGTTATGAATACATTGTTGTAATTTCCTTGTTCATTTCAATGTTTCACTGCTATTATGGTCGCAAACAATTTTAACAATGGTCTTTCAACTACTTAGTTAACTTTCCAACACGAAATGTTCTTGCAAACTGGAAGAAACCACAAATTCAAATTTGCTGAACGAAGTAGTTTACCTTGCGAATTCAAGTGACTTCCTTCATTACTTTACAACAAAAATTTCCGATTTAGGTGGATTGTGTATTCATTTAAAAATATTAAATGGTATTCTTAATTCATAGTGTACCACAAGTCGTTGGAAAAGTGAAAATAGTCCACTAAAATAGTCCAATAGCTATCTGTCCACTCCAAAATAGACCGCCATTTTGAATTTTACCACTGTTACTATGGTAACATTAATTTGCGCTCTCCAGAGTGCAAATAACGATTAATTTTCACTCCTCTCAACCAATCAGAATGTAGTAATTTTGTCATGCATATTATAAATCATGTAAACTAAGTAGTGTATTGTAGGTGCATGCATGCGTTGTATAAGAGTGAATTACGATACACACAGTTGTAGTCTTGGTCTTAATGATTTTATTCGACTCCCAAAACTGCGCAGCGCTAAAAAATCTTATCATTATTAATATTACTAGAAGTTATACTTACAGCAGGACCCATGTTGCCAGGAGCACCCTAAAATGGAAGAAATTAGTCGTTCAATGCCAAAAATAAACAATTTAAATAGACACGGAGTTTAATAAATAAGTAAACAAGCAAGCAAGCAAGCAAGCAAGCAAGCAAGCAAGCAAGCAAGCAAGCAAGCAAGCAAGCAAGCAAGCAAGCAAGCAAGCAAGCAAGCAAGCAAGCAAGCAAGCAAGCAAGCAAGCAAGCAAGCTGGGTAGGCAGGTAAATTGTAAATTAAATTGTAAAGTAAGTTGCAAACTAAATCATAAAGTAAATTGTAAGCAAGCTAGCTAGCAAGCAAGCGAAATATCCCTTTGCAATAGATACAGTACCTGTTGACCTCTTGCACCCTGAAAAATAAAAACAAAACAAAGAACGTTAGATATGCATAAAAAAATTGTTTTTCTCCGTTTAACCCTTGGATGCTACGTCTAAACCGAGCAACCCAAATTCAAGATGGATCCGTACACCAACACTAATCAATAACCCCAACTCTGACCGTAATCTTGGAACCACTATATCCCATAAGATGACGTATCTACGTGTATCGGATGCTAACTACTGCATGGCTGTACGTCACAATTCTGTAAAATCAACTCCCAAAATGCAGCAAATGGCATTTCAGGGACTCTATTTTTCAATACATTCAGTGGAAATGCCCCCGGACTCCCCTAACTGTTTCTCGCGCTTCAGGGGCATTCCGCAGTCCAGTTGTTAGGGACTTTAAGAAAACACAACGACTACGACTACGGCAACGTGTTTGAACAATAGAGTTTTATGTCAAATACAAAGAGCTTTTGCAAATGAAGGTCCCAAGAGTGATTTTCATGCCGCCGTGACTCTGTTGACAACGTAGAAAAAGCATTTTGACGTTGTAAAGACAACGCGAAACACGAGTCACCACAGAAGCCTTGGGAAAGCTTAACCTTACTCTCGCGACTAACATAGATTGAACATGTGTATCTCTTCAAGAATTTAAGAACAAGGCGAGTCCGTGCGATAATGTATCTTGAAATTTGAATGTACAAATACACCACCATTTAGTACCACTGCTAAACTTTCTAGCGTAGCCCGTTGTCTGAATCTTAAAGTCCCTATAATAGTACTAGGGACGGTAGGACGACGACGGCGGTTAAAAAGCAAGATACGTTTTACAATTTAAAGAAGTCACGGTTAACTGACTATTATATCTAGTTTAATGACTTCCAAAACGCCGCAGTACTGCTAAAATCATTGTAGTGTCGTATTGAAGTCAATCGCAAGCAACAGTTTTCATCTTTTGACCGTTGACGTCGTCCTGAAGACGTGAAATGCTCTAAGTGGCGTTGTATAAAGAACGAGGACGGTGTTGAGATTACTCTGGGACTAAAAATTATGTATTCTCTTTGTTTTGCAAAAAGATTTATTTTGTTTAGAGACGTCGTCGTTGAGGTTGACGTCGTAGATCTTAAATTATATATAGGTCAGTGGTTGCGATACAAGTTTCACAAGCATTGCATCGTGTACCAGCGGTTTCAAATAAGCTAACAACTTACATCATCTCCAGGTTTGCCATTACGGCCGGCGTAGCCAGTGTCTCCCGGTGGTCCCTAAACACAATTAGAAAATATGTAAAGATTAGACATTCCACTTCAATTAACTTTTTCACAGCTAAAGGCGACTTTTATTATTTTACTCTGGCTAACGCAATAATAATAATAATAATAATAATGAGCGCGGCAATTTCAAACGTAGTGAGAACTCATTTTTAATCCGCAAAATAAATCTTGTTTTTCGTTGTTTTGTGCCTGATTATCTGTTATAAAAGAAATGGTTGGTTCATCGTTTGGAAAGCTCCAATGAGTTATGGATGCACTCGGAAAGTTGGGAGAGCACTCAAAAATCTCTCGGCTATCGCCTCGACCAACTCTTAAGCCCTAATCAAACGAGAACGCAAGTCATCGCAAGTTGGCAGTCAGAATTTCTGTGGCGGTCGTTCGAACAACCAAATTAACAAAATAAAGGTTTCATGAGTGTTTTAAACAAGTTTTAACTTTGTCACGGTACATGATATTTTCGGGAAACTATTCAGAGCGGCTGGCTGAGATAGCGTGACTGCCAACTTGCGATGACTTGCGTTCTCGTTTGATTAGGGCTTTACGCTTTTTTCGTGCATCCATTTAACAATTAGAAAACGAGGCCGAGTTTTCTATGAGCCGATAGTCAACGAGGCGAAGCCGAGTTGACTATCTGCTCGTAGAAAACGAGGACGAGTTGTCTAATTGTTTTAGTATCAACCATAAACAACTTTTCTTTAACGTAAAGAAGTCTTATCAAGTTGTTTGCAGAAGTCTCCCCATACATAACAAATACATGCAGAGCAGTTTGATGGCGTATGGTAAACAATCGCTCACAAAACACAAGATTGTAACTACTTTGCTTCAAATTTGGTGTAGATATACTCCATAGGCATAAGCGAATTCATTTTCTTATTCGAAAATGTCAAACTGAATATATTTCCATTACTTTCGACCCAATGTTTTCTTCACTCGTACAAAAATTTTAGTAGACGCCATGTTTGATTTTTTAGCGTAGTTTCCAGGACCCAGGTTTTGCTTGCGGCGTGTGATATGCCGTGGCTTCTGATTGGTCAGAATAGGAGTATTCCAGCTATAAGAAGGTTTATGGTCTATCACCAATAGACCATGGTAGCTCAGCCAATCAGAAAGCCAGATTTGTAATAGACCACTAGTTGGTTGATACTAAAACTCGATGGAGTCATGGAGCACGCCAAACCATGAACCATTTCTTAAATGGTCATAAATGCACTTAAATCACATCGCAACTAAGAACGTGTTAAGAACACTATATACAATAAAACAATACATTAAGACATTTTATAACATAGCTTTGATATAGCAACGTTTTTGATTGGCTGTCGTGCGTGCTCAATAATTCGATTGAGCACGGCAAAAAAGCGCGGGAAAAGATTTCAAAACAAAACTGAGTTTTAAATTGACTTTTTACGGCCTTTTATATTATCAAAATACCGAGTCATTTAATTTTATTGGGTAATAAAGAACAACGACCCAGAAGACATAAACTGGGTCTGGGTAACCGAGTTTAAACTGTCCTTTTGGTTGGATTTTAGTGAACAAATTACAATTTACGATTTTTTCGTGCTCTCCCAATTTCCCGCGTGCATCCATAACTCGATGGAGCACGCTAAACCATGAGCCATTTCTTAAATAATAGAACTTCAAAATTATCGATGTCTTTATAGAAGTCCATAAAAATTGCCTCAAGGCTGCCTTAAACGAGTGTATGGTGTTCATTTTCCTAACGTCAACAGAAAGACTGTTCTATAATTTTATTTTTGATACTGTAATAGCTCCCCCTCCATCACCACTATACGCTTAAATTTACATAGAATCTATGTAAGGAATTATTAGTTAAAAATCCTCGTCAAAGGGACAAATCTGGTAGTGATAAAATTTAACCCATTATAGTTCGTAGGACTCTGGACCGCCCACTTCTAGGTTTCTCACCTGATTAAGAAGAATCTTAAAATTGGTCTTAAAATGACGTGAACTACGGCTGGGGTAGGCCCACAGTGGCGACGCCCCTAATTTAAGCACCCCCCAATACAATTATTAAATACAATTATACTTACAGTTGGACCAGGTGGGCCAGATGGGCCAGGTCGTCCCGAGCCACCCTTGGAACCCTAAAACAGGAAGAAAAAAGAACAAACACGATATTTTAATAATTTCTCCTAGTCACTTTTTGGATATCGGAAGAAGAACTTCCAATGCTATATCTAACACTCGGAAGAGTGTTTCACTAGGAAATCTAAACACCTCGAAGTCTGTTCAAAAACTTCGGTTTTGTCTCGATTTTCAACAAACGTCTCGGTCTTTGGATATCCTCATGAAACACTCTTCCCGCGTGTATGATATATTTACACATATATAAGTATATTTATTATACGACTATTTTCGCGAGCGGTCTGGAACGTGAAATCCAGCAATTTGATTGGTTCCTGAGCGGTCTGGAATCTGCCGTTTCGGACCGCTGACAGTGAGAATTTTATAAACAAAAATGAAAATCATGTCAGTTGACATGCAACAAGATGGATAATAATTTCAGAACTACTCATTGTTGAAATATATCGTGCAGGTATGTTGTTAGAAATTTTGTTAAGCTTTCATTTGATGTATATAGTTCCAAGCCACACTGATGAGCTGTAGTACACCGAAACACGTGTCTGTAGATTGAACTATTATATATATATATATATATATATATATATATAAATATATATATATATATATATATATATATATATATATATATATATATATATAACTGTAGCGTACGGTGCTGCATAGGCAGTGTAGAAACAACAATCGAAATATAGTAAGGTTAGGGGTTTTTTTTTCTGACGACGTCAAAGTATGTATGGGATTTAAAACAAGACAGGCGACCTTTTAACATCAACTGGTCAGTTATGAAGCATGCTGCATTTTATTCAAGTGGAGGGAAGCGATGCAATCTTTGCCTTGAATAAAAAGCTCTGCATCTTGAAAGCCATCAAACAACCATTACTGAACAAAAGATCAGAACTCTTCTCAAAATGCCGCCACCAACGAAGATTTTTCGCGGGAAGTGTTAGCCGCGCCATCATGCAAACTGTCCAACGTCAGCAAACATAGTTTAATCTAACTGAATCTTTCACAGTTGCCTGATGATCGCCTAACCGCGTGAAACTCAGAGTAGCAACAACGATGTTTTAAGTAAAAAACAGTCAGTTAAGTCCGCCTATTTATAGGTATCGAGCACTCTTCAATCTACTACTAACATTATATTTACTTGGTATATTTACTTGGTATATATATACATTATCCCCGAGCCCGGTGTGGGTGCTAATCTCGACATGCGTGTAGTCCACTTTACACGCGTGGAGAAAAAGCGAGGGAGACGAAATCTGGAAATAGTTTATATATATATATATATATATATATATATGTATGGCACGGTGTCATGCGGTAAGAATAGTTGGACACTGGTGACTAGCGACGAAGAAAACTATAAACTCTCAAACAAATAGTGTTTTGCTTTCGTTTATTTAAACGAAACGAAATGAAATGGAGCACGAAGAAAAGGATACAAACAACCCGTTTAATATATCTTGAAGAGAAACCAGATAACTTGAAGAAACCAAACGCCGTATGGTAAACAAACACTGATCTGCAGTGTATGTAGCCCTGGTTTGAAGACACTCCGTGAGTCCATGGTCAAATCATCTTAAAGTGGTTAACGGTAGGATTCTTGTTGTTTTCAAGTTTTCGCTTAACCTAAACAATATTCAGCTTCACGTTTTCGTGCTTTCCCTTTGCTCATCCAAACCATAAGTCAGCTTAACTAAAGCTAACTTAAAACACTACCTTTAAGGCTTATATTAACCGTGGTGGACGTGCATGCACTTTTTATTATTAAAAATACGCATGGGCTTTGTTGGTTTTCTTGGCTGTGTTTCGACTGAAACGTTGTCTTTTGAATTCTTCTTTCTGGAATCCGATTCTACTGAATTGTTTTTATCTCAGACTCTATTATAAATGTAATTTCTGAGCTGTTAATTACTTTTAATACTGCCTTTGCAAAATGTACATGCATAGAGAAGCCATTTAAAGGCTTGCTAAAATTAATCCCTTTTGAAACCTCCTAAAAACAATATATTTTTTACAACCAGAATTTAATAATGAAATCTAATGTTCAACTTTCATTAAATGATTTAAATCAGTTTTCTCATCCTATCGACCTATCCATAAATTGTATAATTTAATATCCCAAGGATTTAACATCATTTGTTTTTATATCTGTTTGTTTTTGTATTAGCTGTATATTAGGAGTGCATATTTTAATCAGGGGGTGGGTGGGTGTTTTAAAAAAGAATGTAAAAGCGGGCGAGGGGTTGTTGCGTTCATGTATTTCTAGTAGTATAGTTTAAGTGGGCTTACCTCAAAATGTTGAGTGTCGCAACTGCCAGTTTCACGCGGGGCGATCTTCAGATCTCCTGAAGATCGCCCCGCGTGAAACTGACAGTTGCGACACTCAACATTTTGAGGTAAGCCCACTTAAACTATACTATATTCGCTCTACCTTTATGGTATTGAGCACTTTCCAACATTCCGTGAACAAAATCACACGTGCTCGTTTGTATGTATGTATATATATATATATATATATAGGCGAGGGTTAACATAAGTACTTTCGAATTCTCCCAAACTCACTCGAGTGTTTGCATCAGGTTATATAAACACAGAGCATTCATTTTCTATTTCTTTTATGAAATAGTGAAATGCGCCATGACATCACAATCGTGTTTGCATAGCCTGATATAAATACGGTAATTGACCAATCACAACGTGCGTAAGACACAACCTATTTTATAAATATATATACATATACTTCTCAAACTCATTAATAATTCATGAACCAAAAACAAAAGAAATTAATGTTTAATCAGTGCTTTGAAATCGGAGGAAAAGTACTAGTACTTTGAAATAATGCAAATACGTTTTCATCAAAGTCTTGGGACTTTGATGAAATAAGGCAAATTATATATATTACGTTTCTGAGGTATCTTCGGAGTTTTGAGTTTGAGAAGTCAGTTCAAATACTCGACGTCGGACTTTACCGGGATTACAAAGCCCTCGTGCATTAAAAAGGCTCGCCTTTGGTTCGCCTTTTCAAAAAGCACGCGGACTTTGAAATCCCGGCAAAGTCCTCAGTCTCGTATTTGAACTGTTACATATTATACTTACTTTCTCTCCGCCATTTCCACGTTCACCAGGAGGTCCATCACCACCTCGTGCACCCTGTAACACACAAGCACAAATACAACAATTACCGAACAATTACCTTTTGGCGACGGTCACAGAATCAAATACATTAATGGAGATATAACCGAAATTGCAAGAAGTACTCCTATCATATGGCTTTGTAATATCCTGAGTTCTGATTGGTCAACGTATATATGTAAGGTCGGTAAACAAAATATACGATTGTAAAAAACGTGTTTAAACAAAATTAGATAAGAAAACTAAACTTTTTTTTCTATGTTTTTGTTGTACAAGCTGTCGTAAGTTAAACTCCGAGTTTTTCTCTGAGCTTCTGAACGAAAAAAAACTTTACCAACTCAAGCTGTACAAAAACCCTTTACTGAAAATACACTTGACACAATGCGACTTGTAGCCCAACAAGTACTTGTGACACATGTATGGATTGACTAGTTCCCAGGCGTATAAATATCGAAAACAACCTCGGTCTACCATCTGAGTTCCAGTGGCTCAATGGTGAGAGCGTCCGACTGGCATTCGGAAGGTTGTGGGTTCGAGTCCCGTCTGGAGCTCAGAGTTTTTCTCTGAGTTTAACTTACGACAGCTTGTTCAGCAAAAACATACAAAAAAACTTTACCAACTCAAGCTGAAAACACTAATAACGTACAAAAAACAAACATTTTTTAGCATGATGCTGTACTTATAGGCAATTTTTGGATGGGAGTGTCCCTTTAGAGACAAAGTTTCTCATTTATTTATGTCATAGCTATTAGCTATCCTCTTCCAGGGATCTGTCTAATAGCATCAGTATGTATGACAAGCTTCAATGATTAATGTAATGCTCGTCGATTTGACGTGAATTTTAAGCAAGGTTTTATCCTTGTAGACGCACCTTTAGTATTTTACTCTGGCTAACGCCCGATCACTTTACTCGTCAAGGGAAGACCCCTGGTAGTCAAGGGGTTAAACCATTTGATGGAGTACATGTAAGTGGAAAAAAGACGAGTACTGCCAAATGGAGTATAAGGGAAACAACTGCAACATCGAACGGATAGATAGAAAACTTACCCGTTCGCCAACCAAACCTATTGATCCCTGTGGTCCATTCCATCCTTTGTCACCCTAATGTTGCAAGAAACAACGTGTCTGAATGAATAAAATATTTATATGTGGATGCACCACGCTCACTGATGAGTAAGTTGAGGCATGCTGACGAGACACATTAACATCAGCAACAGCAACAACAACAACAACAACAACAACAACAACATTAATATGCACGGTCTAAATGAACTGAAGGAAACTAGTTCAAATCAACAGCAAACGAGTTTTCCGGGGTTTTTTTTACCTGATCACCTTCTCCGCCCTTTTCACCTTGTATTCCTCGCGGACCTTCTGCTCCCTAGTAAAGCAAAGTTGGTGAGCCACAAGTCCTACTGGCCGAGACAAAATAATTTTGCCCGAGTGATAATAGCCTGGTACCCTGGCCCAATTTCAAAATAAATATAGGCCAGGTAACTGGTAACCACTAATTACAATATCGGGTCATTCAGGGCTAAACCCACTTGTACGTCTGCGCATGCCTTGAACGCGTGAAAGTTTCAACCAATAGGAAAGCAGAAATCTTTAGTGGTTACCTGGCCCATATTCTTTGATTGGGCCAGGGTACCAGGCTAGAGTGATAAGTGAGGCCCACTCCCGCCTTTGCTCGCGCGTTATGCTCCAGTCCGTTCTGCGCACGATCAGCCATCTTTGTTTTGAGGGCCCTCAAACATAACATTAGTAGATAATTACATGAAGTACTCAGCTCAGTGTAAACCGTTCGGAGCATCATGGCGGAAAACCAAGCGATTCGGCGAGGATATCTCTTCGGATTTCTTCTGAAAATTTTTTAGTTTCAGGTACAAGTAATGAAGAAGAAGCAAGAAAGGCTTACCATATTGAATAAGGGGTGGACCATTAGAAATGTGATAGGCTGGGGGGACTTTTTCAGCGAGCAAAATTTTCTTTTGTCAATTGTCCGTGCAGGATTTTTTGCTAGTGCAAAAAAAAAATTTCTGTTCAAATTGCCTTGCACGATTTTTTGTCCACGCCCCCCCCCCCCCCCCCCCCCCAAATCAAGTATATTATTTCGTAAATAAAGATGTAAACATTAGTTTCGTACATGCGCAAAACGGACTGGAGGGCACCTTCAATCGTATTTAGAATTTGGTATATAATGGTATATAATTTGGTATATAATATATATGGTATCGTATTGGTGTACTGTGGAATGTTTAAATTTAGAAAAGGGTTGTAGCTACTTAAGATCCCAAGAAAGAATATTTTCAATATTTACCTTAGCACCCTTTGGTCCTTTCGGTCCTTGATCTCCTGAACCACCGTCTGTACCCTATGTAGAAAAACATTGTAAAATAAAACATTTATCACCGTACAATAAAACTACGTGTTATAAATGGTATTTATGTATTCACTCAAATCAATCGCGCATGCAAGCACTTGCGCACGAACGTACACAGTCCCTCCCTTCCTCGCACACTAGCCCGCTCAGTGCTCACTCGCCCAGTCACACTCAGTCATTCACCTTAGTAAATCAGTCGCTCCCTCTTTTCCTTCCTTCCTTCCTCAGTCACTTCCTCCCTCACTCACTCCCAGTCAGTCAGTCTCCCAGTCAGTCTCCCAGTCTCCCAGTCAGTCAGTCAGTCTCCCAGTCAGTCAGTCTCCCAGTCAGTCAGTCTCCCAGTCAGTCAGTCAGTCAGTCAGTCAGTCAGTCAGTCAGTCAGTCAGTCAGTCAGTCAGTCAGTCAGTCAGTCAGTCAGTCAGTCAGTCAGGTCAGTCAGCCACTCTCTCCCAGTCAGTCCCGGACTCCCTCAGTCAGACAGTCAGTCACTTCCTCCCTCAGTCACTCCCTCTCTCCTCCCTCCTCCAGTCAGTCCCTCAATCCTGTCAGTCAGTCGGTCAGTCCCTCAATCCTGTCAATCAGTTGGTCTGTGAGTAAAAAAAATAGAAAAAACATATTTCTGCTACTTTATTGTTCATCAACAAACAGTGAAAATGTAATACCAACTTCACATTGTTTATACTTACATCTTCGCCTCGTTCTCCTAATGTCCCGGAAGGTCCCTTTGGTCCTGGGGGACCATTTCCACCTGGTGGTCCAGCTGCTCCTCGTGGACCTGGATCACCCAATTCACCCTGAAAAAAATATATAATTATTTTGTAAATATCGTGAGGAAAAGTGAGGAAAAGCCCCTTAACGACACCGGTTGTTATTCGGGCTACCTGTGGTAGGCCGAGTCTACAATCAGTGATACAATCAGTGACAAAAGTGTTGGGGCACTTCAACCTAAAGGACAATATTTTCCGTTCTAAGTATCCCCCGGCCCCCCTGTTCAATGTTGGTGACCCTTTAGGCGTTCGTTTCAACGTTTACTGAGTTCCTTACTTTAAATTCAACATTGAATAGGAAGGGGGGAGGGAGGGATACAATATATTACGAAAAAAAATGAAAGAAATCTTAGGTTATTACCAACAATGCGAGGTGTCCCAAGGTATTTTGTCACTGATTGTAGGTTTCGGCTTGGTTTCTAGTTTTTTTTAGCTTTTTGTCGGGTCGCAAATTTGCATTTTTGCACATTTTACTTCCGCTACTTTTCATGCTTCCGGTGAGTTGTTAGCCGTGTGACTGAATGAGGCCGTGAGGCATGTTGTAAGTTCTTTGCTCCTTTCGCTTTTGGAGTTGGACAAAAAATTGAACAGCTTTTCCTTTTGATCAAGGTGTTCTTGCACGTTGTTGGTAGATTTTCAAAGTGACTGGCTGACTTTGTAGTTAAACAGCGATCAGATGTGGCTGACAACTGTCTTTATCGTAAATGTGTTCACCAATGTGAAGTCAACCTCGTTCCCAGAGCCCACGTTCCCCTTACCCAGCGGGCGGGAAACGAGAGGCTCTGGGATAAATCCGTTCACGCCATCACAGGATTCTTGTTATCCGGAAGAAGAGTTATATAGAGTTCACTGTGTTCATCAGCCAATGAAATATCGATGTGAAACGGATTATCCCAGAGTCTCTCGTTTCCCGGTGGGGAACGTGGTCTCTGGGAACGAGATTGGCCACATTCAGCCTTCGGTTCAGGCTCCGCGCACTTGCCAGTAGCCTGAGTGAATACCTGACCCAGGCGTCTTGTTTAGTTTAAACACCAATTATTTAGTCTGACAAGGTATAGCTTTTTCTTCCTTCTGGTCTGGAACAGGGTTAATTAGCTAAACGGTTAGAAAGTTGCAGATTCGGTCCTTGTCTGGGGCCAAAAACCCTTAAATATTCAAACTTCACGAACGAGAACCAATAAGTCTGTTACATTGCACCCAAAAAAACTTAATAATACGAAACATTTCACGAAGACAGCGAACTTACACATTACAAATGGTCACCGAACAAGATACGCATGAATATTTAGTAAGTGGACGGCGGCAGACAGAACAATTGTTCCCCATAGCGGCAGAAGACTGTTGCTATGTACGACGAAGTATCGTCTGAAATACAGGTTTAGACTTGGGCGAGTTTGTGTAGTGGTTCTAGGATTTGATGTTGGACAGTACGAGACATATGTTTGCGCAGTTTTAATGCGAGACATTCTCAAACTAAACGTGTGCAACGAATATAAAAGCAACGTTTTCCGAAACAAAAAAAAGACAAACTCGATTTCACTCGCATTTTTGTACAGGAAAAAAACAACTTGCCGCTCATGAATGATATAGTTATATACTTTTGTCGGTCGATGTCCGGCGATCGGCACTAATAGTTTTTTTCTGTGAACGCGTCGAACATGCCAACAAAAATTATATCAGTGTGACAACACAGAGTTCGTCAAACTATCCATAAAAATAACTCCCTACTTATCTCAATATCTGCAATAGAATAAAAAATAATAATACTGGATTCTTACCAAACCTCCGCTTGGCCCTTGTAAACCAGGACCGCCATCTCTCCCATTCTTGCCCTGAAAATTCAAACAAAGCTTTTTAACATAGCTATAAGAACCCAGATACCAACAATAAAGCTGCTAAGTTATATAACTAGTCTTCGGGATAGCGTAACATAAGAATTTATCGACATTCCGATCTATTATATAGTATGCACAGAGTTGGAAAAAAGCTGTGGGATGCGGGTACCACCCGGAGGAAGGTTTACTTTAGTGAGAAATGAAACACGTGAACCAACACATTCGGTAATCTGAGAAAGTTACAATTGATCAAGCAAGGTGTCGAGAAGAAATGCGATTTGCAGCAAAACATTGGCTAACCAACAATTATGAAGCACTGGCAGTGGTAGCAGTTACATGTGTGAGACATGTACGTCACACATGTACGCTGACGTCTGCTGTGATGTCTGCATCTTCGCAGCAGTCGAGGGTAGTTGGCAGGCTATCAGTCAGCAGCGGTCAGTTATTATTAGCTATCGAGTATGCCAAAGCTTACCTAGGAAAACCTAGAAAACCAAGGTACTGTAAAAGTCACGCAGTATTTACGAACGTTGCAAAACACAAAATTCTCGCTATATATTTTGAGGAAGGTTATCTAAACTTAAAAACCCATCGAACCTGCAAATTACTGTTGGACATCGGACAATGTCCGACCAAATTTGGTAAATGTCAGAACAAAACCAAATTGTCATCGGACATAGTGTCCATGCAAATAAAATATATTGTCTGATCAAGAAATTCGGCTTTATGTTGTTGAAAGAGAAACTTCTCTTTTTGAAAGAAAAATACCGATTTCCTTTCGTAATTCTATCGACTAGAATGAGTATGTTTGAATTTTAAATCTTCCGTAACTGAATCGGTCTTCTGAGAGAAACTGTAATCGGTCTTCTGATGTAACACACGCGCGTGACGCTAAACAGACGAGTCAGACGACCACCACGGAAACCGGCTTTATATCATGAACTCAGAACTGTATTCTGAAGAATTATGTCCGACAAAATGTAGTGATAATGGTTTTATGTCCGAACAAATTTTAGGAATGACTGACCAAAATTGGAAATGGATCAGACACATGTCCTGTCAAGAAAGAAAAAAAAAATATTTGCAGCCCTGAACCTGTAAGTTTATTTTATATCGTTCTTTAGCTTTTTATTATGGCAGCGTTCGACTTACATCTAAAAGATGCAAACACTACCGTGGGAAGTTTCTGTCACTTGAACTACGAGACTGCATTATTGATGACATAGTCATGGCCGAGGAGTTGACTTGCGAGATCTTTTCAACGATCGAAACGTCTTTGTTAACCTCTCTCACGTGATCGCATTTCTTTGCGTTAAGCCCTAATCAAACGAGAACGCAAGTCATCGCAAGTTGGCAGTCAGAATTTCTGTGGCGGTCGTTTGAACACCCAAATTAACAAAATAAAGGTTTCACGAGTGTTTTAAACAAGTTTTAACTTTGGTCACGGTACATGATATTTTCGGGAAACTATTCAGAGCGGCTGGCTGAGATAGCGCGACTGCCAACTTGCGATGACTTGCGTTCTCGTTTGATTAGGGCTTTAGGCTTGCCATCGACGCGTCCTTATTTTGAGGAGCACTTTACTGATTTTAGTAGTAAACAAAATTCTCACATTTCTTAGAAACATTTAAAAGATTTAGTCATGGTTAAACCTCACACCCACACCCAAATCAGTAGAGTATAGAATTACTATTCAGGTAATACAAGTAAAAGTGTGGGAAAAAAGATCACGTTATCTTTTTGTTCGTGTACGGTATTAGTTCATTTAGGTTATCCACTCTTACTTGCACATTTGTTTAATCACCTATAGATAGTTGAGCAAAATATCGTGCACGGCTCACTGCTAGTTGCAAAAATGTATCGATATTTTTGTAGACTTGCTACTAGTCTCCAGGCCTGACGAGAAGGGGGGGGGGGGGGGGTCAGCCTGGTCGTTAAGCAGGGGCCCATGGTCAAAAGGGGCCCATTCTTAACGAAACGAAGAAAAGGAATACGTTGAACTGAACTGTTAAACAATAAACTCAGTTCTTTAATAATCAACAACTAAAGTTTTTGTATAGATCATTACATTGCATTGGGTTCCTAATGGATTTGTCACTGTCATGGTGGATCTCGTACGGCTTTTTTAGTGCCATTGGCCTTTTTATGACTTTGTTGTAGGAGAGAAGGCGAGGAGGGGGGAAAAGGAGAGAAGGCGAGGAGGGGGGGAAAGGAGAGAAGGGGGAAAAGGGTAATTTCTATACACGAGTTTAAAGCGCATGTTACGCGACACGAAAATAATTCTCCTCTTAATTAAAAAACTACTTCTCTAAAACATACGTTATTCCCGTTAAGGCCATCTTTGCCCGGATATCCTCGAGATCCTGCATTACCCTAAAAAGAAGGAAACACAGATATAGAAAAGCGAGAACTGTTCTATTTTCATTAAGAAACTTGAGCAAATATGCGCACTGTAACCATAGTTAGTGGAGACGGCTGATTTGAAAACTCCCACTGTCTTTCACAATGACTTATTGGTGGTGCATGTTAACCAAAAATGACTTAATCACAACGACGACGAAGAACTACAACACGTGACGACCAAGGACTGCAACACGTGACGACGAAGGACTGCAACACGTGACGATCGACCATACACTACAACACGTGATGACGAAGGACTACAACACGTGACGACCAAAGACTACAACACGTGACGATGAAGGACTACAACACGCCTTACACGCGACGAGCAAAGACTAGAACACGTGATGACAAAGGACTACAACACGTGACGACCAAGGACTACAACACGTGATGACCAAAAATTACAACACGTGACGACAAAGGACTACAACACGTGATGACCAAAAACTACAACATGCAACGACGAAGAACTATAACGTTGGGCTATCGCACGCTTTTTTCGTGCTCTCCTAACTTCCCGCGTGCATCTATTTAACAAATAGATTCCATTTTGCCGTTGTCTGTTCAGTTATAGATGCACAGATGACGTCACAACGTGGTAAGAACAAAAAAGTGGCTCACGAGACGCAGTCGAGTGGGTCACTGATGTTCTTACCACGTTGTGACGTCCTCTGTGCATCTATAACTGAACAGACAACAAAAAAATGGAATCTATTTGTTTTATACAATAAAAATTTAAAAGGTTTTTGTTGAAACTCTTGCCAGATTTTGGGGCATGAAGAAGGAAAAAAGCAAGCCAGCTGACGTGATCTGACGTGACCATGTGTCTGTCCTCTAATAGATCATGGCCAACAACCAATGAAAACACGCATAGCAACCAGGGTATTGTATAAAACTTGATGGAACACACCAAACAATGAACCATTTCTTACGACTCGTGGTCGTCTCTATACGCCGTACCTGAACACCTGGATCTCCGTCACTGCCAGCTTCTCCAATGCCGCCTGGTACACCCTAAAGTAATAAGAGAACAATTGTTGCACTTTATCAAAATGAGTCGGAAAACCGCTAGCCAATTAATGAAAACACTTATACGGTATTTGTCACTAGTGAAAAAATCCTTACACAAACCAGAAAGAAATTTTTTCACTAAAAAAATTATTTACTTCTCCAGTAGTTTTTAACAAAATCCGTAAAATACCCAGGTGTATTATCGGTCTAACATCACTAATAACATTTATTAAAGATATTTACATTTTGATTGGCTGCCAGCAGTGCAGTTTTACAGAAATATAATGTACAAATCTCTGACGGGATTTCACAAGGCCGATCTTCAAAACTTCTTCGTCAATAAACTTACGAAATGGTTCGTGTTTGAACTCGCATTTCGTATTTTATCACGTTTTTCGTTTTTAAATCTTTTGTTTCAAGAGGGATGATTAATGTCGTATTTCCCTCGATACTGGTGTTTCCACAATGTGACGTCCAAATTTCCTTCGTTTGGTCCTAAAAATTCCTTGAAATACGATGTAATTTTTTTAAAACTTCCTTGATCAACCGAAAGTAATTTTTTTGTAGTAATGTTGTAGAGGCCAGCATATATTAGCTACAGATTCTCATAGGTCTTGAACACAACTAAAATTGCATTCTGGGAAGGTGCAGCCTTGTGACATCCGTTTGGGTGGTCGAACGACATTTGAAAATTTTGAATTTTAAATTTACAAAATATGTTTATAAGCACTTTTTAAATCTATTTTGAACATTTCAAAACCATCAACACATGGCTGTACAAATTCGATATTTTTTTGAGCTTCCATGCTTTGCTTCTGGTTCCCCACCAGCCCTAACCACCACAGTGATAGCAAATTTATGGCCGTATTACTTGTATTCTTAAAATATTGCCCGAAATCAGGATCGCGTCACTTCGCATGGTTCCTTAAGTGGACACCAGGCCCCTGTCGGGACTGTTGGCCCTGCATTTGGCCAATGGAAATTAATACAAAGGATGTTGTGAATTAGGGGCATGGTACACTACTTTTGATAAAATTTCCTTACATTTCCTTAGATTTTTTAAAATTTCCTTATATTTCCTTGAATTTATTTTCATCCTTAAATTTTCCTTGAGAAAGGAAATTTCCTTGAAAGTGGAAACACTGGACTTAGTCTGTCTAGGTGATGTGGATGCGGGACATTTAGAACTAAATGTCCCTCATCCAGTATACACGAGGGACAACAATTAGACGAAACGTCCCTCATTACTATTAATGAGGAAATCGTCCTTCGTAATATTCATCATTGATGCTAGTAGATTGCCACACTGCTAAAGAAAGGGTGTGAACACTGTTAACAAATGGGAATCTCTCTCCTATTGACTGTTGTCCAAACAACCCTGTCAAGATTGTTGCAAAGCTGAATTCGTCCTCTATATTTAATCTTGTTTCAGCCTCAAAATTTATGGGATAATAATTTGTCTTTGTGCATGTGTCCATTCTTTTGTTTATTTCCTCGGTGACAGTGCAATTACAAAGAAAATCATGACATTTTAAGTTATTAGTGATGGAATGTCCCTCAAACCTCGGGAGGGTTTCCACAAACCCTTTTCTCGGCTTTCGGGGACATTACTAATAACCCTCAATACCATGTATTTACTTATTATAAAACACCCTTACTCGTTTATTAAACAGTACGCAATAGCGTGTTTTCCCGTGCAATTTAGAAAAAAAGCCAATTGTAAGTTTTTCACAGAACTCAATTGTTGACCTTTGAAGAACTCACTCGGACTGGTTTTGGTTGTTCTTTTGTTTTTTTTTTCAAAATTGGACTCGAAACCACGCTATTACGCATGCTTATGTCAATTTTTCCTGACAATCGTTGATAAATTAAAATACTAACCGGTTCCCCTGGTGGACCTGTACTACCTGTGGGTCCTTTGTACCCAGGAGCGCCCTAGAATTAAAAAAAACGAAGTTTAGATTAACAATTGAAGTAACGCAAATTGCAGGTAATATTTCGTTTTCAGAAATATAATATTTAGTGTGAATAATCGCTGGGGTACTGGATTGAAAATTAATAACAGCGAGAACAAAATTAGTTAAACTACAGTAAAAACCAGGCTTGGACTGGAGATATATTACAGATATAAGACAAAAGAAAAAGTCGCTTGACGCGAAAAAAGTCGCCTAGTGGAAAACAGGCTTAAAGACGGTAAAAGCTCTGGACTGGAACTGATTAGAAATCTATTCAATTCTAACAATATAGAAAGTCGATTCGCGCAAAAAAAAATCGCCTGGTGGAAAAAACGGTTTTAGGGTCGACCCACATTGTTCTGTCAAGAACAATTTAAATTTTAACAACATTTCAACAATAAAAATTTAAACAACAATATAAACATTTGTCCCAATTTGTCTGTAATGTCGAAGTTCGACTTCCGATGCGAGTACCAATACTGAGTATGGGATTTTGGCACTCAACACTTCCGAAGTAGACAAAATTTCGGAAGTCACCTTGATGGGATGATGCAGGCCGTATATTGGATCTGGTCGCTCTATTTTTCTTAGCTTTAGCCCCTTTAGCGCGAGAATAAGCTCTTCCTCGTCTATAATGTCATCATCATATGCTTGCAGAAGTAAGACGTCTTCGAGGTTTATATTACCCGCCATGTTTCAGTTTCAGTATTCTCATTCGAATTAGCAAGCTAATCGGATTTCGAATATAACAACGAATCGGAAGCGGAAGTGTAGAATATCGGTATTCCCCAATATCTTTAACAGATCAGATTGTCGTTCTGCTTTGGCGGATAGGTTTATTAAAGACTTTTGAAAGTTTCAATCCATTTAACAAAGGCAAACTAGCATCACAGCTTCGGCAAACTTACCGGATCTCCAACGCCTCCACGATCTCCAACTCCTCCAACAGGTCCAACAGGTCCCTACCAAAGATAATTTATTCAATAAAAGTCAAAGATAGTTTTTCCCCCTGAGGCAGGCAGCCGACAGCCAGGCATCATACAATCAGCCAGCCAGCTAGGTCTGTTTGCGGACACGCACAATGAACACCCGACTGCACTGCATTGAACTGCGCTGTACTGTACTGTACTGTACTGTACTGTACTGTACTACACTGCACTGCGATGCGCTGTACTGTACTGTATACGGTACCGCACTGTAGCGTACTGCACTGCACTGTACCGTACTGTACGGTACGGTACTTGCACTGCACCACTGATCTCAATAAAATTGGATGGGGCATGAGGCCGGATTTTGCGTGCCAGTTGAATGATGACGTGACCACTACCCAAGATGGTCGCCACTACAGTGAACTCCATATTTCCTCCATTCTCCCCTCATATCTGGAACACTAACTTCGGGTCAAAAAGTGACGTCAAGCTCTATTACGTCGCCTTCAGTCCCCCCTATATACGCGGCCAAGATGCGGTTCGCGTCAGGGGAGTGGAAGCGACGTAATAAGTACAAAACGTTGAAGCGTGATAATGACTGAAGTTAGCGGTTCCATGTATAAGGGATGGATATAGGAAATGGAGTTCACTGCGCCACTACTGTTCATAAGCTTTCGTAGATTGAAAACAGACAAAAAGAGTTATTTTAAGAAAATTTAAACGAATGCAAGGACACAAGAAGTACTCAATAAGGTTTAAGACGCTAACTTCTTGCATTTGTTTGTATTAAATTTCGTTGTTTTTCTTCAGTGCGGACAACGAAGAAACTTCACGATAATATAAACTGAAAAACAGACTATAAAATCTATGAAGAATTCAATTCCAAGTCTTAAATTGTACCTTTTATAGTAATCTTAATGCCTTTACAATATCTCGTGTTGTGTACTTGTCATGTTTTGACTGTAACTGTTGTTAAACAGTGAAAACTAAACGAACCGGCATCTGTTGTTTGCTTTACGGCTTTTCCGACTCCCCCGGCACAGAGTACTTAATATTCCTCCCCCGGATAATCTGACCGTGCTGACGTCAAGATTGTTTATGCCATCCAGTCAACTTTGGGATTGGGAACAAGTTCTAAGGCCGCAATGTGTCATATGTTCCACTGCGTAAGATGGCGGCGACTGGCACGAAATGTTTGACTGCTGGCCATAGGGAATGCCCTATCCAGTTTATATAGAGATCAGTGCACTGCACTGCACTGCATGGTAGTAATGTATGTATTGTACTGCACTGCGCTGTAAAGATAAATCGTGAAACGAAGATAAACTATAAACTTCTTACCGTATTGCCCACAAGACCGGGGACTCCAGGTTCGCCGTTTGCACCGTCTAGACCCTAAAAAGAGGACAACCTAAAAACGTTAAATACAGTTCCAGGTGACTCGTACGAAGTAAGGATTCCTTTTATATCCACTATTCCAAATAATAATTATTAGACATTCAAACTTCATTCTCGTTTCTTATTGGTCAAATTAAAACTGTTTAGACAGTTCTAGCAAGTTTCACATTTGACCGGTATTCAGACCTCAAAACTAGACTGTCTTGTCATAGACAGATTAAGGAAACTGTTTACAGAAATACCAAAAAACGCGTTTTTAAACCATTTCCAGCACTTTCTGAACAAGCAGCGCAAATGCGCTATTTCGCCCTAATAAAACAACGTTTTTGACCGTAAAACAGCAGGATATTTTTGTAGGGGGTGGACAAAAAAAAGTGGCCATCATTAAAAATATGGTTAATGTGGAATAATTTAGAATGCATGCGTCAATATCTACTCAATATGATATCCAATTCTAACTTTGTTATAGGTTTAAAAATACATTAACTTTGAAAGCATGCCACGCTGTGAAGCTGTAGTGAAATCAAGTGAAATGGCAACAAAATATCTAACTATTTTGCTGTTATAACACTTTCATAGTATACAAACTCCATTAATCATTTTGAAGACCAATTGGAATAAGTCGAACTAAGATTCACTTCATTTGTTACAAGATTGAAAATCATGAAAAATTAATATATATATAATATTTTTTTAAATCAATGGATAAAATTAGAATTTGATATCATATTTGAGCCGATCTTGACGCATGCATTCTAAAAATATATATCTTTACATATTTTTCTGTACTCTAATAAACGTTTTACAGTACAATGCACATTAATCATACTTTCAATTATGGCCACTTTTTTTGTCCACCCCCCATGCGAGCGAGTTGCGTTTGATTCCCGATTGGGGCAGTCTTTATAATAATTATTAATAAAAAGATATTAACAGTCTGTACTAGAATACAAGTCTACTTGCCGGAATGCCTGGTCCACCATGTTCGCCTTGATCTCCTCGTACACCCTGGTCACCCTATGATACACAATAAGAAACAATCATTGAGTTATTATAGCATTTAGACAACAACTTTGGTAAAACAAGACCTCTGATTGGTTAAAAGATATCTGTATAAGATATTTTGTTTAGATTATTCATGACAAAAAAAAATAATTTTCTTTTATGCTCCAAAACAGTTATCGGCGTAAGTCGCCAACACTTCGGTCTTCTCTAAACCATTAGAGGACCTAACAAAACGGGACAAACGGCGGTCTTCGTATGGAGACATTTTATGCTGTCCGCTGTCCATTTATACATACAGTTCATAAGTTGGTTGATTGATTGGTTGGTTGATTGGTTGGTTGGTTGAATGGGTTGGTTGATTGGGTTGGTTGGTTGGTTGAATGGGTTGGTTGATTGGGTTGGTTGGTTGATTGGGTTGGTTAATTGGTTGGTTGATTGATTGGGTTGGTTGGTTGGTTGGTTGATTGGGTTGGTTGATTGGGTTGGTTAATTGGTTGGTTGATTGGGTTGGTTGGTTGGTTGATTGATTGGTTTGGTTGATTGGTTGGTTAATTGGTTGGTTGGTTGGTTAATTGGTTGGTTGGTTGGTTAATTGGTTGGTTGGTTGGTTGGTTAATTGGTTGGTTCATTGGTTGGTTGGTTCATTGGTTGGTTGGTTAATTGGTTGGTTGATTGGTTGGTTCGTTGGCAATTTACGATTTTAAAAACTACATTGAATGACAAAATTTAAAAAATTCTGAGTATTGAAAAAAATATGAGCATTTACAATCTTGGGAAATTCATATCCGAAAGTAATGTGAGACATTTTCCCAATTTTCGTCCAATATATTGAGTTCTCAACTTTGTTTTTTATTCGAACTATTGCAACAACAAAAAACCCACTAAATATATAGGAATTATTGGCATACCAATAAAGATTTTATTGCTTCCTGCACTTAAAATTTATAAATAGATAAAAGTGTACTGGGATCACACGGGTAATTTCCCCGGAATGTTTGTGATCACATGAATGTAATGCGCGGGAAAACGGATAGGAGTTCGCGGTATTTATCTGGTGTGGAATGCGAGATGATTGGTTCATTCTGCTCTGCACGTTAGCTACAGCAAGATTAGACAGTCTCTAGCTGAAATCATGTTTTCACCCACCCTCCTCCCCGTTTTCTTGACGCAATTTTCTTTTACAGGTATATTAGTTTCTTAGTAGTGGGCGTTTGAATTACCCCCACCTTTTCTTTGCGAACTGTTAATTACTTTTCTTAATAATTTGTTATATTAGTAATTATGTTATTGATTACAAAAATTAATAAACGAGCATGTGCTAACGCACATTGCCATAATTATTCCAATTGGTATCTGACTGGTTTATTGCGTAAAAGCTTAAGCACAGAAAACAGAGCTCATCATGACAAGAAATTGCCAGAATTAGTGTTGATTAAAGGAAGCGATAAAGGATCTTTAAGCGACGAAAAAGTACTGTCAAGAAGAAGCGTCTACATTACTGCCAACGTCAAAGTTGACATTTTTGCGCCATTTTGAATTGGGCAAGATTTCTAGTTATGAAAATAATTCTGTACCTCTGAAACTTTAAGAAATAGAAATATTGTCGTGTGTTTTACTATAGTCTAGTTTAATACGATGAAGAAAAAGTAAATGCATTTTTTTACGATACACTTGACCTTTAAATGTTTATGTATTTACTCAACAGATATCCATTTCCTAAACATATAACTGTGACAAGCTTACATGTATGATGTCAATACTGTACATACCGGTCCTCCACTCTTTCCGACGTTTCCGCCTGCCCCTCTTTTACCGGTATCGCCCTGCAAAAATTAGGAAACATTAAGTACTTGAGGAAATACCCTGAGCTGTTTCGAAGTTTTAAATGGTAAGATATTTTAACAGTAATATCGTAAAGTTTGTATATACTACACAGTCAATGTTAAAACGTTGGTGTACTGACGAAAATACCATTCTCAACTTTGTTCATGCTGGTCACCTCAACCTTGTTCATACTGGTTAGCACAACCTTATTCATGCTGGTCAGCACAACCTTGTTCATGCTGGTTAGCACAACCTTATTCATGCTGGTCAGCACAACCTTGTTCATGCTGGCCAACACAACCTTGTTCATGCTGGTCAGCACAACTTTGTTCATGCTGGTCAGCACAACCTGGTTGTGCTAACCAGCATGAACAAGGTTGTGCTAACCAGCATGAACAATGTTGTGTTGGTCAACATGAACAAGGTTGTGCAAACCAGCATGAACAATGTTGTGTTGGCCAGCATGAACAAGGTTGTGTTGGCCAGCATGAACAAGGTTGTGCTTACCAGCATGAACGATGTTCATACTGGTTAGCACAACCTTGTTCATGCTGACCAACACAACATTGTTCATACTGGCAAGCACAACCTTGTTCATGCTGGCCAGCACAACCTTGTTCATACTGGTCAGCACAACCTTGTTCATGCTGGCCAACACAACCTTGTTCACGCTGGCCAACACATTGTTTATGTTGGTCAGCACAACCTTGTTCATGCTGGTCAGCACAACATTGTTCATGCTGGCCAGCACAACCTTGTTCATGCTGGCCAACACAACCTTGTTCATACTGGTCAGCACATTGTTTAAGTCTGAAAGTATAGAGAATGCAGAGCCATTTTAAAAACTTGCGTTTTACTTGTTAACTAGTATATACTATATAATAATGCATCGTACTGCCAAAACATGCCATTTGTACTTACCCGAATTCCCGCACCTCCTGTGTATCCTGGTTCACCCTGAGCACCATCTGGTCCCTGAGTAATAAAATGTCACAAGAGTGCACTAAATTAGATATTTACTAATACAGAGTAGCGTATGTTTATTATACTGCCACGAACTAAATATAGCTAAAGTTAGCTTAGTTTCTTAATATTTTTTAATCACACGAGATTCCTACTTACCGCAATTCCAGCAGAGCCGTCGGGCCCTTTGGGGCCTTTAATACCCTTCGTACCCTATCAAAACAAGGAAAAGATGTCAAAGTCGTCCTCGTTGTTAAAGTAAGTACTATATTCACACTTTTAATGATATACAAAAAATAGGAATAATTGTAATGTAATAAGGTGCAATTTTCAAATTGCATGATTGCCCCTAATAAACAATAAAATTCACAGAAAGCCAATCACATACCCCTTCGAATTTTGAAAGATTTTTTTTTTCTTCACAAAAGAATATCGTGTGGAATATCGATTTACTATATTACATAATTGCAATTAAAAACATGTGGATTTTTTTTTCTTTTTCCACAGCTTTATTGGGTCCAATAACATAATAAATAATCTAAATACAGAAGTAATTACTTATCAAAAAGCAAGTTAACTAACAAAATAAACAATAAATTATTACTATACTGTAGATATTAAGAACATTAAGTGGCCCAAAAGGGAAGGTGCGAACAGGCTCATATGACCCATGCGAGGCACCTCCCTACTAAATTAAAATTTCTAAAAAAAAGTTTGTAAAATATCTGCTTTGGAAAATGAAGTAAATTTATAACTGCTTGATTATATCTTATGCCCTGTGGCAGGGACAATTGCGTACAAGAGTCCATGTAGATGGCTTACCAATGTCGAAAGTTGAATATAGATTGTTTTTCTATTGTAAGTTGAATATAGATTGTTTTGCCATACAATTTAAGTATATATTTTAAAATTTTAAAGTACTAAAGTTAAATTCAAAAACTTTCAAGGATTCCAAAGACCCTGTATTTCGCTGCTCGTCTTAATCAAATAAGCACTCTAAAATTTATTTATTTTCTCTCTACCCGCCTAGATTAGCTTTTGCTACCTGCGGGATAGTGTTACCTTGTAAATTGTATACAATCAATAAATTGAAATTGAATTGAAATTAGACCGCTGCGAACCCTGTACGATACGACCATTATATGGCGTATTTTGTCACATTACAGATGCTACGGAACAATGTGGACATATGTACATAATCTTATTACGGACATCAAACTCGGCGTCGGCCATAACTAGAGCTAGTTACGTCTATATGTAGAGAAATGTACGTAACAATACCTTTGGCCCCTTTTGACCATCAGCTCCCTTCTGTCCATTATCACCAAACTCTCCCTATATAAAAAAGAAAGATTTCGGGGTTAAAGATGGTTATACTGAGAAAGACGTGCTTCGGCAGAGCGAGAAGCAAAAATTATGAAACTATATCTGCAATTTCATTTGTCATTATGATGATTTGTCATTATACATGTAGTGGAGGTGGTACGTTTGCGAACTTGGTGTAATTGTATAATAGACGTTTGGTGGACGTTCGTCAAGCTCAATTACTCAGAAACGATTTCTGAACCCCAGAAATCTTTTGTGAGTAATTGAGCTTGACGAACGTCCACCAAACGATTGTTTTCATTTGTCATTTGTGGTACTGCTGATTTGATGCCAATTGCTCCAAAATTACAACTATATAGAGTTAAAAAAAAAAAAGTACAAATCTATTTTTCTTTGATTGCATTTATTTTGAAGTCGCTGTGTTGCTTTTATATTAGTCAGGTAAATAACTAAATCCAGATTTTAGTATTGTCCTTCTTCGGTATTTTGCTACCTTGCAATTTGTTTGGCAAAACTGTTTTGTTTTGGGTTTTTTAAATAAGAACGTGTTTCAAAAATTAGGCTAAAAAAGAGTTCTTATTTGATGGCGCAAAGTTCTTAATAATTTCGACGAGACAGAGAAAATCGCCGACGCATTCTGCAAGGTTACGAGTTAAATCCCTGTCCGCGGTTCAAGAAATTTCTGCAGAGAATTTACAGCAAAAACTGAAAAGTTTACTATTAACTTAAAGAAGATAAGAACAATTTAGCCGAAATAAGGACAAATCGGAAATTCGGGTATCGCGTATAGTGCAACATTGCGTCATTTGCATGCACGAAAACTGGAAGCCTCACTCACCTCACCGGCAAAGAGGTAATAAAAAATATGGTACAGTAGGCATTTACGAAACAAACACCACATACCTTGATTCCCTTTGGACCAGATGGTCCGGGTTGGCCACGAGAACCTGTTCCTCCCTAAAGCAAAAATGAACGAATGACAAGACGTTGAGCGAGCAAAGCAAAGTTTGGCAATCTTTTCATGTATATTATGGCCCAGCATAATACGTGTAAAAGAACCATGTTTATGTCCCTTTGACTCCTAAGCACGCATGTAGACGCACCTTTAGTATTTTACTCTGGATAACGCCATTCAATTTTACTCGTCAAGGGAAGACCCCTGGTATAGTCAAGGGGTTAAAAACCAAGAAAGGCCTTCCTGTTATTTTATAAAAGAAATAGAAAACAGTTTCTCACGCTGGATTGCCACAGATTCTGCCACCGCAAGTGCAAGAAAAGATGCACGCTGAGTGTGCGTGGCCTACACATACTCATCCGCCTACGCCCCCCCCCCCCCCGCCCACCCCCCCCCCCCCCCCCCCCCCCCCCCCCCCCCCCCCCCCCCAGCGTGAGAAACTCGTTTCTCGCTTCTTTCATAAATTCAGCCAGCGAGAAAACTCTCATCTCCATGTTTATGTACTATGATATACTTTGAGATGTTGCTCAACTTTCAAAAAAGCTAAAAGTACTCGATTATCGGCTTGCGTTTTTGTTACGGTTCAGGTTCTCTCAAGTCATGCAACATCTCATGTGGTTGTATCACAGGAAATAAAGCATAATAAACTTTAAATCAATGTTATATTTGTATACCGTACACCGTTACGACGCATGTTGTACTATTGCGGAATTTAACCTACAAAACTTGTCACAACTTAAATTTAAAAACATTCGCAAGTGTCGTATTTGTTCCTGCTAAATTGTATGATAAAAATAGTGCTATCCTACCTGAGAACCTACTGGCCCTTTCAGTCCGGGCGCTCCAGTCGGTCCAGGAACACCCTAGCAAGACATATCAGAAGGCGTCAATCAATTAAAACAGATGAATAAAAAGAACCCTATTTAAAGTGTATTCGCGTTTGTTGTTGTTTTGTGAAAATTTTACAAATCCTTCCTCAGCTTTCGGGGACATCATTTACTCACTAATTTCCCTCAAGTCATGGTATTATTTATAAATCGTCCTTTTCTTTCCTGCTGGTAAACATAACGTAAACATTATATGCACTGTTAACTTACGACATTTCCTCTTGCGCCATTAACACCGGAAGCGCCACTTTCTCCTTGATCACCCTAAAATGCACAGGTGAAGAGGTTGAGAGGTGAAACAGAACAACTACTACCTTATAGGAAATTAACGCTCGGGTTAATTAAGGTATTTGAAGTTAACGCGACAAATTAGACAACGACGTCAAATTACCTTATTACAGAGTATACATGCACGGAGCATTGTGTTGTATTTGTTAAATAAATGAACAAAGTTCATTATCAACTTTAGTTACTATTAACTTACTCGTTTACCAGCACGCCCCTCAGATCCAGCAACACCTTTCTCGCCATCTTCGCCCTAAACATTAAAAAAACAGTATACTGTTATCCATTGGAAAAGAAGAAAACCTTTATTTCTCCCTGACAAACTACAGCAAAGTGAATCTCGGCCAAATCTGTTAGGAGACATTGCTGTTTTTAATGATTTCCACGTTGTCGTTGCTGTTAATGATGATATTCCTGTTGTCGTCGACTTATATAAGCGTATTTAAATTAAAATGTTGTAATTTGTATGTTATTCAGTTATCGCAAAACGGACTGTAGTCTCCATTTAATGTTGCGTTGATGTAAGTTACCGGACTCGTGCACAGTCGTCTCTTTGTATCTTTTAATAAGAGGAGAGAATTTATCGTAAACCAGAATCTCTTGGGAGCCATGGCCGGGCTATTCTGTGCCAAGGACAGACGAGAAACATTTTACGCGCGAGGAGGGACAGGAAGAAAACGCGAATACCCGCACTATATTTAATTTAACGCAAGACAGAAAGAGATGACTGGGAACGAGTCAGCTAAGTGACGGTTTCATTGTCTATTCTAAGATTCAAAAAGTAAGGAGAGTTTTACTAACATGTCTGCCATCCTCTCCGTCTCTTCCTTCCCTTCCAGATGGTCCTTGCTCTCCCTGTTTTAAATAAAATATATCAATTAATTAATTAATTAATTAATTACAACTACTGTACGTGTTTGGAAATGTGAGAAAACACAAAGTAACTTAAGTTAATGTACTTTTGTGTGGGGTGGTGTGGTGTGGTGTCGCGTCGTGGTGTGGTCAGGTATCGTGTGGTGTGGTGTGGAGTTGTGTGGTGTCATATGGTGTGGTGTAGTGTGGAGCTGTGTGGTGTGGTGTGTGGTGTTGTGTGGAGTTGTGTGGAGTGGTGCAGTGTAGTGTAGTGCGGTGTCGTGTGATGTGGAGTTGTGTGGTGTGGCGTGGTGTAGAATTGTGTGGTGGGGAGTTGTGTGGTGTGGTGTAGTGTGGTGGGGAGTTGTGTTGTGGGGAGTTGTGTTGTGGGGAGTTGTGTTGTGTCATGTGGTGTGGAGTTGTGTGGTGTGGTGTCGTGTGGTGTAGTGTCGTGTGGAGTTGTGTGGTGTGGTGTCGTTGTGTGGTGAAGCGTAGTGAAGTGTAGTAGTGTGCTGTGCTGTGGTGTAGTGAAGTGTATTAAGATAATGTGGTGAGCGTAAACAGTGTGGTCTAGTGAATGTAATGTAATGTAATGTAATGTAATGCAATGTAATGTGGTGCAGTTTGGTGTAGTAGTTTGGTGTGGTGCAGTTTGGTGTAGTACAGTTTGGTGTAGTACAGTTTGGTGTAGTGCAGTTTGGTGTAGTGCAGTTTGGTGTAGTGCAGTTTGGTGTAGTGCAGTTTGGTGTAGTGCAGTTTGGTGTAGTGCAGTTTGGTGTAGTGCAGTTTGGTGTAGTGCAGTTTGGTGTAGTGCAGTTTGGTGTAGTGCAGTTTGGTGTAGTGCAGTTTGGTGTAGTACAGTTTGGTGTAGTACAGTTTGGTGTAGTACAGTTTGGTGTAGTACAGTTTGGTGTAGTACAGTTTGGTGTGGTACAGTTTGGTGTGGTACAGTTTGGTGTGGTACAGTTTGGTGTAGTACAGTTTGGTGTGGTACAGTTTGGTGTGGTACAGTTTGGTGTGGTACAGTTTGGTGTAATACAGTTTGGTGTAATACAGTTTGGTGTAGTACAGTTGTAGTACAGTTTGGTGTGGTACAGTTTGGTGTGGTACAGTTTGGTGTAGTGCAGTTTGGTGTAGTGCAGTTTGGTGTGGTGCAGTTTGGTGTGGTACAGTTTGGTGTAGTACAGTTTGGTGTAGTACAGTTTGGTGTAGTGCAGTTTGGTGTAGTACATTTAAAGATGTTGGATGCGAAACCAGAATTATTCATATTGCTGTTGATAACGTTCTCTGGTTTTAATATTAATTCGGGTTACGAGCTTTCGGCTACCAGTCTACAGCCTTCGACGGGTAGATAACAATGAATAGTGTGACACAAACAACGGTTTACAATTACATACATGGACAAAAGAAGTGATATATAGTGTCAGTTCCGCCTACAAGTAGAATGCTTGAGTTGTTGTCTGAGTTTTTCGTGATTGCGGTGAGGTGCAGTGGCTGTGAGGTATGAGGCAATTTGCTGTCAGGTGAGGTAGAGCATAATAAGGAGACGTACCACAAGGCTAAAACTTAGAGCGAGAATTGAAAGAAGTAACAGAAAACATGAAGAAAAAAAAACATTACCCTTTCTCCTGCACCACCGTCAGTTCCCGCCACACCAGGACTACCTGTGGCTCCCTAAAATACAATGCGGGGAAGAAAGTTTAACATTATATTCGGAAATCAAAATGTATTGACAATTTGCAGCTGAATGCATACGTCTTGTCTACTAGTAGGCAATACTCCTGTCTACGTATAGTATAAATTGTTAATATAAATTGTTACCTACCCGGTAACCGGTTTGTCCCACCGACCCTTGTAGTCCTCGTGCTCCGGGTGGTCCCTTGAAACAGAATAACAATAACAATTTAGATTACATTGCAAGAGAACTCGACTAGCAATGCATCGTAAGGCAAGTCAGATGTGTCTATTCGGCTGGGAACCTATTTTATATCGTGATTAATAAAATAGGTTGCGTCTTACAATGGATACAGTAAGGAGACCAGAACTAATAGTCACGTGGGGGGTTTTGAGCCCTCTGATTGGTTAAATCAAATTATACTCAGTATGCAAAATGGTTGGAAATTGTGATGTCACGAATGGCGGGAGTGTGCTTGTTTTACTGATATTTTTAAGTGAACTTTTCTTCAAATTCTTCATTTTCTTACATTCAAATGACTATGTTGACATTTCAAATGATTTATCGCCTTACAAACCTGCCTAAGCCACAATCGAGTGTTCGAGGTAAACGTTGTTGATCTTTGTGATGTTTTCCGTGCTGTTTCAAAGAAACTGGCGTCGCAAAATAGTACTTTGTTTTGCTTGTAATTTGCGATGCAAGTAAACCTTGATATTTTCTTTTAATGAGTAATAATAGACGGGAGTTTTATCTTAATGCGGCTTTGTTGTAATTACAAACAGTTTGATTGAATTGTTGCTAAACTTTGCACATAGTTGAAGGTTTTTAAACTCATCAATTAAAACGAGGTTGTCACGCTCAGTCATCAAGTTTCCTATCCAGTCTTTTTACTATCCATGATCTTACGCACGCTGTGATTGGTCAGTTACCGTGTTTCTATCAAGCTACGCAAACACGGTTGTGACGTCACGGCACATTTCTTAGCCTTATTTCACAAAAGAAATAGAAATTAGACGTCCTGTGTTTATATAACCTGATGCAAACACTCGAGTGAGTTTGGGGGAATTTGAAAGTACTTCTGTAAACACTCGCCTGTGGTCCACATAAACTTTCGAATTATCCCAACTCACTCTCGTGTTTGCATCAGGCCATTTTTTTATTTCTTAAATATTACATAAACTGTATAAGATATGAAAGTCACGCAAAGTCCATAATTGCGGGGCCGTGACGAGTTAGCAGTACTTTATATTCTGCCTGTAAGTTTGTTCGTTCGTGCGGAATCAATAGCAAGCGAAGTGTTCGATGCGACGTTTTTCGACGCGACGTTTTTCGACGCGACGTTTTTTGACGCGACGTTTTTTGACGCGACATTTTTGACGCGACGTTTTTGACGCCAAAGAGAACACCGCTCATTGGTACCGTTTCCACAGGGAGCCCTCTGACTAACTTTGGAGCGCGTGAAATCACGTCAAGTACTGGGGCGCTGCGTCTGGTTACTTTATGTGTTCTTTCGAATACAATCATGGAACATAAGCCAGCTAAAAAGTAAATATAGCTAGACTTCAACGCACGTACTTAGCGAGGTACCATGCAAAGTTTGAAAGACGTAAAGTGTCGAAGTACTAAAAAACTCATTGGTATTTTTTTGTTTAACAAGCAGAAGAGTATAGAAGGAGCATTTACTAAAATTTTCAAGAGAACCTGGCGTATAGTTCTCAAGTTATGAACAAGTTTGCCATGGCTTAGTTCGTTTTTGGAGAAATTTGGGTTTCTTGCTAACAATTGAAACACTTATTTACTGGCGCCGAGGGAAACAGTGTCTTTTGTGGACCCTAGACTGCCGTAAGTTTGTATCAAGTGTCAAAGGACAACAAAAATGTTGAGTAAAACCTTCAGAGATTGTTTTTAATGAAAGAAAATTGGAGAAAACAAAGACAAACTGAACCTGACCATCTACTTCCGGTTTTGATATTTTTCCCTAGGGAAAAATAAATGTAATGATACCCGCTGGCATGGGTTACGTGGGAAACATCACGATTTTCGGACCGCCACGCGAGGACCGCTCGCCCAATCAGAGAGCTAGAGAAACAGACTTTGACACTTGATATATAACAATGCCTTATGACGTACGCAGATAGATCATTGATGCTAAAAATCTTTAGAATATTATCTTAGCATAGTTGTCATTTGCGTACTCAGGGCTCGCAAAATTCTGAAAAAAGTGGTTGCCCGTGGGGCAGGCAACACTAAAAATTTGGTTGCCCGAGGCCATTTCTTACTTGCCCACCCTAAATTAGATGAAAAATGAACTTATGAACCACAACAAAAACTGACGTTTATTTAATCTCTAAAGTGATACACATGGCGACCATGTTTTTCGTCCCGCGTGGGCAGGCGTGGCGCTTTTTTAGCCCTTGCGAAAAACTCGCAATCAAGTAAATAAACTGGACAATTTTAGCGAAATGTTCTGAAATCGTACAAATGGGGTATCCGATCGCTATCTTCGCTGAGTTACTGTAAATATTTTATTATTATCATCAATATTTCGTTCACTTTCAATACATTTTGACAAATCATCTTTTCACACAGCTTTATTAACACCCAACGACGAAACAACAAGAGATTACAAGAATTTTAAAAGTGGTCAAAACTCAAAAGTGTGGTTGCCCGCCGGGACATTAGTCAAGAGATTTTAGTTGCCCGACACAAATTTTTGGTTGCCCCGGGACGTCGGGCAGGCGATTTTGCGAGCCCTGTAATGCGTACGTCATAAGGCATTATTACCGAGAGCCCAAATTTCTACAAAAACGAACTGTATATCCATGGCAAACTTTGAGAGTTTATAGCTCGAACATTATACTCAGATTCTCTTGAAATTTCTCTTGAAATTTTTGGTGAATGCTCCTGTCATGCTTTCCTGTTAACTAAACAGTTTTTCACTTCATAGACACTACAAAAAATGCCAAGTTCATAAAAACCAAGGTTGATGCTCACCTCTCTTCCATTCTGTCCAGAAATTCCCATTGGCCCATCATTACCAGAAGGACCCTAAAAGAGAGAACATATTTTATCATTATGCCGTACACGCTGTCGTTAATTGTTAACACTCAGTTCAAAGTATTGCATTCGTTTACACCAGAGGTAAATCGGAACTGTCTATTCTCAAATAGTGTGCCTGGGATTTTCAATATTTCAAATACTTAAAAAGTTATTGCGATTTTACTTTTCCCACCGATACTTTAATTGAGCTCGCTAAAAGCCACAGTGACGTACGGAAAAGGTTTTAAAATGACAAAGAAAGAAAATTTCGAAATTCCCAGACACACTTGCTTTACCAAGGTATCAATCTAACTACCCAGGGTACAATCTAACAGGCTGTCAATTTTCGGACGATTCTAATAAATAGGATTCGACTTTTAGCTTCTTAAAGTTTCTACTTTAGCCGAAAACATTATCCAGAGAAAAATGCGATTAAAATAATCACTGTCTTATGTAATTTACTTCCCGGGTGCAAAAAGGAGTTGTTCTTTTTACGGCTAAGATTTAAGTGAAAAATGAAAAAGAAATTACCACACGAAAGAACTAGTAAACTGCTATATTAAGGCCAAAACGAAGAATCGCAATTTTCACCTCGGAAACGTCTACAGTAACCAACGAGTTAAAACGTACCTGAAGTCCACGCGGGCCTTGTGATCCAGATGGTCCGTCCAAACCCTAAAATAGAACAAAAATAAAATTCACGTTGGGGCCGTTGCAAGGCACGTTGCATTGAAAATTGCGCCGTGTAACAGGACCTTTAGGCTGCCTGCTGTATTGCAAATAACATATATCTCTGTACACTAATGAACTCACTGCTATACAAGATGGATCATACATGTATTGATGTTAAAGTACTTACAACAAGTCCAGGTCGTCCATCAGCACCTGGCTCACCAACAGACCCCTAAACGTGAACGAAATAATAATGCAACACAAGTTTAGTGTACTGTGCGACTGGATGTCACGGAAATTTAGAGATTAACGTTTGTCCTTTCTGCGGCACACGATAGGCATCATAGGCATCAATTGGCCACCATTCTAGTTTAATATCAGTTTCTAAAGTCTCGTGGGTGGCCGTTATATACAGGTTCGACTGTACAACCTATAGACAGATTGCACGTGTATCGAAGTGTATCATATTACCATGAATAATTTAGAAAGCAAGAAAAAAAAATGCACGTTAAAATTGTCGGAAAAAGACTGACACTGCTGGTTGTGGCACCTGACATGAACGTTCTTGAAATCCAAGGTAAACTATCAATTCACGACGCCAATCTCGTCCCCGATCACACGCCTTTACGAAGGCTCATCCTTCTTGGTCTTAAATATGCTTTTCCGTTGTTTAAATTGTTTTACATTTATACGTCAAATATAGCGACAAATCGCACCAAGGTTTGTCTTAATTTGTTCATTGCGACTATTTGTGAATATTCGAAATTTGTTATAAAGTTTGTTTGAATATCAATTGTGTGAGTGTGACTCAGTGACTGTGATCCAGATATTAAACAAAGGGAAAAGATGTAAACGAGGCGTCTAGATTTGAAGATATTTATATTTATTGAATAAAGCAATATGAATTTCATTATTTCAGAACCTGTTGGTTTTAAATCGGCAAATTCAATAAATTTAAATGACCAATAAATTTAAATGACTCGATTCCCAAAACGGAGAATCAATCGAATTTCCCCAGTCTCCCCCGCGCTCACCCGCTGACAAAAAGCAGGGAGACAATGGGCTCGAGATTGCCTCGTATCACAAAGGGTGCTTGCGCTCTTGTTTCTCCCTAAACAATATTTCACTTTTTAGAAAGTAGTAACGTGGTTAAAATAAAGTTGGTACTACTTACTGCTACACCGTCGTTACCATATGATCCTGTGGGTCCCAGTTTACCGCGTTGTCCCTAAAATTTAGATAAATACATCATATTTGATAGCCTATAGTACAATTACGAACCTTCAGAAAACGAAATGCTAACCTCCGGTTAACATTAGTACGTAACATTAGTACGTAGCATAGCGTAGCATAGCATACATGTAGCATAGCATAGCATGGCATGGCATGGCATGGCATGGCATGGCATAGCATGGCATGGCTTAGCATACCAAACCGTACCATACCATACAATACCATATACCATACCATACCATACCATACCATACCATACCATACCATACCATACCATACCACACTGCAAAGGTTCGAAAAAAATGTACGTATAATACCATATATCAGATCATATATGTTACCATAAATGCCCTGTTAATCACCACCCTACATATATAATAATACTCTAATTTGTTTAGGGTTTTTTATAGTAGTTCTCACCTCCGCCCCTTGTTCTCCATCGGAGCCTTGCGCGCCTCGGTTTCCTGGAGCACCCTAAAACACGCGAAAAGAATCATCAATCGACGGAATCATACAGGTGACGTGTTTTTTTTAAAACATATTTTTCGATTAATGTGCACTTCAACTGATTTTCGTGTCGATGTCGTGTACACAAAAAGCCAATTAAATTAATATTTTGTGCTGTATTAAAGCAGAAAAATCCAAGCATCTGTTGATTATTGAAAAAAACTCTATAACTTAGTATTTAAACAACATTTGATTACTATTTTTAAACGTTTACTTACATTCTTTCCAGATTCTCCCTTCTCGCCTCTTGCACCACGATCTCCACCTGATCCCTATCAATCAATAAATGTTTAAATTAAAAAAGGCGCTTTCAACCTCCAGTGAACAGATGGCCAAAGTAAACAAATGGGAGCTATTGCATGGCTGATTGCTTTATTATACCAAGAATACAATGTGTTCAGCTAACGTGAAAGTGCACAGACTTTGGCTCTGTTTCCAGATAATTTATTCCGAGGGACTATGTTGGAAAGTTGCCAAGAAACTGTAAAGGCCTGGCCAAACGCTTTCAACATTTCATTCAACATTGTTGAATTCAACATATTGAAAGCGTTTGGCCACCCCTGTTGAATGATGTTGAACGCATTTGGCCACATTTCATTCAACTTTGTTGAACAGAGACATGCGCCATGCGGGATATTGTCGATTCCAGCATTTGTGGTAGCCCGCGTTCAATTAATTGTCATTCATGAATGTTGAACGACGTTGAATTCATGTGGCCACTCGTGCTTTCAACATTATTCAACATCGTTCAACAATGTTGAATGATGTTGAATGCGATGTTGAAAGCGTTTGGCCAGGCCTTAAGTCTTTACGATGCTTGCGGCTGTGCTAACACAGTTTTCTATACTGCAGTTCGGAAAAGACCTTTCACATTCAACTTAAAATGCCTCACCTTTTCCCCGGCTATGCCTTTAGCACCTTTAGGTCCAACAACTCCTTGATCACCCTACAAAGAAAAGACGAAAGAAACACATGAGAAAACTCAAATCATGGATACATAGAAAACTAGAAGGCACTCAAAGACTGGGTTGGGTACAGTAACACGAAGACATTTTTAGTGTACCGCAAAATTTTAATTATTTCATCCTTAATACATTTTGACAGTTTTATATTTACGATTTATCTTTTCAACGAATTTAATTTTAGTTACGAAGTCGATGTTCTCAGTGTTTAATGGTCCTGTCGAAACTCTGGGTGAATCAGTTTGCTTTAAGGAGCCACGTAAACGAGGGTTTGAACAAACTAACAAAGATTCGAACCTTTGGTCGAGGTATACAGCTTATTACACGTTATATGAATGCCATTAGTATAACACCTTTGGCAGAGAAATGTATAATCGATTTAAGAGGGTGTTTCCGGCTTGAGATTCAGTTCATGCCGGCCTAATCTCAGGTCGCCCGCTATACCGAACTAAAGCACTTTCACCTCTCAAACGCAATACGTTGTTTTAAATGAGATTGGTATCAAATCCACATAAAATAATGATTCTCCGGCGGTCACGAGCTGTAAGGCAATTGACACAAATCTTGAAGCAACAGCGAAACCAAAATAGTTAAAAGGCCGGCCTCATGTAAACACCTCCTATAAAGCCTGTTTTCCACGAGGCGGAATTTTGCGCGCGGAGCGGAAATTTTCTTTGTCTTGTGATTTCCCGGGTGGAACTAATTAGAAAAGACAAAGAAAAATTCCGCTCCGCGCGCAAAATTCCGCCTAGTGGAAAACCGGTTTTAGGCAGGTTTCGACTCTGATAACTCTCGGGGGGGGGGGGGGCAGAACCGGACAGGAAACTTTTCTTTGACTTGCAAGCTTTAGGTCGGAATTGATGCTTTAAAACTTCCGTTCTGTTCCGTTCATGTGCCGAGGAAAATTTCCTGATTGGACACCAGCCTTGTGCATATACGATAAAAAATGGTTAATCGGTCGCCTACCTGTCCACCTGCCAACCCTATCGGTCCCATGGATCCAACAGGTCCTTGCTGTCCCTAAAGACACAAATCAAAAGTGAAAGCATTAGAACTTACATGAACTAGACAGAAAATACACATCGTTATCTCCACCGTCGACATCAGAGTAAACTAAACTAACTTTATGTCCACTAGGCAACCCAATCAGCCCAATAAACAGTTCTCTCTAAAGGTCCAGTGAGGGCCATCCCTGATTGGTCTATGGTTATTGTAAAGTCAGTAGGGACCTCATGATCCACGACGTGGCCTTCAAAACGTTAAAATGCAATATTAATCGCGCATTTTAAACCACAGCATATCGACATGACATATACTCTACCACCACCAGTAACAGTCTTTCTCAACCACACACTAACTTAGATGAGCAACATTCACAAGGTTATTATACTTCTAGGTTCAACAATAAAACTTACTTTGGAACCCTTATCTCCAGCAGGACCAGACGAACCAGGTTCACCCTGTACAAAGTAGATTTAAGAATAACGCAAGTAAACAAAGTTTTCTATTTTCTGCATTGCGTAAACTATTAATAGATGTTAAATTAAAGTGTCTATAAAACGAAAAACTCGTTGGCGTTGTTTGTTGTTTTAATGATCGTAGGAGCATGGTAAGAGCATTTACTAAATATTTCAAGAGAATCTAATGTATATTCTTTGAGTTACCAACTCAATTGGGCTTTCGGTAGCAATGCCTTATGACGTACGCAAATAAATGGATTTTAGCACCAATTATCCATTTGTGTACGCCATAAGGCATTGTTACCAAGAAGTCCAAATTTGTCCAAAAACTAACGAACTAGCCGTGGCAAACTTTCAGAGTTCATAACTCGGAAACTATACGCCAGATTTTCTTGAAATTTTCAGTTTGTCCTGTCCAAGACAGTTTGTCCTATCAAAATGTCTCCTGTCATGCTCTTTTGTTCATTAAAACGATAAACATGCCAACAATTATTTTACTTCATAGCCACTAAGGATAAAATACTGTAAAACCATAGGCAGCCCAGAGAAACGGCTTGAAGTTACCGAACGTCGAGCGATAGCAAAACTCGTCTCATCCCCTCTTTAGCTGTGCTGCGCCGCAATGATAATAAATAAGCTTATAATATAATAATAGACTATTAATATACAATAGAGTATATTATTATATTATTATATTATTATATTATTATATTATTATATTATTATATTATTATATTATTATATTATTATATTATGTAATATTTAAAACATGAGCAGCAGTGTTTTATCAGATTTAAAACACGAGGCGATAGCCGAGTGTTTTAGATCTGATAAAACACGTACTGCGAATGTTTTAAATAGCTTCAAAAACGACCCATTTGATAAGTTCATTGGCGTAGTAAGTTTGAAAAATAACGTTATCTAAGCCGACAAAATCAAAGCTAAAGTTTATGTAAATCAGGAGGTTTCTTTATAAGATATAAAACCACGGACATGGTACTGACTTCCTTTGTGTTTTCCTCATGAATTATTAATGAGTTTTTTAATATTATATTATTATATTATTATTATATTATTATATTACATTATTACATTTTATTATATAAAATAGAGTGTTTTATTGATTTTTCCATCACTAATAAAAGTGATAATCTCACATGTGCGATTATTTATGATAATCGCACATGTGACGATTATCGCTGAATCAGCATTATAGTTTAATACAATTTTTGCAAGGCAATAGGACAATTTTTTTATATAATAAACAGAACAATACATGGATGCTTGGAAATATGAAATTTATTTCTCGTGTTGAACAGGATATGTCACTCGTTCGCTTCGTTCACTCGTGAGATATCCTGGTCAACACTCGAAATAAATTTCATATTTCCGCACATCCATGTATTATTCTCTATATTATATTATATTATTACATTATTATTTAAGAAATAGAAAATGGCCGCCCGTGTTTATATAGCCTAATGCAAACACGAGAGTGAGTTGGGAGAATTCGAAAGTTTATGTGAACCCGAGCCGTAGGGGAGGGTTTACATAAGTACTTTCGAATTCTCCCAACTCACTCGAATGTTTGCATCAGGTTATATAAACACAGGGCATCCATTTTCTATTTCTTTTATGAAATAAGGCTAAAAAATGTGCCGTGACATCACTACCGTGTTTACATAGCCTGATATAAACACAGTAATTGACCAATCACAGCGTGCGTAAGACGCAACCTATTTTATAAATTATTATATTATTACATTATTACATTATTACATTATTACATTATTACATTATAAGCTACTATTTCTTATCATTGCGGCGCGGCACGGCTAAAGAGGGAATGGGACGGGGTTTTCTATATCGCTCGACGTTCAGCTGCTTCTACACGTTTTTTTCTGGGCTGCCTATGGTAAAACAAGCAACAAATTTCTTTAACTTGTATTGTCAAAAACGCAATCTCTTTGGCCAAATCTTATTTATTATTGTTATTAACAATTGGCCAGTATTACTATCATTAGTACACAAGATCAAAGACCAAGAAGAATTCTTTGGACTCTTCGAATTAAGCTGGTCTAAAAACAAGAACTTGTTTTTTTTCTCAAAGGAAACAATTTATATACAACCTAAAACCTGGTCTGACAATTCACTAGAGGAATTTAATGCTGAATCTCGTATTTGATTGGTTAAATTGTATTTATACTGAAAACGAGGTTTGCTTTGACGCAATTCCTCATTTGCTATATGCGCTAAGAACATACCGCTGCACCATCTTTTCCGTTTGTACCATCTTCGCCAGCTCTGCCTTTCAGACCCTAGAACACCAGAGTAAAACAACACGATTAATAATCATCATAGTCGATAGATGAGAATCGGGCTGAAAATATGCCGCCTGTTCCTGTCCCGGTGGTGTCCCAGTAAGTAGATAAACACGTTAGCGTGTGAATAAATTTTACACACCCTCGTTTCAATTAATGTATATATAAAACCAAAAATAAGTCTGTCTTACTTGAAACAACGCTTAAAATGACAAAGTAAAATCTTTTGCAGTTTTTCGTTTCTTTGCTTCGTTGTTGAGATATTTCAGGTTGTTTGATATGCAAATTAAACATTCTGAAGTCACGTGTGCATAATGAGTTATCGCAGAAGCTTACATATCGTTGCTATCACGGAAGCGTGCGGGTGTGTTCATCCCACAACATCAACCATGTAAATTTTTAAGTGATTATGTTTTGGTAATAGTAAAGATATATAACCTTCGATAAGTAATTATGCACATGTGACGTCAAGATGTTTAATTTGCATATTAAACAAATTGTAAAGTCTCAACACAAAGTAAGCAAACAAAAAACTGTAAAAGATGTAACTCTGTCATCTTAAGTGCTCTCTCCATAAGACACCGAAACGTTGGTTGAAAACCAAGGCGAAGCCAAGCATCTCAAACAAATCAGTGTTTTTTAAGAGAAGATCGAGGTAAAAGTTTGCTTAATTGATACAATGTCTTCCTACGATATCCAAAGCACGGACATTCTGATTTTCTTTGTGGTTTGCTCATTAATTATTGAGTTTGAGATGTATTACATCACAGCTCGCTATCTCTATCTCTCAACCTCGTCCCCAGGGCCATTTGTGGGGGCTGTGCCAAGATGGCGGCCAAGAACAAATGGCCCTGGGACAGGCTGAGCTATCACCACATCTGATTGGTCGACATAACATTGGATGTCTTAGGTATTCTGATTGGTGGAAACAAGGCGGGCGGCAGGCTAACTCACGGGCATTTGTTTTTGGGCTCAAATTATATTAAATAAGTGATACCAGAATTGCTGGCTGTTAAAAACAACTTCAAATTGAATGAAAATGTGAGGAAAGCTGGCGAAACACCCGTAAAAACGTTGGAAGAATATGAAATGATGGGTCGTGTCGTCTCTGTGCCCTGGCTGCCATACAACGAAGTCCATGGGTTTACTATATCGGGCGAACGAAAGACTTGGTGAACAAAGTCAAAAAGTATTTTGGCTGCGAAAGGAAAGTACAACACAGGGCAGAATTTACGTGTTTGGCCATTGAGAAGCAGGCTTTTTTCAAACAAGAATTCTCGACTAAACGAAGCCTAAACGTTTATCAAAACGCTGAATTCAATCCACCGAAAACTCACGAAACCAAGGCAGCCCGGCCAGACAACGGCAATCCAGTTTCTTGCGAATTTGGTACAACGGTGAAGCAAATGATAAATAATAAGCATTTACAGATATTTATTAAAAGTCTATTTATTTTAATAATTCGACAATGTATTTGGAAATGAATGTTTTGATTGTTTTCAGTTTGGGTCAGTCAAGCTGAACTAAATATTCAGAAAAAATTGAGCCTGACTAGGCGCGATAAACTTAGTGAAGCCTGGGTCCAAGTAAAAAATGCGTCAAAATATGGCTCATCTTTTGCAGCCTGTGCCAGGGCCATTTGTTCCCGCCATTCTGTTTTTGGCCGCCATCTTGGCCCAGCCTCCACAAATGGCCCTGGGGACGAGGTTGCTCTCTCTCTCTCATATTAAAAGTACTTACCCGATTTCCTGTTTCGCCGACATCTCCAAGTAGTCCATCCAGACCCTAGAGGTAAGAATTGTATTTAGTAAAGGTGCTGTTACACGATGCGATTTTTCTTGCAACTTGCAACAAATTTACCCAAGGAAAAAAAACTCGCAAGTTGCAGGAAGAGTGTTACACGTTCAGCAACTTGCGAACTTTGTTGCAAGTTGCAGCAAAAAGAAGAACCCATCCAACTTTTCTTGCAACTTGCAACACGGCAAAAATAACAAAATCGCAAGTTGCAACCTGCAAAATTCAGGCTATTTGTTGCAAGTTGCAAGAAAAATCGCATCCTGTAACAAGTAGCCTAAGAACGTGCAGTTGATTGTTCTTTGCCCTATTGTGAGACAGCGCAAAGTGCCTGCTCCGACGCTAAATTTTTTATCTCAAAAACCATTACAGTTCTGATTCTGACATTTTACAAGTTCTTACTCAGACTACTATGATAGTAAATTCGGCTCTGTGTCTTCGTTTTTGGGGGAAAGAGAGAAGAGTGTGTGGTTACAAATGAAAAAATGTGAGTAGAAAAATCTTGAGAAAACATTGAGCAAAAAGTTCCAGAGTATTTCTGACCACTTGTTAACACTAAATTTCGAATGATGTCATAATTAGGTCTAAATTTGTTACCATGACAACAAAAATGTACTATCCATCATCGCAATACATCTAATAGTTGTAGAGATATTGACCGCCGACACTTCCACACGCAGGCCCAACACCCCACAAATAATGGTCAGTCTATAGATGAGAGGGTTCGCATTAACAACAAAAAGGGGCCGGATAAAAATCTCTTCAAATATGGGTGAGAATTAGGGCCATCTAAACGGGAGAAAATACGTCGCGGCTTGGTTAAGACGCGTCTTATCTAAGTCGCAAATATACTCGTATAAACGGTCAATTTCTAATAAGTCGTCGCGACTTACTTTAGTCACGAACAAATTGACCATTTATACGAGTGTGTTTGTGACTAAAATAAGACACGTCTAAACGAAGTAGCGACCTATTTTCTCTCGTTTCAATGGCCCTAAATATTCATCTGTTCGGCGGAATGCGAATCAATGAATCAATCAGTCAATTACTCAATCAATCAGTCAGTCAGTCAGTCAATATAATCAATCGTTCAATAAATCAATCAACTATTTATGTATGAATTAGGAATTTTATATCTGAATCAAATGTTATATAACTGAATAACGTACGTCATTTAAATTTTTTATCGTTTCATGTAATTTCACAACATTTCAAGTAACTTCATGTGGTTGAATTGAACTGAATTGATATAATTTTATATGATATTATACTATTTTACTTTACCTTACTTTTTTTTTATTTAATTTAAATACTTACCGCTTCTCCCTCGATACCAATGGATCCTTGTAAGCCTGCGTTACCTTTTTGGCCCTACAGTGAAACAAAAATATTTCCATTTTGTATCATGCACAGTATTACTCAAATAAGTTTTGAAAAGCATACCTACCTACAGACAGAAATAATAAAACAATTATTTTTGCTAAGCTTACAGAGTTTTATAAAATTTTAATCCAATTTTCAACCACATTCAACTTATTTATTTATTTAGGGAGCTGTCATTAATTCTACCCGGGATGGGGGGGGGGGGCGGAGGGGGGGGCAGAATGTAAGGTGCATTCCTATGTTGTCAGTGTGGATGAAAATGTTAAATTTAAGGGCCCACATAACTTACTGGGCCACAAAACTAAAACAACATGTATAGTTGGTTCATGACACTTAAATTCTGGGAAATGGTGTTTGTTAATTAATAAGAATTTTTAGTTTTCCTTCTGCCCCCTTCCCAGGTAGAATTAATGATAACTCCCTTATTTATTTATTTAATGCTATTTAAACACGGTAGCCTTGTCAGCGATCACAATAACAATAAAAATAAAATGCTGTTTTTCAAAGGGCCGTGTAACTATAGCCTGTGTTGCAGCCCGACTTTCCACCCGGGTTCTCGTCCGGTGGAAAGTCGGGCTGCGATGCAGGCCATGTAACTAATACTTAAGAAAGCTAGCTAATATAATACAAATGTCAAATATAAAAAAAATCTATTCTATCTAATTACATACGAAAATTTATTAAAATAGTTAAAATATTTATTACATTAGAAATGTTCTAGTAAAAATCAAGATTTACGCCAACATTTAATCAGTTAAAAAATTTGATCCTCATTAACACTACTAGATTGAGAATTCCAGATTTTGGCGGCTGTATAGCCTTCACTGCCTTTGCTTTTGGTTTCGATAACATCAGCACTGAGTTGTTACTCCTTAAATTGTATTTTTCATTATCTGAAACTTTAAACATTTCGTTTATACCTCCAGGGCATTTATTTTGGAGAGCTTTCGTAACGTACGATATAGTCTGTGAGATTCTACGCTCATCAAAATTCCATCCTATTAGCCTGCGTAGCGGCGCTTGGGGTCTCTGCACTCGCGCTCGCGACTCCGTCGCTCGCTCGTCGCTGTATTCCCCCCCAACCCCAACCCCTGCCTCCTCCGCAGGCCCTCGTTGCATCATGGACAGGTCACACACGCCGAATTCAGGGCCTGCAAGATCCTGTAAAAAAATTGGCAAAACTTGGCACGGAATAAATTTGCATAATTAACTACCATTGTTAATAGCCATGGCGATTTCCGAAGATTTTGAAGGACATTGAAGACTTACGACATACGAATCCTAGCTTTAAAATGAAGGAATTGTTGAAAAAAGCAATTACAGTTGAACTTTGTCAACTTTCGGCTGGAATAATCAACGAAAATGCACTTTAGTCTACCCAGAGACTCTTGGGTCTATACTTTTTCGGTTTCCACAACAACTGAAACTTGAATTACGCTACACTATAGCCTACAATTTAACAAAATTAAATCTCATCAACTCTTGGCCAGTTGACAGTCTTCGATAGCTAAATAAACCAAAAAACAATACGAAAAACCTGTTACTTTCCTGACCGTCGAATTTGCTTTTGTTCGGCAGATATTTTCCCCTTCAATTATTTTTTGTCGCTAAAAATATTATTGGCAGGAGATCGGTAATTCTAAAACATATTGGTTTCGTCATTGTCATGATCTGTAAGAAAGTTTAGACCGAATTTCCTGGTGGGTCACAGTGTTAAAAGAACTTGGACGTACGTTTGACGAACAGCGGCCGGAAAAAAAGTTGCAGGCCCTCTCAAAACTATCGCCTCTAGGGCCTAGTCTCGCTGTGCATAATGGGATCAGTCCCCATTTTGTTTACAGGATCTGGCAAGGCCCTCTCAAAAGTGTGACCTGTCCATGATGCAACGAGGGCCTGCGAAAGAGGCAGCCCCAACCTAGTATTTGGTCCATGGTAGTGGCGGACACTAGGGGGGGCGAGGGGGGGCGATCGCCCCCCTAATAATTTTAGCTGAAGCTTTCATTTTGAAAAGTGGAAGCACAAGAAAGTTTTCATTTCAAGAAGTGGAAGCACTACTTATTAGTTATTACAATAACAACAGCAGCAAAATGGCGTGTTTTAATAAAAACAAGCGAAAGTATTCTAATCCCACAAAATAAGTGTTATGAAGTAAGTTTGGATAAAGAAATTTCTTACAAGTTACAACATGCTTGATGCTTCGCATTTTTCCATTGTCATTTGAATTTTGCTTCGCAAAATATTTTCTCTGAAATGTTGTTTTTTCATGCTTAGCATGTGATTTATAACAAAATGCACCATTAAAATAGTGTTTTGAAAACCTAAAATTTTTTACAAAATGTGTTCTCAGAATGCTGCAAATGCCATTTCAGAGATCTAAATTTTAAAAATTTTCCCCCCGCACCCCCCTAGAAGGCTTGTGCCTTCGGCACTCGCCCCCCGAATATTTCGTCAAGTGTCCGCCACTGGTCCATGGCCAACGCTTCCAAAAACTTACATGAAAATCGGTCAGACAGGAGGCATCTGTTACTAGAAAGTTATGCCACCTTTAATGGAGGGGAGTTATATCTGGTTATGCGACACCGGCATAGTGTGAACATTGTCCAATAACTAAATTTTAAATAACTTTTTTCTGAAGCCAAATGCATGCTTTTCGAACAGGTCTCACTTTTGAATTAAAATACAAAAATATAATAAATAAATACTCACGGCAGCTCCTGAAGCACCCGTTATGCCAGGCAAGCCACGAGCACCTCCTGCACCCTAAATAAAGCAACCAGAATTCTGACTTTATTGGCGGCAGGAATAGAAATAACCTTTTTACATTTTGTAAAATCTCTCAAACAACAAAGCGCCAATGCACTTCAAAAATCCTGGACTCTCACAGTGAACATACAGCTTATTTTAAATAATATAGTGAACATATAGCTTATTTAAATAATAATCCGCTTCTAATATAACTGCAATTATATCTGAAGGTTTTTTTTCTATTTTCCATCGTCGCTTACCTTTACTCCAGGATTGCCAATTCTTCCAGCAGCTCCAGGTGATCCAATTTGACCCTAAAATATAATTTGTAAACAATAATCACTATATATGCTAATCGATATAGCTTTTTCCTAAACTTTCTACAATCCGATTTTAGAATTTGTTTTCCTTTTAAAAAATCTTGACCAACATCGTGCTTCAACGGAGGAAAAAAACTAACTAGAGATCAGTTTGCTTAGAAATCCAAGTGCAGGAACGCTATTCGGCTTTTCCACCTAAAATTTTATTAATATTGGCATTCCGTATTGCAATGAAGTGCTGCCGGTGAGGCCTTGAGACGTTTTGGATTTACTTTGATGGAAAATAAACATTTACCCTTGATTTAGGCATTATTATGGTTTTGATCCGGATTGTATTATTAGAATTTTACAGTATATTCTACCCGAATAATACAGCGATTCGTACGCCACCAAACAGGATTATTGTAACAGCCAAGCGGAATTGTATGGGTGGCCTAACCTAAGCTCTATTCTGTATGCGCTAACCTGACTTATTAGTATGTTTACCGCCTAGCTTACGCTAACCAGAACCACAAGGAGTTCACCGTAGCATATAGGAGGCCTATTATATAAGGGCAAGTGTTACAAGTTTTGCTAGGCAAAAACACATTGCCGTTTCAATGTAAACCGTCGTCAAATTTAACACATTACTTTCGGGTGGCCGTTATCTCCGGAAAAGTGCTTCTAAAAGTTCAAAATAACTTTCTGATATGCGTTACTTTCGGGGCGACGCTAGTTAATCACGATCGGAAATGGCGGCTGTCGAGGCTCGCGAAATACTAGCTACGCATGCGTAGAACGAATATCTTGCGTGTAAACGTCATCAATACACGACAACGCACTTGAGCCAGCACGCACGTGGACTGCGAACTGCCACATGAAAGTGGCCGATTTTCTATGCGATTTCCGATCGTGTCTACGATATCACCATGCATGTGGCAGGCCATAAATCTGCTAGCAAAAAGCGTTAAATTGGTAACCATACATACCCGCTCGCCTTGATTACCGTCAAGTCCACGTGGCCCAGGCGTTCCAGGTTCACCCTGCAACACAATAACAAAAATATTAGAGTAGTAGTCACGGATTTTGAAATTATTAATTTTGCATTTAGTAATAAGTAATAAGTATGTATATATAATAACAAGTAATAAGTTATATATATATATATATATATAAAAGTAGATAAAAGTAGCGTTCCTACGTTCTCTGTTTCGGCAGTATATCTAACCTTACTATATTTCGATAGTTGTTTATGTTTATATATATATATATATATATATATATATATATATTATTTACAACTGTTATGTTGTATATCCAATACAACATGGACACGAATATATATAAATGGCTTAAAATACTCTGAGTCTGCGGTGTTAATATAAGTAATATTTATTTGGATTTGAGTTAGAAAAAGGTCAATTTCACTGTTTGAGAGTAGAGATAGCCCTGATATGTACGTGTGATACAGCCACTAGAGGTCTCTAACTCTATCATTATTCTGTATCAAATGATACAACCACTAGTGGGTTGTATCAGATATACAACTACTTCAATGAGTATATATATATATTTATATATATGGCTGGGTTTGATTTCCGGTCCGTACGCAAAACGACGCACGCTGATTGGTTCCCGAGAGGTCAGGATTTTACGATATTGACCTCCGGTCTGTGCCCGGGACCCCGGGTCAATACGCTTTTTTCTCGGCCCTGCAAGTTTTGGCGAGAACATTTCTCAGATAAAAGAGAACTGGTTATCTATATTCAAATATTCTGAACAATAAAATGTGTTGGAACATTACAGCTGGTTTTCTTTAAAGCTGTTTATTTAAAAACATGACAAATCAAAGCCGAACTGGTGTAAACAAGAAGGCCAAGAGCGACATGAAAAAGTTAACAGGTAAGGTAAACAGCATACTCTCAAGACGAAAACAACGCTCGAAGCTTAAAAATAAAATGAACCAATAGCCATATAATAAATTCCTTATTAACCTCGTTTGCTCGGTCTGTACGGGAAAGTATTTGCCCTCGGTTTTATCGCACAAACCTCGCTCCTTCGTCGCTCGGTCTGTACGAAAACCTCAGGCAAATACTTTCCCGTACAGACCTCGCACTCGGTTAATAAGTCCTTAATATAATTATATATATACACATTATATACATCATGACGATATATATAAATTCAAATCATTACCAATTCCTAAAGTATTTACTCTAAACATAAATCCTAACCCTGGTCCTTGTGTGGACGGGACGGTCCCCATGATACATGCGAGTAACACCGCTACCAAAAGTATGCGCATGCGTGAGTTTGTACGAATAAACACCGCAAAATTGTGCGAAATAGCCTTGGCAACAGCAACCAGACAGTGAAGCCTAAGTAAGACTCGACTAGTCATTTCTGTTTTTAAAAAAAAAGCCGTGAGAATTACGAAGGGGCCATCTCGAAGTATTTAAAGATATTAATAATGCAGCTATACAGCAAGTACGAACCTTAATATTTTAGTATAGTTTCTTCAAATTTGCATGAAACGTGTGGCAATCTCATCGAATTACCAAATAAGAATAGTTTCCCGCTCTTTTTTGGTCGGGAGCAGGGCGCTTATATACTATTAGCTTTTATTATATAGCATGCTATCGGATATGAGCTTTTGCGTAATCTGATTGGTTCCCTACTACCAGGCTATCAGCTCATATCCTGCTAGTAGAGGAAAAACAAGATGGCGGCATGTTTTTTTAAACTGCCGAAAAGAGTTGAAATTGACGGATTTTTATACAGAAAAACATCAACACCCTCAAACCAATGTATAACATTGTGTAAAAATACATTAACAAATACACAATTTAGCATGTTAAACGGTAAAATTCACCTAAAAATTACGTCTTTTCACCTTTAAACGCGTTGATATTAATTTGTTGCCAAACAAACTCACGGTTAAAATCAAGCTTACAACACACATTTCGTAGGAGATCACCAGTAAAGAGACTTTTTTTTATTTAGATAAGCATTTGGAGTAGTAAAAAGCATGTTCTTTTTCAAAAACAACCAACTAAGTAATTTAGTTTCACTGCCGAAGATGTTTCAGTTTCATTTTTGCATGAAATCAAAACCTTTTTCACGACAGCAACGCTAATATAAACAACTGACCCACCTTTTGACTTCATAAAGGTACCTTTTAATCTTTTTTTGTTGATCTGCTTAACACATTTTTTGCCTCTCGAACAACATTTATACAACATTTCGAAGCTGTTTACCGAACAGCTCAGCGAGAAACTCTACGTGAATGCATCATTGGCGAAGCGCCTCGTTGGCTATGAGCTCATATACGACTCGAGCTCATGGTATAACTGTTACACATACTACTAATAGTATATAAGCGCCCTGGTCGGGTGCATGCGCGGGCGCAAAACGTTTGGTAGCGGTGTTTATGTAAGCAGTAGTCCAGGTCAAACTCTAGAGTGAAGAGTTTAAAAAAAAACTAACTATAATCAACTAACCGGTTCTCCATTGTCACCTGGTCTACCAGGAACGCCAGATTCCCCATCATCTCCCTGGAAAAAAAAGGACACAACATTTAAAGACATTTAGATTGACGTGTGTTTCTTTTACCGCTAACGTATAACCGCTGCCCGACGTTAAAGGTTACAAGTTTGCGGTTTCAGGTACACGTTTTCGACGGCAAAAGGTCGCTTTTCACGTAAATCATTTACGTCTGTAATTCTCTGCCTCGAGTTTGCATTATCTCACGCATAAATTCTTCTGGAATACAATTTAAGTATTTTTCTTTGATTTGCTATGAATTTTAATGGCAAGAAGCGAAGAATTATTTTCTTCTTCGTCGTTTGAAACATGAACACTTGTATATATAGCAAGAGAATCCAACGGACTTAACATATAACTGTTCTAGTTAAAATATAGAAAATCTATTTGTTTCTTCTTGTGTAGCAAAAAGGTAGTTATAAGGAAACAAATGCTAACAGTAAACAAGTCACTTCATCACGAGTCCAGGTTTATTTGCTTTTTAATACTGAGCATTCAAAACGTTAGCCAGGAAAAAAGTTAAGTAAAGTTTACTTAGAACAGTTTGAAAATTATATTGAGACATACAATCTTAATCAAGGAAGCTGTTATCAATGTCATACAGTGCAAGAACTCGACGTCCTTTTGACATGCTGAGTCTGATAAAAATAATATATTATTTTGGGGAAAAGTAAAATTGATTGAAATGTTTTTAGTAGGACGTTATTTCCTATACTAATTTAATTCGTTTAACACATGGCCACAGTCCTCAAAATAGAGGTGAGCCGATGTTAAAAAAAAGCCGATTGCCGATACCGATTGTTAAGAACCGATATTTCCCCACCATCGGCCGATTAATCGGCAAAACCGATGTTTGCTAACCTGATGCTCAGTGCTCCCGTTTTGTTGTTTTATTCATCTCAAGTTTCGCAATGAGAGGAAGTCATCAAGCCAATTATCGTATTTTGAGCGCAATAAAACAAACAGAAAACAGTCAAGTAGTCAACAGTGTTTCCTTTATTTAAAATATTTTTGTATCAACAACTCCACAAGCGCAAAAATGCCAAACAAGGTAAAGAATTGAAGTATACGATACACCGTACCACCGACGCTCGCTCCCCAATTTTGACGGGAGGGTTGCGGCCGGCTGTACACAGGCTATGATAAACGAGGACGAGAGAGCAGAAATACGAGGACGAGAGTCACGAGACAGCCGATCCGATGGTGAAAGACAATCGGCCGATTGCCGATTGTGAGAAAAACTAGCCGTTAATCGGCTCTGCCGATGTTTTGCCGATGATCGGCTCACCTCTACCTCAAAAGAACACTACTAAGGTGAACATACCCTATAACCAGTTGCGCCATCTTGCCCATCATCGCCGTTTGCTCCCTGTAGTAAAAAAAACGTAGTCAAGCATACAGAAGTACAAAAATATTACTCATTTATTTATCACCTCCGCCAGGACGTTGTGTTTTTACCTCTGCTTGCCTGTCTGTTTATCTATTTGCCTGTTTATCTGTTGGTCTGTGAGTCTGTCTGTCACCAGGATATCTCATAAAATACTACGACAGGTTTTCGTGAAAGTTTGTGAAAAAAATGATTATAGCTCAAGCACCACCAACCCGTTGAATTTGGTTGAAATTAATAAAAATCTGACCACAAGATTCTCTGTGTAGCAAAAAATGCTCGATTGCCCTGAATATCTTATTTTATGCAAATCTTTTTGCATAATTTTGGTAAGAGTGCAATCAAGCATTTTATTCATTCATACATGTGTAAAGCCTTGAGTGAGCTAGCTTGGTTAGCGGGATGGCCCATTTTCTTTTTAAACATCTATAATAACCTGCTGGCATAGGTATATGCAGTTTCTGAGTGTCCTCTCGTTTCTTTATGCGTTTATGCAATGTAATTGCTACACCTAACCATTTGTACCAATTTTATTGTAATATTATCACGTTTATAAGCAAGGAACTTTTGTCCGTGTACGATATTGATCAATTTCACTCTATTATTTCATTTTGATACCTCATTTAAGGTGACTCCTTACAGTTTCTTGAAAAATGGAAAATACAAGTTTGAGAGTCCAAAAGACGTGATTAAACAATTCGGGAAAAGAATAGGCAGAAGCTATGGCAACAATGACGTTTCAAAATGGCTCCCAATTACCCTTCAAACTAATTTAATTTTTTTTTTCACTAAAACTTTCCTTGAAGTATGAGTAATCGATAGCCCGATTTAAAAAAAATTCTGTAGAACGAAATTTTTAAAAAATTAACAAACATGATTTTTCCGAGAGAAAAAAATTATTCGTTCTACAGAATTTTTTAAAAATCGGCCTATTGATTACTCATACTTCAAGAAAAGTTAATGAAAAAAAAATTGGGGGTCACCAAAGTATTTTTCGAATTAAATTAGTTTGAAGGGTAATTGGCAGCCATTTTGAAACGTCATTGTTGCCATAGCAACAACTGTTGCTATTTATTTGGTAACAATTTTTGATTGTCAGACTGTTTAATTATGCATAACATTTAGTTTTATTCTTTTTCCGAATTGTTTATGCGCGTGTTTTGGACTCTCAAACTTGCATTTTCCATTTTTCAAGAAACTGTGTGGAGCCACCTTAAATTGCATATTTTTTTGTTTGATCTCCTATTACCAAAAGCTATTATCAAAAAATGATCCGCGGCATGACCCAAAAAAACAAAACATGTCATGATTACCACCAAAACATTAACGAATCCGTCTGCATTCCTGAAGCCTTTGAAATTGACCGTGAGATCACTGAAATATGATTGATCGATTTGCTACTTTTGAATTCTCCAGCCAAAAAGGTTTAGGAGTGTAGACGGATTCGTCAATGTTTTAGGTGGAAATCATGACGTGTTTTTTTGGGGCCATGCCGTACATCATCGGTTTTGGTAATAGATATAGTTGAGTCAAAATACCGTACACGGTTCACCGGGAAAATTGAGGAAATGCGCCGAGTAATACCTTCAGTGCGCTGAATGTTTTGAGTGTATGCATACGCGACCTAATAATTACTTATTTATTATTATACTTACTACAGCTCCAGGAGGCCCTCTTAATCCCTGATTTCCTTGTTCTCCAGAGTCTCCAGTGGATCCCTTTGGCCCTGTTGATCCATCTGGACCAGGGTCGCCCTAACAACAAAAACATTGACGACCATTAAGAACACTTCAAAAACTCAGTAATATACAATTGTTCAATTAGGTGAACGTAATTGATCACATGCAAGACATTTTATATCTGATTAACCTTATCAATGTCAGAAAGACTACTTACAAACATAGAATTTTATAAAAAGAATACGAATGAGCATAACATTTTCAAAAATGCACAGAAACAATGAAATGGAGGCCATATTGGTGCACAATCCTTATCCTATGGGAATTTAAATCTATTCTGATTCAAATATTTCGTATTGTTTTACCACCCCAACTGCCACCGATCACGTGAGTGAAAACGATCCATATCTTAGGTGATCGAATGAACTATTGTATTGACAAAAAAGTGTAACTTTCTGAGAAGACTTGTAATATATCTTCCTTTTCTAAAATTTCATCTTCACGGACTTTTTCGCTGTTAATAAAGTTGACGAAAGTGACGTCAAAGGAGGAATCTGTAAAGTGGTTTTTTATAAACAAATTCCTGCGTAGAGGTCACTTCCGTCAACTTAAACACTGCCTGACGTCAAACCATGTTATATACTTCACAAATAAAACATAACGTTCCGTACATCTGTACTCTTATAAACTAAAAGGTAAGAAAATGATTTTTATCTCGTGTTGTTGCAGGCGATTATCCCATCCACCTTTTTCCAGCTAGGACCTTAGGGGGTCCACGTGACACTTTTCGGACAAACAATCTCAGATGAACATTCGGACACTAAGAAAAGCGCACAATAAGAGTGGTTAAAAGATGGTTTAGAGTGCTGTAAAAGTGATTATCGGTAAAAGCTAAAGAGAAAAGACGCGACTAGGCTGCTATGTTTCACCGTTTCTTCAGCAGCGAAAATGTAGAGAACGGAGAAAGCGAGAAACAGTTTGATAATGCTTTATATATTAAAAGCGTATTAAATTCGTTTGCGTGAAAGTCATCTACTGTACAGCTACAGCCTTCGTTTCATGTGTCAACAAACCCTAACAGCAACTATGGCGGTACGCGTAAATTACAATTTGTGTAGATTACTGAGACGCGATCATGATATTTGGGTTATAATCGTTCAGTTTGCCGCCTTTACGCAGATTGTTTTATTAGAAATATGCGCGGTTTAAACGTCATCGAACTTGCCCGCACAGCGGCACCACAGCACATCTAACGATATACCAGCCAAGCTTCCATTGCCTGCTTATCAAGCAGGGATTGAGGTGAAGTATTCTTTTCACGAACAACTGCGACAAGTTTTTCTTGCACTGAAACATGACACTGACAATTTAATATGCCACCATCGCAACAACATTGTATCCCGCGGCGTTTAATTTTTGGCGTGCTTTTTGTTTGAATGACCAAACGAACGTTCAATGTATGGGCATCAATGATTCCAAAGTAGATTTTTCGTGATTTGTTGTAAATTGTTCGCCATGCGCTTTCTTTGCTTGTCGCTGACTGTCGCTTGCTATTATACAACTGCACAACATTCGTATAAATATAATGTACAGTAGCTGCTATTTCTTTTATGTTTAATCGTTCTGGGCTTCGAGAATCACTTTTACAGCACTCTAAGACCATCTTTTAACCCCTCTTATTGTGCGGTTTTCTCAGTGTCCGAATATTCATCTGAGATTGTTTGTCCGAAAAGTGTCACGTGGAACCCCTAAGGTCCTAGCTGGAAAAAGGTGGATTAAAAAAATTGCTGAACAAAAACTTTTATAAAATAAAGTGTCCTCTACGCACGCCCTGATTGGCCAGGGCCGTGCATTTATAAGAGTGTGAAAATCATGAATGCGTCACCTGGCGGGAAAAGCCAGCCAGCTTTCAAAACTATCCAACTTTTAGCTTGTTTTTTTCCTTCTTATTTTAAAAAAATAAATAAAACATGTACATATGCATTCTTATAAAGTTACGTTTGACGTCATTTGAACACGAAAGAAGTGTAAAGGCACTCGATTATCGCCTCGTGCTTCTACTCAACTTTTTGCATGCTTAAATAAGGTCAAACGTAGCATTTTAAAAAACTCACCGGATCCCCTTGTCCACCGTTCTCACCATCGTCACCAGGATCACCTCGGTCACCCTAAATGAAACAAATAAATTTAAATAAACACAGCTACACCACCCATGAATCAATTTCACCATTTTCGTAACATTTGTGGATATCCAAACGAGTAAATAATTCTTCACATCAGTGTCGGTGAATAGTGACTAATGTAGATTAGCATATACCTTTAAAACTGTCTGTGCAAAATGTAAACCCGTATCGTCCCCTGTCTACTCTTGTTTTTTTGTTAGAATATGCTGTTAGTTTATGACTTAGAGGTAACCTTTTTATACTTATTATCTCCGCCAGGTCCAGGAGGTTATGTTTTTTATCTATGTTTGCCTGTTTGTCTGCGTGTCTGTTTGTCTCCGTGTCCGTCTATATATCTATCTGTCTATCTGTCTATCTGTCTATCTGTCTATCTGTCTATCTGTCTATCTGTCTATCTGTCTATCCGTCTGTCTGTCTGCGTGTTTGTTTTGTCTGTCTGTCTGTCTGTCTGTCTGTCTGTCTGTCTGTCTGTCTGTCTGTCTGTCTGTCTGTCTGTCTGTCTGTCTGTCTGTCTGTCTGTCTGTCTGTCTGTCTGTCTGTCTGTCTGTCTGTCTGTCTGTCTGTCTGTCTGTCTGTCTGTCTGTCTGTCTGTCTGTCTGTCTGTCTGTCTGTCTGTCTGTCTGTCTGTCTGTCTGTCTGTCTGTCTGTCTGTCTGTCTGTCTGTCTGTCTGTCTGTCGTCGGTCGGTCTGTCTGTCTGCGTTTCTGTCTGCGTATCTGTCTGCGTGTCTATCTGCGTGTCTGTCTGCGTGTCTGCTTGTCTCCATGTCTGTCTGTCTGGCTGGCTGTTTGTCTGTGAAACTAATCTTAAAAATGTTTTAAAATCTCTCTCATCACTTGCTTCCTCAAATTAATTAAATTTTTATGTATTTTTAAAAGTATTCTCGGCTTTCTTGTAAAGCAGTTACATAACTGAAGAAATTCCGAATTTAAATAAATATTTCTCTCTTCTGTCTGTCTGTCTGTCTGTCTGTCTGTCTGTCTGTCTGTCTGTCTGTCTGTCTGTCTGTCTGTCTGTCTGTCTGTCTGTCTGTCTGTCTGTCTGTCTGTCTGTCTGTCTGTCTGTCTGTCTGTCTGTCTGTCTGTCTGTCTGTCTGTTTGTTTCTCTGTACGTCTCTTTGTCAAATGTTTTATGAGGATCCCGTAATGGAGTGACAACCTAACAGTTTTTGTCTTTTGTCCAGTTAACGTCGTTCTGAACACGTGGAAATGATCTAAAAGCGGCGTTGAATAAAGAGGGCGGTGTTGCAGTGAGTGAACGAGTCAAATCCGTCACTTGACAATCAGGTCATAGCACTAAAAAGTGGAAGGTAATTTTCTTACCTCTGGTCCTTCATCACCCTGGGGGCCTTCGTCTCCGGCCCCACCTGGTTGTCCGACTGGACCACTTTGACCTCGAGGACCAGAGGCACCGCCCATACCCTAGACAAATTCAAAATGAGAAAACATTAGCCACCAGTACTGAAAGTAATGCCAAACTTCTACTATTCTTGTCAGTTTCAGCTTGCTTTTGAAGTCCGAAACGTATAATTGAAATGAACATTCCGAACTTACGTTGCAATGTTCAGAACTACATTGCGAGGTAGATACAAATTTAAGTCGCCAATTTGTTTCTGTTTAACCAAGTATCTATTATTCTTCATTTCCACCAAACACTATACAACAAATAATCTTCTACTCCGTGATTTCGCCAAGGGAATTCAATTCAAAGCTTATTAAATTCGAACTTCACAATGAACTTCGCGAACTTCCGTACCTAGTCCCCAACCTTCCAACAAATGTTGACAGACGAATTTCAAAAGCAACCTGAAACTGACTATAAGTCACTACTATATCCTCTATTCGACAGCCACTTATCAGAGTTGACCACCTCTCTTGAAGGAACTATGCAACGCTATTTTTAGCGATTCCGCCACAAACAAAAATTTCCTAAACTTGCCCAAAACCTTACAATAACGGTTTTAAAAGATACAAAAACCCAAAAGAAATACTGCACAGAAAAACGGGTGGTTAAAATTCAACGAGATTGAAATGAATTGCAAATGTGACATCTTGATGGTCGTTGGCCCACCATAAATCAAGTGTATGTGAATTTGTATAAAAACCTGGTCTTGGATATTCAGAAATCTTCTGTAGTTAAGTGACTTGCATTTCGTAATTTAATCAATGTACACAGCTTAAATTTTGAAGTTTGTGGCTCAGAATTTAATAAGACAATTTTAGTTAACGTGTCTATATCAGGGTTGCGAATTTTATATATTTAGGATATTTATAACCTTCTGAGAAGATATGTAATGTATCGTCCTTTTCTAAAATTTCATCTTCATGGACTTTTTAGCTGTTAAAGTTGACGGAAGTGCCGTCTACGCAGGAATTTGTCTATATAAAAACCACTTTACAGATTCCTGCGTAGACGTCACTTCATGTCAACTTTAAGAGCGAAAAAGTCCATGAAGATGAAATTTTAGAAAAGGAAGATATATTACAAATTTTTTCGGTAAGTTCCAAATATCCTAAATACAGTCGACTCTCGCCTTGCGGACACCCCGCTATTACGGACACCCCACTATTAAGGACAGTTGTTTTTTTGCTTTTGGAATAAAAAAATATTTGAACTTGTATTTAGAAAAGTGACGAGGTAGTAAACTGCCTAGATTTTATGACCAAAATACTGACATTTCGAGCGGAGCCCGAATTTTTGCAATTCTACAACAGTACATTTTATGCTAAATTATACAACATGTAAACAAACATAATTTCTACTTCCACACAAGAATAGCGAAGACTAAGAGGATGTTATGATATTCAGGTATACTTACAGGGGCACCAGCAGGTCCAGATTGTCCAGGCTCTCCTGGATCACCCTTTGAATGAAGAATAAAACAAACTCAGTAACGATTCGTACTCAGGGGATGCATTCGTACTCAATCGCGCCTGTAACTCTCAGTCAACTCTCCCCTTACGGATACCCCGCTATTACGGACACCTTGCTAATACAAACACGTCGTTATTACGGACATATCACTATTACAGACACCTCACTATTACAGACATCTCACCATTACAGACACCTCACTAATAACGACACCTGGCTATTATGGAGACCTATAGCTATTACAGACACCTCGCTATTACAGACATCTCACCATTACAGACACCTCGCTAATAAAGACACCTCGCTATTATGGAGACCTATAGCTATTACAGTCACCTTGCTATTACAGACATCTCACCATTACAGACACCTCGCTATTACAGACATCTCACCATTACAGACACCTCGCTATTACAGACATCTCGCTATTACAGACACCTCGCTATTACAGACACCTCGCTATTACAGACATCTCACCATTACAGACACCTCGCTATTACAGACATCTCACCATTACAGACACCTCGCTAATAAAGACACCTCGCTATTACAGACATCTCACCATTACAGACACCTCGCTAATAAAGATACCTCGCTATTATGGAGACCTATAGATAGCTATTACAAACACCTCGCTATTAAAGACATCTCACCATTACAGACACCTCGCTAATAAAGACACCTCGCTATTACAGACATCTCACCATTACAGACACCTCGCTAATAAAGATACCTCGCTATTATGGAGACCTATAGCTATTACAGTCACCTCGCTATTACAGACATCTTACCATTGCAGACACCTCACTAATAAAGACACCTCGCTATTACGGAGACCTATAGCTATTACAGTCACCTCGCTATTACAGACATCTTACCATTGCAGACACCTCGTTAATAAAGACACCTCGCTATTATGGAGACCTATATATAGCTATTACAAACACCTCGCTATTAAAGACATCTCACCATTACAGACACCTCACTAATAAAGACACCTCGCTATTACGGAGACCTATAGCTATTACAGTCACCTCGCTATTACAGACATCTCACCATTACAGACACCTCGCTATTACAGACATCTTACCATTGCAGACACCTCGTTAATAAAGACACCTCGCTATTATGGAGACCTATATATAGCTATTACAGTCACCTCGCTATTAAAGACATCTCACCATTACAGACACCTCACTAATAAAGACACCTCGCTATTACGGAGACCTATAGCTATTACAGTCACCTCGCTATTACAGACATCTCACCATTACAGACACCTCGCTATTACAGACATCTCACCATTACAGACACCTCGCTATTATGGAGACCTATAGCTATTACAGACACCTTGCTATTATGGAGACCTATAGCTATTACAGACACCTTGCTATTATGGAGACATATAGCTATTACAGTCACCTCGCTACTACAGACATCTCACCATTACAGACACCTTGCTAATAAAGACACCTCGCTATTATGGGGACCTATAGCTATTACAGTCACCTCGCTACTACAGACATCTCACCATTACAGACACCTCGCTAACAAAGACACCTCGCTAATAAAGACACCTCGCTATTACAGACATCTCACCATTACAGACACCTCGCTAATAAAGATACCTCGCTATTATGGAGACCTATATATAGCTATTACAAACACCTCGCTATTAAAGACATCTCACCATTACAGACACCTCGCTATTACAGACATCTCACCATTACAGACACCTCGCTATTACAGACATCTCACCATTACAGACACCTCACTAATAAAGACACCTCGCTATTACTATTACAAACACCTCACTAATAAAGACACCTCGCTATTATGGAGACCTATAGCTATTACAGTCACCTCGCTATTACAGACATCTCACCATTACAGACACCTCGCTAATAAAGACACCTTGCTATTATGGAGACCTATAGCTATTACAGTCACCTCGCTATTACAGACATCTCACCATTACAAACACCTCACTAATAAAGACACCTCGCTATTATGGAGACCTATAGCTATTACAGTCACTTCGCTATTACAGACATCTCACCATTGCAGACACCTCGCTAATAAAGACACCTCGCTATTAAAGACATCTCACCATTACAGACACCTCGCTAATAAAGACACCTCGCTATTATGCAGACCTATATATAGCTATTACAAACACCTCGCTATTAAAGACATCTCACCATTACAGACACCTCACTAATAAAGACACCTCGCTATTACGGAGACCTATAGCTATTACAGACACCTCGCTATTACAGACATCTCACCATTACAGACACCTCACTAATAAAGACACCTCGCTATTACAGACATCTCACTATTACAAACACCTCACTAATAAAGACACCTCGCTATTATGGAGACCTATAGCTATTACAGTCACCTCGCTATTACAGACATCTCACCATTACAGACACCTCGCTAATAAAGACACCTCGCTAATAAAGACACCTCGCTATTACAGACATCTCACCATTACAGAAACCTCGCTAATAAAGACACCTCGCTAATAAAGACACCTCACTATTATGGAGACCTATAGCTATTACAGTCACCTCGCTATTACAGACATCTCACCATTACAGACACCTCGCCAATAAAGACACCTCGCTGTTATGGAGACCTATAGCTATTACAGTCACCTTGCTATTACAGACATCTCACCATTACAGACACCTCGCCAATGAAGACACCTCGCTATTACGGAGACCTATATAGCTATTACAGTCACCTTGCTATTACAGACATCTCACCATTACAGACACCTCACTAATAAAGACACCTCGCTTTTACGGAGACATATAGCTATTACAGACACCTTGCTATTAGGAACACGTCTACATCTATTGTACATCTCCATCTCCTATCTCCCATTTTACGCCGGTATACTAACATGAAGAAATTTTCTACTTACCCGATCACCAAGACTTCCTTGTTGTCCCTTTTGCCCGACTTCACCTTCTTTACCCTAAAACATAATTTCGCACTTCTGAGAAATATTCGAGTTAAGAAGCGACAATATTGTTTTGATAACGCCTGTTAGGTTTGCTAAGACATTTAGAACCCTTGTGACCGCAGTTAACATTCACAGATTTAGTGTGAAAACAGACAATGTAATTTGCTGGACAAATTAAGCTAAGTTTTTAAAAATGTTTTAAGTTTTTAGGTTTATTTCTTGCTATAATATATCGTTTATATGGTTCATCCGCTCTAGAAACTCCATGGAACATTACCCCTCTGGGTAATATAATACATCATCGCTCGAGGTAATATTTCATCGAATTTCTCCAGCTTCAGGTCTGTAAGTGATAAGGATTCAGTCTCTTTGTTGCATACTCACAGGATTACCATTTCGACCATCAGTACCAGCTGCACCTTGACTAGCCTAAAGTAACAAACATAATTACCAAGAGGTTATTCCTGAGTACATGATGATGATGATGATGATGATGATGATGATGATGATGATGATGATGATGATGATGATGATGATGATGATGATGATGATGATAATGATGATGATGATGATGATGATCTTTACTTAAAGGGCAACTATACGTTTCCAGGTTATTCTATTTTCCGTTATAGTCGGAAAAGTTCAATCTAAAACCGAAGAAATAATTGAAACCAGTCACTCGGTTCCACTTTTATGAACTGTCAAAGTTTGAGTTTTTGCTCCTTTTGCTGAACTCGTGTGAACGACGACCGCGGCGAAATAAAGACTGGTACTAGTACCTGTGATGTCATACCGGTAACAAACAACAAGCTGATTGGTGGGTTTTACCGGTATGACGTCAAAGACAATGGAGTACCCATTCTCCTAGAAACGCGGTCATGCTTCAAGAAGACCTAAGAAGGCTTCGCTGATAAATTCTTTGCTTTACCGCGAAATTCATATTTTTCTTTAATTTTGCTAAGTTAGATGATAACGCTTTCAGAAGAAAATATAACTTCAAAAGGTTTAGTTGACCTTTAAACACGTGTTGTATTACATAAACGCTCTTCCAGAGAGCCGTTTGTTAGAAATTTGTTACAAATATATACAAAAATAGCTACCATAAGAATAACAATACTGTATGTTAACTAGCATAATTAGAACAATTTGAAATGATCTATTTTTAATTATCTGATTTTACGGAGGGAGGAAAACCAGAGAACCCGGAAAAAAACCCCAAAAACTACAGGAGAGATAAACATGCAGTCATGCAAAAGAGTATAAGATGTGAATGCACTTACCTTTGCACCCGTTGCGCCTTTCTCTCCTTGGCGACCAGTAAGTCCCCTCCAGCCACGATCACCCTTGAATCCTCTAAGACCTTTGTATCCATTTTCTCCTGGAGCGCCCTACAATGTATCGTTACCAAAAATTTCAACACTTCTTTTTTTACAACGAACTTCGCGAACTTCCGTACCTTAGTTCCCAACCTTCCAACAAATGTTGACATCATTTCGTAATTTAGAGAGTAAATCAGATTCTGCACTAATGCACTTACCGGATCTCCAATTCTTCCTGGATCTCCTCCATAACCATCAGGACCCCTAACACCCTATAGAAGTAGATTTAGAGAGGATTAGTTGAAACATGGGTTCGTTTTTCCGGTCTGCACGAAAAACAACGCAAGCTGATTGGTTTCCGAGCGGTCGGGATCCTACGATATTAGGGACCTTAAGCAAGCCCAACGAGAACGTCACGACGACGACCCAAGTACAATAGTATTTTCAACCAAAACAAAGCGTCAATAATTTGCAGTCCCAAGAGTACTCCCAACACCGTCCTCGTTGCACACACGTCAACTGAAGCGTTTTCCCATTTTCAAGACAATGTTGTGGCAAGGAACAGTTAGTTTACTTAGGCGTTAATCCATTATACGTCATGTTGTCGCAGCTATGGCTGCTTTTTAAAGGTCTTACAAAATACATAAAGCATACAATATACGATATCCTGATCCAGGGTTTATTTTAAGTGTAGTAACTTAATTGCCGTCGTCGTCCTAGCTTGCTATGGTGACCGACCGATCACCGTTCAACACGCTTTTTCTCGGACCAGAAAGTTTTTGCGGGAAAATGAGTTGACTTGAATACAAATAGAAGAGAACTACAGGTAGGTGCCTTTATTCAAATATTCCGAACAATAGAATATGCTGGAAACATTACTGCAGGTTTTCGTTAAAACTGCTCACGATAAGTAAAAACCGAACTGGTGTAAACAAGAAACGACACGAATAAGCGACCATTGAACGGGTAAAGTAACGGCAAACTCCAAAGACGAAAATACTGTTCAAAAATAAAATATACCAATAGCCATATAATAAATTCCTTTTTAACCTCGCACAAACCTACAATCCTAGTCAAAATCACTCGGACACCTTGCCTTAAATCACATCTGATATCAAATTTCCTTCTAAAAATCATTCCCCCCGCTCCCCCCATTCAATGTTGATAAAAATTTGCGCTGAACATACTTTGCATTTCATTTTCTAACCAACATTGAACGGGGGTAGTGGGGGGACGATGTTGTTTGAACATAATCTTAGGAATTGATGCGCTTAAGTTCGTTTTACGCGACTGTCCGAGTTAATTTTGGCCAGGATCGTCTGAAAATATTATTTTGAAAGAAATATGTATTTTGGCTGTTAAAATAAAGCAGAATGGCGAGAGACATTACATACTTTAATTCTACGAGGTAGAACAAAACAAACAGCGCTCAAATTTTGGCAATATCATTGAGCGGCGTTAATAGAATTCCTGAAGAACGATGTGTTCGCACCACTTTGAATTTAATGTCTACGCACGTCGCACGCAATACGTTTGTGCCAAAATCATCTTGACAAGAAACAAACAGTGAACAGCGGTTATAAACTCATTATATATGCTTACGTCAGGTTCTAGTGACGACGGTGAACAACCGATTTTTAGCTCTTTGACGGTAAACAAACCACTTCCACGGTACCTTTAGCACGCAGCAACGCTACGATTGTGTGCATTAAACGTGTGTGTTATAGAAAAACAATATAACTTGATTCCCAACTTGGAAACGACTACTAATGGCAACAAACGAAAAATATACGACGGTAAACATATGTATGGCTTTACATAAAAGAAATATGACCTCTAACTCTTAATTATTCAAAAACTCTGTTTTTCTATGTTTACCGTACGGATTCTTAACATGCGCGTTCATTATGGCTGCGTTTCTACTTTATCTAACCACTTGTAGTAGGAGTACATTCTGAAAAGCACGAACGTTGTGTAGTTGTTTCTTTCATGCGCTAATCGTTAGACAAAGAGGTAAACTTTGGGTGTTTACCGTGTTTACCGTGTTTACCGTCGCCTGTAGAAGTCGGTGACGTAGGCATATATAATGTATTTATGGCGCTTTCTAGTTTGTGCCTTGTGCGGGCGTTTGCGGCACGCGCGTGTTATGTGCGTGGATATGAAATGCAAAGTAGTGCAAACACATCAATCATAACGATCTTTTACCACGCTCAAACATACTTTATTTGACGAATTAAAACATGTAACGTTTGCCACCATTCTGCACTATTTTAACAGCAAAAACACGTCTATGTTTCGAAATGGCATTTTCAGACAATCCTGGTCAAAATCACTCGGACACCTTGCCTTAAATCACATCTGATATCAAATTTCCTTCTAAAAATCATTCCCCCCGCTCCCCCCATTCAATGTTAATAAAAATTTGCGCTGAACTTACTTTGCATTTCATTTTCTAACCAACATTGAACGGGGGTAGTGGGGGGCGATGTTGTTTGAACATAATCTTAGGAATTGATGCGCTTAAGTTCGTTTTACGCGACTGTCCGAGTTAATTTTGGCCAGGATTGTAGCTCCTTCGTTCCTCGGTCTGCATGTACGAAAACCTCAGGCAAATACTAACTATAATAACCGCGAGAGTGAGAGTCCAAAATAGGCTTCCCCGCTCGATATTTGTTACCCTTCCCGTATCCCGAAAAGTTGGGTTAGCTGATCTATTCCCGACTACCCTGGGCCCAGGGGTTCTACGCCGCGCGCTCTCTCCAAAATGCTGAAAGAGGCGAGATCGGGGGGAGCGGGCGCCGTAAAACCTCTGCGACCAGGGTACTGTAAATCCGGACCAACGGTTTCGTTATTTAGAAATCCCGAATCCCGTTCTTCAGTCTCCTTATTTCCAGAATCACGACAGCAAAAGTTTCTAGTTCTCGTTTCCCGTCATTTTTTGAAATCCTGAATGTCGTCCATTTCTTCTCTTGTATCTCGTTAATCGGTAATCGTTCCGCATCCCGATAAACCTATTGCCCTGGACCCTCGAGAGTGAGGTCTTCACGATGTAATATCAAACCGAGGCCTTGCTATATATGAACCGAGTGATAGCAAGAGTAATATGTTCAAGACCGAGGTTTGATATTTTACCGTAAGGACTAAACGCTCGAGGTTATTAAGTAGTTTATTATACGGTAATTTATTACAAAATCAATCATGTATTTCCTATTTTCCTGATTTCCGCCTCCTTCAACTTCGTCAAAACACAGGACTAGGGTTATGTTTGGCAGTTGTTGTTTTTTTCGTCTAGATACTAAAATTTACTTTCATAATGTTCATCGTCATTTATTTCATTTCTTTTCGTCGTTTTGCGGCAATAAAAGTTGCTTAATGCTGCTTTTTAGGATTTTTTGTTTGTTCCCGTAGGGCATTAACAATTTTCATAATGCCCGTGCACATTACGGAGAAATCTCGCCACGTCAGCAACCAATCAAAGCGCGTTATTTGATGTCATAGCAGTTCGATGCATTTTTGTTAATTTAAAATACGCGTACTTACATTATCGCCAGCCTTTCCGGCATCTCCAGCATCACCGGAAGGTCCCTGGTTACCCTAAAAAAATAAAAAAAGTAAAATCAACAATACAGCTTTAATAATGTAAATCACAGTCGTGCAATTAATACTCTGCTGTAGAGATCGCGCAGATTTCAAATAGTTAAGAACACTCTGCTGGAAGCTCATGAGTTGTTTCTTTTTTACACCATAGTCAATAGAGATATGGTCTGGAAACTCGGCAAACTTCAAAGCGCCTATAACGAGCTGTGATTTAATGTTGAACCATACCTTACACGGTGTACATCCTTTGTTTTAGGCTTATTAATATTTAAATAGAACGGTTGAGTGATTGAACTGAAACGTTGCTATTGGATAATTCGTTCATTTATCATTACACCAAAATACAATGGATTCGGTGCCCGTGCCCCGTGCACAAAAATGCATAAAGGCAAACAAAAAGATAGAACAAGACTTTAGCTGAGTTTCCAGACCATACTTTGAATGACTATGTTTAGTGTTTACACTTTTCTCTAGTTTAGCATCATTCATTATTCACCGGCGCATGTTTGAATCACAGTATCAAACAGACAATCGTGAACTTGGTAATTTTCGTTATTTGGTAGTTCTCCTTGTAAACAATACTGAAATAGAATTAACTAGAAGGCGTTCAGAGACTGCATGCCTCCCTCAGCGAGTAATTAATTAGCGACTTTAAGAAAACACATGCAACAACTACGGAAAAGTGTTTACACAATAACAATAGAATTTTATGTCGATTGTCGAATACAAAGAACTTTTTCAAATGACAGTCCCAATAATAATCTTCACGCCGCCGTGACTTTGTCGAGCAGGCAGAACATTTTAAAGACAACATGGACCTGTGTCACTACCGCAGCTGATACAACAGAATTTTTCTTACACGACAAAGAAAATAAATAAGTTTTAGTCTTAAGAGTAATCCTGACGCCGCCCCCGTTCGACATACTGCCCACGGTGGGCGGGGGCGGGCGGCGGCGCCCGGCACTCACCCCAAAACGGACCCCTTCCGCCCGGCACTCGAAATATGCACTAAGAAAACCCCATGTGTTGTATTTTTTATATATTTTGTATTTTTTTGTCCTTGGTGAATTTTTTTTTTATTGAAACAATATTATTTGGTGAAATTCAGCACCACAACGCACACAATATTAGCTACCAGACTTGTGATTCGGTGAAATACGATATTCCTTCAAAGCCAGATTGGATTGTCTGATACTTGGGTAAGGAGCTAATCACTTCGCACTTTGTTTATTAATGCCTGTAAGATGATACACCGGCGTTGGTAGTCGTAGAACATACGCAGGAAAACTTGCCCTAGCTTTACGTAGATAATTCGTCATGCTGTATATTCTAGCATGCCCTAGCATGTATATAAATATATAATAAGTACTTAATACTTAATAGTAATATTTAGTCTGACAAAATTGTGAGACACATGATGTAAAGGATTATGAATTTCACTTGCTCACATTTGGAAAATATCATTTTCAGATTATTAAATTTCACATATTCTCGGAGGGGGAAAGCCCCGGGCCTGTAGTAGGTACCCGGCACTCACATGCTCCGGGCAGAACCCTGATTATTACAACGTTATCCCCGAGCTCGGGCAGAGGGCCGAAGTCCCGGAGCCCGGGGAGGGTTCTAATAGATGTAGATCGGTCTCCGTTTGATTTATGATTTTTTATGTCGATGCATGCGCGCCGCAAGTCTATTTTAGCACGTGCACAAGGCATATGTAATATACTTACAGGTGCACCCCTTGGACCATCGTATCCTTGAGCTCCAGCTTCACCTTTAGTTCCCTGTAAGAGTAATTGGAGGGAGAAAGTTAAGAAGTTAAGAACTGGTTCTTTGGCGTGTAGGTTTGAACTAAAATCAGGGTGTTCGCTGGAGATTGAAAAGACCATACAAATCAGTAGCCTCCTTGCTACTGAAAATTTCAGAACACCTGTATTGCATTTTTTCACATTATCCATATAAATACTGACAAAATTGTGATTCGCATGTAAAGGAATTGCAAAATTTGGTGACTACCTTAGCATTTTCAGACTACCTGGATTGCAAAAGTTGTCAGTGGGTATGCTGCCCCAGGCCTGCAAGCACCCTGGCACTCATATTCTTTTGGGCAGAACCCTGCTAGGTGTGTTACACGCGGATTTGTGCTGTAGTTCTCACAAAGTTGTGGGTTGGATCCCGGACTGAGAACTTCCGACTTTTTCCTGGCTGAGTGCTTAACAGCTTGCCTATAGCAAACTGAAAACTTTCTGGTACCTGGTTGCTATACGTGTTTTCATTGGTTGTTGCCCATGGTCTGTTGGGGGATAGACACGTGGATCACGTCAGCTGACTTGCTTTTTTCCTTCTTTACGCCCCAAAATCCGGCAAGAGTTTCGATAAAAACCTTTTAAATTTTTAACAATAGATTCCATTTTTTTGTTGTCTGTTCGGTAGAACATCAGTGCTGTTCTTACCATGTTGTGACGTCATCTGTGCATCTACAATCCTGGTCAAAATCACTCGGACACCTTGCCTTAAATCACATCTTAAATCAAATTTCCTTCTGAAAATCATTCTCCCCGCTCCCCCCAGCCAATGTTGATAAAAATTTGCACTAAACAAACATACTTTGCACTTCATTTTCTAACCAACATTGAACGGGGGGCGATGTTTTTTGTACATAATGTTAGGAATTGATGCGTTTTAATTATACGCGATCGACTGTCCGAGTTAATTTTTGCCAGGATTGTATAACTGAACAGACAACGGCAAAATGGAAATAGGATAGAAGATGACTTACGTCGTTGCCTCGAGAACCCGGAGGACCATCATCACCAGGAGGACCCTATAAAACCAACAAAATAGAATTAGGTGTGGTTCTTGATATGGTGGTTCCTAACCTTGGGGCTCAGACATGCTGTGATATGTTGCAGAATCATTTAGCAACTCATCTTACTGGTCCTCGATTAAGATTCGTTGACTGCACCACCAGTAATTTAGTTAATTGTATAATTTAAAAACAATGCTCCCTTCTTTTATATTGGCAAAATAAATGCAAATTAGGTGATCGCTTACGAGAACATCTCGTAAACCTGGTTTCCATATAATCACTAAAATATACGATCACTGCAATCGCTAAAAATGAACTCAGCGAGCATATGGAAACCACAGAGTACTGACGCAACGATCACCATGATCGCCGAGATAGAACATTTTTCGTAGCGATCGTTGTGTCAGTGGTTTCCATATGATCGCTACAATCGCTTAGTTCAGTTTCACTGCTTCCTCTCCGAAGAATAATTGCGTAAGTTTGCATGAAATATTGGAAAACAGAAATAGAAATTGAAAATATAATTCATACAGTAATAATTAATTTGCTATAGCTGATGTTTACAAATTGCAACTAGTTAATCCATTGCTGCCTATAGGATGTCTGGGGTTCTCCATTAGACAGAGTAAAATCGTCTGGCGTTAGCCGACAGAGTAAAATCGTCTGGCGTTAGACAGAATAAAATCGTCTGGCGTTAGACAGAGTAAAATCGCCTGGCGTTGACAGAGTAAAATCGTCTGGCGTTAGAGTGAAATCGTCTGGCGTTAGACAGAGTAAAATCGTCTGGCGTTAGACAGAGTAAAATCGCCTGGCGTTAGACAGAGTAAAATCGTCTGGCGTTAGCCGACAGAGTAAAATCGTCTGGCGTTAGACAGAGTAAAATCGTCTGGCGTTAGACAGAGTAAAATCGCCTGGCGTTAGACAGAGTAAAATCGTCTGGCGTTAGACAGAGTAAAATTGTCTGGCGTTAGACAGAGTAAAATCGTCTGGCGTTAGACAGAGTAAAATCGCCTGGCGTTAGACAGAGTAAAATCGTCTGGCGTTAGACAGAGTAAAATTGTCTGGCGTTAGACAGAGTAAAATCGTCTGGCGTTAGATAGAGTAAAATCGTCTGGCATTAGACAGAGTGAAATCGCCTGGCGTTAGACAGAGTAAAATCGTCTGGCGTTAGACAGAGTGAAATCGCCTGGTGCTAGACAGACTAAAACAATAAAGGGGTCGTTTTTGGCCAACTCAAGCAAGAATAAGTTACTTATGTACCATATAAATACACAGGTTGATTTCAACCTTTAACTGAATAAGTGATTAACTAGATCAAAGTTAAAAAAGGTTGTAAAATCTACTGTAGTGAGCAAATTATGTTTTCACAACTTTTTCCAACATACATGTAAACCTTGAAATACTCATCGGACAAGAAGCAGCGTAACTTTATAGATCTGTGTGTTACAAAAGAAACCAATGTACTTACTGGTGGTCCTGGTCTGTGAATAATATTCTGAAATATAAAAAGTAAAATAACGTTAAAAAAAATTAAACAAAACAAATTTAAGTTAATAAATTAATAGAGTTAGTAGAATCCATAACTTTGGCGTTAAACGCAACGGGAGATATCACCATGGAAATTAATGAAGAAAGTCGGACAGATCGGGTACAAAGAGCAACGTTTGCTTTTTTTGTGCGTTGGAAGTTCCCGTTTCCATCATTGAAAGCAGTATTTTTATTATGTTTTTGCTTGTTGATTAGAATTGTTTTCTTGTGACTGGGAATCGGGTATTTGAGCAGATTTAGGTTGCGTGCCGCGGCAAATCGAAGGCACAACATTTGCATTCGACATTGTTGTTATTGTATACATGTGCGCTATTGGTCGTGGTTTCTATTAGATTTGAAGTTTTCTGCCGGCTGAGGAACGAAAGAGGCAGAAAACGTATTTCTCACACGCTGCCGGGGGACTGGGAGACAGGTCGAGGCCCGGATGTAAGAGTTCACTTTTGTTTGTTGCCATGCAAAGGCCTGACCTGTTTTCCCACCCACCCACCCATGTTAAGTTGTTAAGGATATTGGACCAGCAGAGAATGACTTAGAGTATGTTCTATGTGAACTTAATTCTTGTATAAAGTTGTTATATTTAGGGCAGAACAAAAGGTTATCTAATGATGTAAAACTGTTATAGTTGATTAATGGTCAGGCACTGTGTACTGCATGGTGGCTGCATTCCCTGGCAGTGCGTGAGAAACTGAATTACATCATTTACATCCAAAATGTTGTTTTACTATCACAAATGCGAACAACTTGGCCACAAAACTAAAATCAAATGGCAGACGTTGTATCTAACTCTGAGCAAACGTTAGGCCAATTTAAAAAAAATTCTGAAGATCCAAAAAAATTGTATTAAGAATAATTACGGGGGTTTTTATTTGAAAAATTTTGGATCTACAGAACTTTTTTAAATTTGGCCTATTGACTACTCATACTAGAAGAAAACTTTTAATAAAATAAAAAATGGGGGTCACCGAGGTTTTTTGCGAATTAAACTAGTTTAAACGCAATTTAGCAGTCATTTTGAAACGTCATTGTTGCCATAGCAACCACGGTTACGCACTTTTTCGTTTCAGTTTCTGATTCTCAATATTCTGTTCTATACAAGACATTTAGTTTCATTCTTATATCAATACATCAATACAAAATATATTAATGTACAAGATTTGGGGTCTGAAACGTGTGTTTTCCACTTTTCAAGAAACTGTATGGGCCACCTTAACGCCGAAGTTATGGATTAGACATATAATTATTGGTTCCACAGTTTGCATGATAGAAGTGCCTGAAAAAGGACTATCGTATATAGTTAATCTAGTTTTAAATAACAATACCAATTCTACACCAAATTTACTTACACCACGTCCTCTTACACCTGTTCCTGGATCGCCTGGAGGTCCTGGTACACCTTTATCGCCACGAGAACCAGAGAAGCCCTAGGAGACAAATTTATACATAGGTTGTGAAACATGTACATGTTGAAACATGCAATTTTAATGGTTATAACTCCTATTAGGCATTATTTTAGGCAATGAACCCTGGTAAATAGACAAGTAACCGCTACATGTAATGTGAACTTTATTTAAGTGTCAAATGTATTTAGCTCACAGAACTGATTGGAGACACAATATATAGTATAACGTTGGTTTTACTGAGGAGGGAAACCGGAAAACACTGGGAGAAAAAACCCTGAGGCACAGGAGAGAACCAACAACTCTACTCACATGGAGCCAAGATGGTCACCCGTCCAAATATTAATCCTAGTCAACTGGGCTCAACTTCAGTGGTGTGAGGCAGTGTATTAGAAGCACATAACAAAAATAACATTAAAGTACACGTAAAGTTTGAGGTTACTTGTTTCGATTCTGAAAGTTTCAAGGCGAATAATTAAATAAAGTGTGTGTGTAACGTTTAAAAAACGAGCTTTTTGCCCAGAAAGTTAAGACATACTTTATTCCACAACTAAATTTAACATCACTAGGGTCTACATAATTCGTTTTCGTGTCTACTCATAAACCATCTTGCAGGAATGTGGGATTTGGTTTGTGTCAAATTCAAAACGTTACCGAATTTTAAAACGTTTTATCCGAATACTTTTGAATCCAAAACAATACGTAGTGTGAACGGTTATTCTGATGAATCCGAACGCTGTTGTAGTGTAAACTTCTAAAGAATCCGAATACTCGGTATAAAGTGATTATCTGGAACATTTGCAAATCTGGAAACTTTGCTCTAGTGTAACTCGATAACGTTTAGTTCAAACGCGAGCGTTTTACTAAAAAACGTTTGGGGGAAACGCAAACACGATCGTGGTTGAGGGAACTGTGATCACAATTGAGGGAACCACGATAACGATTAGAATCACAGCGCGATTGTTATTGCATTATTACGCTTCACAAATCATTATTAGGATGGCCCAAATGCGAATTAAAACGCAATCACATTTGCAGAGCGTGACAAACGTTTTGTCTATACTGTAGACGTAATGTTCTCTGCTGTTTAACTCTAAGATGAATCAGTTTTAGTGGCAACATAACTCGATAAAAATTCTGCTCTTTTATTTAGTAAGTTAATCTTGTCTGCTTTCGTGATAAGCAGGGGTGGTTTTTTTTCTAAACTGAGGTGATATCTCCTTGCACAGGACAGCACTATTGACTAACTATACTACTATAGATCGGACAAACTTTTTTGAATTTGTCGATTTTTAATACAGGCACCATACAACATAATTTACCTATCTCAGCTGTTTAATATTGTAATGTCCTTAATTTGCCAAAATCTTTTGACGCTTTTCTCAATCACCCTGAAAAACCCTTCTTTTCTGCAAAGCCGAAAAATGATCCCCTTTTAATTTAATCTTTGCACACAATAATTATACTGGTTTGAAAAAACAGTCAAACTTCATAGGAGTCACCGGCATATGAGAACCAGCCTTTAGACAGAGAATATAAAACAGCTGTCAGCCATCATTGGGTTAAATTTCTTCTCAAACTTAATGTAAAATTCCCTCTACAATCGGGAGCAAAATTACTTGAGACAACTTTCTCAAATTGGGCTAATTTAATGCCTTTAACATAAAATAGATCTTCCCTGTTTCAAATCCCCCCTCCCCCAAATCAATGTTGTTGAAATGAAATTATGCATTTTGCTGGACACAAGTATAACAGGGGCACAACATTGAATGGGGGGAAGGGGGGAATTATAGACCAAAGACAATTTTTTTTCCTTTTAATTATTAAATATGTAAATTTTTGGAAAAAATATCTCAAGTGTCGCAACCATTTTGCTTCAGATTGTAGCTTGAAGCCCTCCCTCAGCTTTGGGGACATTTATTCACTAACACCTCAAACATGTTGCAGTATTAAGGTACTTATAATAAAACTATATACCGTATTTTCTGGGCGATAACCCGCATGGTGTATAACCCACACAGCAACAAAAATGTCACTTTTGGAAAAATAAATCAGCATATTACCCGCACCATCAGATAACCCGCAGCTGCTAATAATCCAAAAATGAAATAACCAGGGCCGTAGCCCACACCTGCGATACGCTAATGAATATACCGCATTATTCAAAATGGCTGAATATAAATGAAGGAACACCGAACAAAGAAGAAGAAATACAGGTCAGTCTGGCGTGCTCCCTTGGTTTGGGACCACAAAATTTAAAAAAAGTACAGTACCAGTAGTTGAAAGATGAAAGTAGAATCCTTGGTCTCAGTCTTCGTGATGGCGTTGTCTTAAGAATTCAACAGATTACCCGCACCACCCTATTACCCGCACTAATTATGTTTCCTAGCAAAATTAAGAGATAACCCGCGGGTTATCGCCCAGAAAATACGGTACCGGTAGTCGTTTTCTTTAATTTATTCCAATTCAATTCAATTCAATTTGAACAATTCAAAAACTTACATTAGGGCCATTACGGCCAGCACCTCCATCAACACCAGGAACACCACGTCCTCCACTTGGACCCTGAAATAATTGTACAGGTAAATTACAATTAGTTACAGTATACAGTACATGTAATCACATCTCATTACTACAGTGGAGCCTCACTATAATGCCGTAGTTGGGTGGGCCCAACCAGAACCCTCCGGGAGGGGGGGAAAAGTCTGCTCAAGACATCAACAAAATGAAATTGAAATAAGATTTTTGAGTGTGGTTTTCATTTCTCAGTAGTGATTAGCCTGCATTGCAAGCATCTCCCCCTCACCCTCTCCCATTTTTTCACCCCTGCCTACTGAAACACCTGCTATGCAGGCTAACTAGTGATGGGCGATACACCTTTTCAATTCAATACGATACTGGTCTGATACTGACCTATCAGAGAGTTGATGGTTACAGGAAGAATTGACTTGTGCATTACACATCAATTCTGTCACTACAGGACCATAGGTAAACATCACTATACGTCGTTAATTGACAAACCACTAGGAAAAGTAGAATTTTGGGGTCCAAGGATCAAAGTGCATTATACTGAGTCACGCATTTATGATGCGCAGTACAGCTCAGGCTCCACTGTATTCTGTAGAAAGTATATTAATATGCAGAGACACTCCAAACTTTCCAAGAGCTCTCTCATTGACGAGTAAAATTGTCTGGCGGTAAACAGAGTAAAATAATAAAGTATGGAAAATTCTGTATTTGGGAGCTAGTGAAAGGGTTAAAGAGATAGGTTAACTTAACCCTTTCACTCCCAACTTTCTGGGAGCTCTCTCATTGACGAGTAAAATCATCTGGCATTAGGCCACACCAATTTTATTTTGTGTTTTACGGGTCCGCCGACGCTAAAAATCCGGAAAACAGAATAAAAATAAAATTGATCCTTTTATTTTTAATAAATTTGAACATTCCTGAATCATCAATATAATTTTTTTTTTTTTTTTTTTTCCCTCCTCTGATCCTAAAAAAAGAGGATTTCTGCCCGCAAAACACAAAATAAAATTGGTGTGGCCTTAGACAGAGTAAAATAATAAAGTACAGAAAATTACGTATTTGGGAGTGAAAGGGTTAATAATTGGATAGCCTGACTTTACCCAGAAAAAGAATTTCTACCAGGTTTGGTTTCTATTTGGTCACATAATATATAAGATGTGACATTTAACTTGTTCCATTTAAACAATTGAAGCTGATATCAGAGTAAGGAAGATAGCAATTTCAAATGATTCAGATTATATAGGCCTTTAGTTAGGAAAACTTTTACTCATTGCTTACAGGTACAACTGAAAATCAAGTTTTTGAACCATAAACATACAACCTTGGTGTTATATTCCACATCATCATAGGTGTACAGGCACAAATTTATAGGGGGGGCAGAGAACATTTTGCCCAACTTAGCCTGCGAGCAGGCTCTCTGGGAGGTGCAGGAGGTGAAAGAGAAGAGAGCCTGCACAGATCCCATTGAAATTTGAATGCCGCACCTTCTTAAACGATTTGTCAAAAGTCACCAATCACAAACCAGACTCGCAGAGTAAACAAAGAAACCATTTTTACTAGGGTCATGTGTGGCTGGCAGCACTGCATGTTAAATATTTAAACTTGAATAGTTGTCAACACTGTCAATTTATAGTCAATAATGATAAATCTGGATAAATTCAGCGTGCATAATTTAAACGGGTTAGTTCAAGCCGATCACAACACTCTTCAAACTAACATATTATTGCAAAGTCACCATGAACAACAACCAAGGCAAGTGTATTTTGTTTATTTCAGCTTTTAAGCGATTTTATCATCGAGACTTTATAAATTTGTGTTGACATTAAAACAAGTACAGCTTGTTAATTGTCTTAATTAATCCAGTTTAAATATTATTTAGTGCTGCCATAGCACTATTAAAACCGGGATGCCTGTGTAAACTATAATGCAAATTCAGTGATTCAGTCATATAAATAATAACGTTGGAATATAAGACATTCTGTCGTATATCCCGTGAGCTTAACAGTAAAACATCTGCCGGACATGCAAGATTCAATGCTTTTAATATATCGTTAGACTATGGATATTCATTTCATGACTGTTATGTATGTGATTTTCACGGTGAACGTTTCAGGGTTGAACACTCGAATTTGCATGTTTTTAAGAAACATAGTCAGTAGATTAAAGACAAAAGATGTTCGTAGTCCTTACGCTGAGTTGATCCACTTTAATTAACTTTGTCAGTCGATTAAAATATCCACCAATCAGAACATATTGCATCCAAATTTTGGACGCATGCATTCAAATTTCAATGGGATCAGTGCATGCTCTCTTTCACCTCCCACACCTCCCAGAAAGCAGGCTATGCCCAACTGAAATGGAAATTGCCCGACTTTTGATATAAAAAACCCCACCTTTTCCTTATTTTCATCCTATTTTTAAATTTTTTTCCTATATTTTTTGCCCGACTTAGGTTGAAAATTTGGCCCCATTCCCCACCCCACCTTGTACACCTATGCACACCATGCTTGAATGAAGATGTATGGAAATGGAAAACTATGGAACGATGCTTTTTGATGGACCGTGCATATCTGACCAATCAATCACAATACAAGATAATTATTATAAATCCATTATATTAAAACTAATTATTAATATGTATACAGTACATGTACTTACTTCAGGGCCTGGTTCTCCCTTTGCACCTTTTGTAAGCTGATAAAACAAACATAAGCACACTGTATAAGTTCAAATAACTTAGTATACTTTCTAACATAAATGAAATGTTTCACTGCAACCAAAACTAATTTGACACACTAGACATTTTTTTTAAAAAACTTTACTGAACAGGTTAAACATGTACTTACCACAGCTGAACCTAAAAATTAAAAAAAATTGCATTAAAATTGTAGAAATATATGCATTTACTGTACATGTAAATTTTATATTCAGAACATATATGTTCTACCAAAGTGAATCCTAAAGTTCAACACCAATATTTGCAAAAATAATTTCACTTGTATTTGGATTACTAAACCTTTAGTTTTGAATGTATAAGAAATTTGTTACACAAAATAATGTGCAGATAAAGATGTGGCAGGTATAAATTTTATGTTGGATATTTGGACCAGGTTGGATCACTAGCAAATTTCCTAAAACATTACTTTTTTTTAGACAAAGCTATGTGTAACAGGGCCTTATTAACGACGGGGCCTTTTTTTTTGAAACTGAAAAACCTTTATAGTTGCCAAAACATAAGTTTAGGTTGCAGCATTTGCTTTTCAATTCTTTCAGCAATGAAAATGCAGATTTACACCAGAGAGCAACTCTATCAACAATCTTTCAGGATCACCAAAACTTGATAATTTTAAGTTTAGGGTAGGGCTGTCTAAACTAACAGGGTTTAGGGGGTGACAGAGGTGGTGATGGGGGGCCCTGAATGGAAATTTCCTAAAGGCCCACAGCAGCTCTGTTTTAACTCCAACATGTGGGGATTCAATTAGAACCAAACCATGGCACTCACCACTGGTATAATTATCAAATATGCGGATAAAGCTTAATACACAAATAATTTGGTTAGTTGAATTACCAATTTGACTATGTACAAGAAATTGCTGATATAATACTCAATAAATAATACATTAACAGATAAATATTGCTCAAATTTCTTTTCTACAGTTTTTCGCACAATGGTCATGGTTGTACCCTGTGAGTCAGAGCCCCTTTCCAACCTACAGTACGCAAGCTTCAGGGGAAAGAGGCTCTGCCAACAAACTCGATCTTTGCCCCAAACTTGGGGCAAGTCAGTCAGGTTTTAAAATGGTCAAACAAGTTCTAGTTTATGAACCCATGTAAGCAGGAAGATAGCAAGTAACGTGTTAGAGCCTGGGCCCAAAATAGTATCTTGGCAACCATTCACGCATGCTCAAAAAGAACTATCAAGTTTGTTGGCAAAGCCCACTTTCCCCCAAAGCCTGCACAGGTTGAAAAGGGGCTCTGACTCGCAGGGTACCCATGGTCGGTGACCATAATTATGAAACAAAGTACAATTTATATATTTTTCAAAATATTTTTGAGAGGACTAAAAGCTGTACCAATGGGTCATGTGACCCTCCTCCCAAGGCCCTTGCAAAATTCAAAATGGCCAATTTATAAGGGCAAAAAAATTTCAATTGGACCCCTGTCACGTGACAGAGCGCGCATTCTAGGTCGACGTCTATTATTTCTATATCTGCCCATCTGTGCCCCCCCCCCACACAACCTCCCAAAACTGCTCCCTTCTGCCTTCTCTATTTTACTCTATCGCCAAACGATTTTACTCGTCAAGTGAGACCGTGGTGAGAGAGTCTGACAAGAAAAAGGTTCAAGAAAAAAATGTGTTGCAATAATCGCAAAACAATTTAAGGCCATTTAAGATGGCGAGCGACATTAACCATTTTGCGCAGTCTGGCAAATAAAACAAATCGCTAGTCGCACGTCCCAAAAAAAAAAGTTAAGCAAATTCGAACAAGTAAAGCGCGTTTCATGATCTACTTATTTATAAACTGAACGAGACGACGAACAAACCAAACACAAGAGGGAATCAGATTTGGAGAAATTTTGAACCCAGCGGGCAAGTATGAAGCATCAAGCATCGGGTGCGAGAATAACTTGTAGAAATTTCTTATAAAAGTACCCAAATCACCTTGAAAATAATTATGAATGTTTCGTTTATAGGGGGACAGCTGGGGGTGCCACAGGCTAACTGAAACGCTCGTGCACGCAAATTTCACGAAAAAGACTACTTGTAATTATAATATTGAAGAACATGCTACATTATATAAACAGTTAACTCTGTCCCATCAGAACTGTCTGTATAATTTGGTGAGCAGTTTATGATGAACGTCTATCGATTTTGACTGTTGCCAGAGCCATAGGGGGGCGTTTTATAGAAGCCGACACGAAGAGACGCCGACACGAAGTCACTATACAAACTGTTTAGCTCTTTTTGTGGGAAGTTTCTTTGAGATTATCAGTGGAAAGTGGGAAAAGTTTTGCGATACAAATACATTATGGACATACCGACTTAGTACTAATAATGTTGAAATCCTCTCGAGGCCGGGGGAGAGGCCACAATAATGACCTCTCTACCCCACACGTTTATAGTATAAAATTCATTTAACGTTTCAGACTTGACCAGTCTATCTCATTTGCACGCTACTGCATTTCGCTATTTTAGCCGTTTTCGGTCAGACAAATGTTCACACTGACGGAAACGATGCCTGACAATGTCCCAAAAAACACATATCGAACAAGTCGGTTTGCGCTGGCTGGGACTTAAGTACAATAATCTATTGTACTCGATGCGCATCACGTCGCGGAGCGCGCTCGTCACCGGGCACGCAAGATACGCAAAACGTTTACAAAAAAGTTAATAGAAAGTCTAATGCTTAGGAACTTGGGAATGAGAAAAGCGTAGCGATAAGGTACCTAGACAAGGAGAGGGGTTCACAAAGCCCGACGGAAAGACGACTGTAACGCGACCCCGATGTACTGGTTCATTCTTAGGGTCATAACACTGCCGTCTTTGTTGTCGCGCACCGAGTAAGCCCGATATTTCTGCACTGCATTTTTTGCACTGCATCTACAGGACATTATTCCTACGTCTAAGTAAGGATAGTTTGAGAGAGGACAAAACACCATTTTAGCTATTTCCAACGATTTTTGTAACGCTGAGAAATCTAGAATAATACACAAACGAAACCTTTCTCTAAAATTCATTCCTCGCGCAATACACGCAGAGCATTCAGCGATAAATTTGGCCGTGGGTCGCATTGCATGACGAAAGACAAAATATTAACCGTGATTCGACGAACCGAAAAACAATGCGCCTGTTGGGATACAAACACGTATATATTACTAAAATATATCAATCATGAAATTTCGGCGTGAAAGATTGGCTCGTTGTTTTAAAATGGGAGCGCGCAGCATATAATAAACGCGCGTCTTCCTTTGGCCCAGGGACGGCAACATTTGGGTAGTTTAACCTAACCCAAAGACGACAAAAGATCAGACATATTTCTAGTTAATATATCAATAGAGCTAGGAACGAGTAGTTCGAGCTTCAATTTTTTGCGCAACAGTCTCTTAATCAACATACACCGTTTCGCTAAAAAGAGCTCGTTATTCGCTAACAAAGTATCGTGATCATTGTCGATTAGAAACAAAATGTCCGTCGTCCGAGTATCAAAGAGAGAAAGCAATTTAAACCATCTCTTACCATCGTCTTGTGATTCCGCCAACCAGGCTGCTAACGTAAGAACCAGAAGTATCGCTACGCCTCGAGTTAACTCCATCTTATCAACCCTTTGTGTTTAAACTGGGGCTAACCACGGAGTTTTCTTCACAAGCTTTAGCCTTTGCGCGAAGACAAAATGAATCCTGGTTGGTAAGTGCTTCTGGTAACCACGCAGCACAGCCAACTCATGCGAATAATAACCGCATGCAATGGGGGACATTCCACTCGGATTTCACACAAAATAGTCGATTGTTCTGTAATAAGATCCTCGAATGACAGTGGACCTCACTTCGCAGAGGATGGGCGATAACAAAAGGGACCCCTTTAAATTGGAATTGCGGCAAATATACCCGAAACTTTCTTGCGCCGCACTAACGACGTAGCGCAAAGAAAATGGTTGCAACAGATTACAATTTTTCAAACGAAACACCGTGTAGTGGAGGTAATTTAGTTCACGCAAGAAAACGAACGAGTTATTTATTAAGAAGTGCTCGGTAGGGAGCCTTCAGACAGAACACAACTGCCATTGTGAATCTCGGGTTTCCTCCAATCGTTTTTCGAGCCGCGCACTGTATTTCTGTGGAAATTTTGCGCGCAAGAGAAGACAAGAATATTATTTAGGAAAACTAGAAGTGAACACGTCTTGAGAGCCGAAATGTTTACGTTCATTGCATCCGTCTCTCAAACTCTGACCTCTGCTCATACTTCGAATTACAGTGGAAACACAATCTGTTAGGCATTGATGCGATAATAAAGGCCTGTACGCCACTCAATGAAGGCTTTCTGCGACACCTCACTTCCTTTAGTCGAGATTATAACTTTAAACTCTACGGAATACTATTTAAGAAAAACGACGTTGCGTGAAGACGAAGGGGGAAAACGTCCAAAGGTTGTAAATTTACCATCTGCCAATTTTTAGCGGCGACAACGACGTCCGTCAAGATGCTAAACGCTATTTATATTAGGTCTCAAAGGTATACTATGGTCAGCTTCACATCCTCAACTTATAATTCATGTTACATGTACTATGTCGTACTTCTATCCAATATCCAAACCTATTTTTTCAGATAAGTTTACTATCTGGCTTTGCCAAGCGCTAGAAGTCTATCGATACAGATTTTATTCGGTTTACTGTTGATGACATCAATGAACCTCGATGACCCAGTAGATTATAAACAGTATATAATTATTCAATGCATCATGGAATACAAATGATTTCATGATTTTAAAAATTAAAATGTAGCTGCGCAGTGTGTTGGGCTGTTGGCTACTGAAAAGGCACTCTCGTATATAAAACTATGTAAAACTATGATTCATGATATAACCATATATAACTAATAACATTATAACTATGATTTATTATATACATTGATAACTTAAATTAATATATACCTAAAGCCGCTGTTACACGATGCAATGATTTGTGAAACCTGTGTCGCAACGCGAAGCAGGGACGGACTGGCAGCAGAAAAGTTACCGGGAAATTATATGAAAGGGGCGCCTGGTTGCATGAGTGCAAAGCCTGAATGCTCTCCCGGCCGGGGGTGTCTCTGTGCGCCTGGGGCATTCCAGCCTCTAGGAAATTTTTGAGCCTCTGAAATCGTATTTCCTCGATTTTGAGAGCGGCATTAATAATTTTAAGCACAATTTTATGCATTGTGTATGCCCATGTTTGTTTTTGTGACTACAACATTTAATAGACAATAATACTGTATATCATAATATATCACACAAGTAGATTTATACTGTTCCATGATTCAACTATATTATACTCTTATAGTCTTACAGTTACAAAATTTATTATATACCAGAAAAATTACATAAGGTTACATCTTATGAAGAGTGAATAACAAAGAAAAGATAACACAATTACATTCAGAGTCAGTAGTTTAGAAAATACAAATTGTATATCATTGTGTTGGGAGATTACAACTAGTAGCCTAGTAATGCAACTAGTAACAACTGTATTTCATAATATTTACGTTATGAGCTGTATTTTGTTAATTGTCTTTGTGGGGGTGCCTGGAACGGAAAACAAGGGGGTGCACCGGGAAAGTTCCCGGTATCCCGGTGGGCCAGTCCACCTCTTGAGCGAAGTTAAAATGCATCCTACTTTGGTGAAACCTGTCTCGCAATGCAAAGCAACACAGGTTCATAAACAAGGGGGTGTTACACGTTGCAATCTGTCTGGAAACCTGTCTCGCACAGGTTTCACAAAAACATTGCACCGTGTAACAACAGCTTTTAACCCGCTACACTACCCAAAGGGCAAATCAATTTTTCTAAAAACGAGATTTGGGGATTTTTAAAAATCCAAAATTCTCATTGGTTTTTTTTGACTTTTGGAAAATTTTGGGGGATTTTTTTGAAAGTAATTATTAATTTTCCAAAGATTTATGGATTTTCAAGGATTTTACGAATTGTCCAAAGATATTACTGATTTTCCAAAGATTTTATGGGTTTTCTAGGGATTTTATTGATTTTTCAAAAATGTTATGGATTTTTAAGGATTGGGATTTTTAAGGACTTTTTGGCAAAGTGTACGAGATTTTTAAAGTGATTTGCCCCTCAATCCTAGCCGTATGCATGCCTGGCCTCCACTATACATCTCAATTATTATATTTAGGGAAACATGTACAGTACACGTACAAGCCAAAATAATTGCAAGGCTTTGACAAAACAATTTAACATTTCAGGAAATTTAAATATATATATAATATAACATACTCAATGCTCTACTGTCATGACCTCAATATGATAACATGTCCATACAGGGGCCTTTATGCAGACATTTATAACATAGATGTAATACAACGGTGTTTTTGACTGGCTACGGTGTGTGCTCTGTAACCCGATGGTGCACAGCAGTTTCAAATGTAATGAGAAACTCATTTTTAATCAGTGAAATAAATATTGTTTTCCGTTGTTTTGTGTCCGATTCTCTGTTTTAAAAGAAATGGTTCATGGTTTGGCGTGCTCAAAAATCTAGAGTTGTTCTCGGCTACACCTCGACCAACTCTTACGCTTTTTTCGTGCTCTCCAAACTTCCCATGCGCATCCATAACTCTGGTCTCCGCAATCTGTATCACTAATTCTTAACATCGAAAGAGTCCAGCGCCGCGCAACCAAGTTTATTCTGTCGTTACCATTTAGATCTGACGTCACCTATAGGGATAGACTCCTAACAACAGAACTGCTACCTCTGTCGTACTGGCACGAGTACCTGGACTTGGTATACCTTTTCAGAGCATTGCTTAATTCAAATGACCCTTACATCTCCGTTAAATCATCCAGTCGTGTAACCAGGCGTACAAATCAAACTAATGAAATTATTTTAAATATTCCTAAAGTGAAAACTCTAACTTTTCAGAATAGCTTTTATTGTAGAGCTCCAAGAATTTTCAACTGCTTGCCATCACCTTTGCGATCTCTCTATACGCCAATTCAAATCCGAATTGTTAAATACCAACATGTAACCGAACTCGTATACGATGTCGAAATTCCACAAACTTTTAAAACCGTCTGTGTAAAATGTCACTCGTGCCATCCCCTATCTAGTCTTCTTGTTAAAATGTGCTGTTAGTTTATGTTTTATAGTCTTAGCTTAGATTTCATTTTGTATTATATATTATAGGGACCCCGTAATGGAGCAACAACTCTGTGGGACTTCCCTGCCACTCGTGGCAAAGCTTGTAAATAAATAAATAAATAAATAACTCGATGGAGCATGCCAAACCATGAACCATTTCTTAAATATACATGTATACCGTAAGTATCCATGATCTTTACTCAAGATCTTTACCAGAGCGGGAAGGTAGTGGACATTTTGGTAACACTGTGGTGAGGGAAAATTTTGCACCCAAATTTCACATCCAGCTCCATTTGATAACAGTAAATCTACCAGTAATTTGGTTAAGCCTCAAATTTAAATCATGCAAATTAATTAACTGTTGGGACTTTACCATTGTCCATTGCCCACTTCCCACCCATGACCACCCCCACCCCGCAAGGCCCAAACATGCGGAAAGCAGTGAGAGAATTTGATCACTCTGAGCCAATGAAATCACTAGGATCAGATCAGTGATGTTTTCCAAATTTTAGAAGTGGGGGAACACTCACTGAAGTCAAATGGGTGTGGCCACTGGTCGTAAAATTAAATGGGCTTGGCTCCTGTTTTGAAAGTCAATGGTGTGTGGAAAGACCACTAAAAGCCTGGCTCAGGCTAGCTGGTTGGCTAACTTGGTTGAAAACGAGTACACTTATGGACTCAAAGCAAAAATAGTGTGGTGTCTGTGGTGTTGAACGGTGTTGCACTACATTTAATTTTTGTTAGTAGGAGTTCCCTCACTGTAATTTTTGTCAGGGGTTCCGTTCCCCCGGCAAAAATAGTGGGGGAACACCGAAAAACATTGGATCAGATCTCGACCCATTTTCTGATTGGCTCAGAAACCTGTTAGGGAAGTAAATCTGCTACGCAAGTGTTTTTATTGGTCAAGGGGGAGCAGGGCAGTGTAGAAGCAATGGGACCAGAGTAGAGGGACTTCAGTCAAACACAAACAGGGGTATATGTAAATGTATGATACTGTATATAAATTTATTGGCAAACTTGTAACCTTGTTAATAAGTTTACGGTCAACAATATTTATAAATTTTGTGGTTTTCACGATTCAATGTTTTGCTTTTGATTAACCATATTAGCTATGCAACTAGTTGTTTTATTATTGTGCAAGTAGTATTAGATGTTACCTGTAAGGAATATGCAGTAAAACGTTCATCACAATCTGTCAAATCCGAGGGCAAATCATCTTGTTGTCCTGACACACTCTAAGCTGCCACATGCAGTGCCACTTCATGTTTTATAATATAGTGTATATACCAAATATATCACCTGAACGTGGCTTATAGATCATTCTCAATATCGTTGGCTCGCTGTCGTAATTTGAAAAGAGTATTTGCATCATTTCTCACCATTGCTACGAATGTTTTCCTCAAGGCGTCAGTTTTGCAGTCTGTACGACTGTCATGCATGGTCACGTGTCAACTCAACTCTCTATTAATTATCTATATCCCAAACCCCCTAAAGATGAACATCCCCCCCCCCCCAGTTCTCGTTCCCAATTGACGTAAAGTCGTAAACCCTTGGATATTTTTTCGCAGTGATAAGAACGCCAACCATTACTGCCCCTAAATCAAACTGTACTGCAAACCTTGCCATCCATGATCAGGCATATATCAAGAAATTGAATAAACGGTAGTGTTAAAAAGTGTGCAATAAATGCCCCAGGCCCAACTAATCTACATCCGTAAAACTGATTCTCCAACATTTTATTTATATTCACATTTTTAGGGAAAAAAGAAGAAAGAAATACAAATTTACAGTTGTTCACAATTAGATGTTATATGTGATAAAGTAAAGTGAAATAAACTACACGTGTACAAACATCAAGTGTTACTGAGGTCTAATTTCTTTGGTTATTTGAATGTGGTGCTTGTTGGTCATCATCCTTATTCTTTTCTTCTAACAATAAAATTATTATTTTCAAATCCACACCTAAAACGTTAATAATATGAGTAAAATCCAACTGTTCAGGTGGTTCGGAAAGTTTCGTCAAAACGAGTCAAACATTTTTCCAAAATTAATATTCGATTAAACTACATGTTCTAAGGGTTATTGGTGAAGCCTTACCAATAACCCTTAACTCTTACACTCGAGATTTTCCTTCGCCGTGAAGCAAAATCTCGAGTGTAAGGATACTGTATATACATTTTAAGACCAAACCGGGACCAGTAATTGCTCTTCCCGTTGAACATCCTCGTCATTGATTTAGTATAAGGTTTTTCAGTAACTCTTTGTAAGAGTACATATGCACGAAGCTTTATGTTTTACAGTATTTGTTAATTATAAAATAAGGTGCCCTCTATGCACGCTCCGTACATTTACTTTATAAAAGAACAGAGATCATAAATGACGTCAGAAACTACCTCACTTTTAGCTTGATTTTTCTTCTTCTTATTTTATAAAACAAATAAACTGCTATCGCCTCGTGCCTCTACTCAACTTCTTTTGTGTTCAAATGACGTCAAACGTGCCTTTATAAGAGTACATATGCACGGAGCTTTATGTTTTAGTTGTTAAATACGTTGTGACGTCACAGCACATTTCTTTGTCATATTTCACTTGAATAAGCGTGCACTCGTATAAACGTCTTCTCGCAACACGATTGCGTGTCAACTGTCAATGCCATCCTAGGCCTTTTCCGATCTCGTTGCGTGACGCCTGTGCCACGGTCCAAGTTCATGCCCTGAGGCATGGCATAGCGTTGTTATCTCCTTGGTTTAAGTGAGGTTATGTACAGTAATAACCAAGGTTAATAGCTAGGTAACCATGTGTGACGTATAAAAGGTTGGTGTAGGGTGTCAGTCGAGGGCATGGCTAAAAGACTGGTAAAGCGCGTTACCTAATCATTAGCGCACTTGCACATCAAGTAATCGGACGTACGTTGGAAAATTAGAGAAAAATCTTGTACCCACCATCCCTCCTCTTACTCAATTCACTGAGATGGTAAGTAAGTCTTAATTACCACCAAGCAATTGGTGTGATGGGTGCAAGCTGCCCGAGTGGTTGGCAGTTCAAGATACCACCTGCATGGATCTTTCCTGAATCCAAGTACCACTACTCGTTTCCAGGCCACCTCGGTCTACAGCTTGCACCTAACCTTCCAAAATGGTAAGTAAGGTGAACGCAGATATTAACCTCGGTTATAAATAACCCCATTATAAGAAATAGAATGAATGCTGTGTTTGAATAACCTGATGCAAACACTCAAGTGAGTTTAGAGAGAATTTGAAAGTATCTATAGTAAAACCCTCACGGCCTCACCTATGGCTCAAATTCACTTAAACTAATGATTTTTTATACTATTCCAAGTGATGAACAATACCAGGTCAACCACCAAGTTTTTCTCTACTCAGTATGGTTTATCACTCAGAGTACAGTAGCACCTAATATCTTTATCCTCCACCTGAGTTAATTGTCCCACAATAATCATTCACATAAACTTTTGAACTCTTCCAACTCACTTTTGCATCAGGCTATACAATACATAAACATGAGCAGCCATTTTCTTTCTTCCTGTAGTGGCAATGAAAGTGTTTCTAAATATTGTTGTGATTTATTTGTTCATCCAGGGATGTAGCCATGCCAGGCGGTGCTGGGTGGACCATCCGGCACAAACTCTAAATGCCCGGCACTCAAGGTATTTTTTTCGATCCCGCCTGGCACATGAAAATTTCATGTGCCAGGTGGGATCGTGATGAAATATACAGTTTTCGTGCAGTAGATATACTTGCAATTTAATCCATCATTACTTCATCAAGCTTGGAGATAAGTATGGAATAAATCCGCAAATTACCGATGTATAAATGCGAGAATGCGTGCCAAATCTCGACAATTAACCACGCCTCTTGAGGCCACCAAAAGTTGTTCAAATTTCATATTTTGATCGTTTGCAAGCACGATGTCTGGCAAAGTCTAGGCCAAATCATTCGATTTTTGAGAGGGAAATGATAGAAATTATCGCAATTCAAACTCGAGGCTATAAGCTCGCTATGGAAAGAATCACTATCAATCTTTTCATGTTTGAAAAAATTTAACTAGGCTTTGGATTTGCATTTCAGCAGTAAAACTTGGTCAAGCGGAAACTGCGATTTCCAAAACCGGTAGAATACATTGTCCACATATATGAACGGTCAAGACAGTCGCACATGTGTGCCAGTGACTATAATGTGCCAGTGACTATAATAGGCCACAGTGGCTGGTATTTACGTATGACAATAGTTGAGTAGTTTATATTTTTTGTAATTAGTTTTGTACTTTTTAGTCTTGTTCATTTATGTAATGAATTAAATTTTCTACTTTATAGAAATATTTCTTATATTTTGCTCAAAAGTGCCTCCAAAATGCCGGAAATGCTATTTCAGAAACCCAAAATTCAAAAAATTTCCAGGGGGACCCCGGACAACCCCCTAAAAGTCTGTTGTCCCAATAGCATATTTTACCCGGCACCCATTCTTCGCTGGCTACATCCCTGTCATCCTGGCTAATTCATTTGAGTGAAGTTCATTGGTCAACTTCCTGGTTTGAATTTGATGGGTTTTGATTAAATAATCCCAATTCTCATTGGCTGGTCAAAAAATAAAAACTAATGTTATTCAAAACAGGAAGTTATCCAATAAACCTCATGAAATAAATTGGTCAGAACGAGGTGTTCCTATTTTTAGGAACACTTCTATTACCCAACAGTAAATATTATAATTATTATCTGTATATAGTACCTTGCTACTGAACAATGATATTATTTATAGGAATATGAATCAGCTTGACAAAGAAGCCTATAAATCCCATGATGGCAAAACCAATGGCAGTTGCAATGGCAATCTTCTGAAATTCTAAAAAAAACAACACATTATTAATTTAAGGTTACGTAACACCTTGGAGTAGTGCTTTGCGAAAAATGCAACTGCGTGTTGCGTTTAAAAACAATCAAATTCAAATTTTTACAGTTTATAGCAAAATGATTGTAGAATTGGACAGTTTTTTTTGTTTTGACAAAATTCTGAAAATGCACTCGCTTTGCACCGTGACTTTTGTTGAACTACAGTTTCAATGAAATCATGTAAAAATAGTTTTAATTGCAACTCAACACAAAAGTGTGCGCGGTAGCTATGGTTTTTTTTTGTTATTTTTGAGATATAAGGCATTCTTTTGCAACCTCAGTTAAGTTGCGTGCATACCATGAATTGTAGTCGATTACTCAGAAATAAAAAAAAATTGTATAGCTACTGCACACACTTTCGAAGCTCTAATTGTCTCTGATACATTGTGAAAATTTGAGAAAAATCAGTCAAAACCTGTGTTCAACAAAAGTCTTTAAATACAGCAGTTTAGCTGAAATTTAAAGCTGAAGAAACAAGCCTTGGAACATTTAAATTCCACGGGAAAACAGAGCTGCTTGCAATTTTCATCGCTAAATATCTTAATGAATTTTGCTTTAAACAAAAAAAACTTTTCAAAACCTTTCAGCATTTGGCTTAAGGCAGCTAATTACGCAAAAAAAAATTTTTTTGTATTTTTAAATTTCTATGGTGTAACGTAACCTTAAAGCATTTTTAAATATTAAATAAAACACTGTATATAAAGTACAGTACTGTACACAGTAGTATTTTATTTTGATTGTTTCACATAATATTATTTAGATTTGATTGTTTTTGCACTGACAGAAAATGTCAGTTTGAAATCTATTTGTCACAATTAAAATAAAAAAAGTTCTTCATAATTTGGTATTTTTCCACTATTACCATGCCAAAATTTTTGAACTTTGTTAACATTACTATTGTTACATTAATCATAATGGTCTGGGGAATTAAATTTGTCTAAGACATTGTATCCATCATGATCAGACATGTCTGAAATGCATGTTCATTTTAGACAACACTTGAACACTGTAACAGTGCATTGAAATAATTGCATACATTTTTAGTGATGTTAAATTAATTTTTGTAGTTGCAGTTTTGTTGTTTTGGCAGAATCCTCACTGAATTTGTCCACTTTGAATGACCACTAAATTTGTCTAATTAAACTAGTTGCATAAAACAAAGTCACATTGACATCAACTAATTGATAAAGTTAAATTCACTTGAATTAAATGCGACAATTGTGTGATGTATAAACTAAATGTCATATGCATATGCTAAATGTCACACAATAGATGAATTTAATTCAGATGAATTCAATTTGAATTAACTTTGTCAGTACTGTAATGCGCTGTAAATGTGACATCATGTTAAATGTCAAAATTCAGTCGAATTTAATTGTTTTTACTTGGACTTGTGGATCTGAAAATTACTTCTTGAATACATGGCACTGAATTGTCACCAAATTGTCACAAACAGAAGAGAAACATTTAATTTGACACAATGATAATTCATCGTGTAACTCGAACACGCATTGTTGTCACATTATCATGTGTTCAATTTAATCGAGTTATACATCGCAGTTTCATCCAATAAAATTCAAACAATTAAATTCATCTGAAATAAATTCATTTATTGTGCGACGTTTAGCACAGGCCAAAGTATGTTTAATAATCAGAACATCATAAATTTAAAAAATCTATTTTTGTTGCCATTACCTTTTTAACTCAATGATAAGTGATTTAAGCTGCTTAAAAATATTTATATGATTTGATATTAGTAATATATTTTCTCACAGGAAACGGTGAATCAACTAATAATAATTCTATAAATTAACAGCCACAGTCCACAGAACTTTTTTGAGCTTTAATACATTTATACAGTATATAAATGATTTAGACCGTTAGTCCAGATAGAAACCCGACTTTAAATTAAAGAATCAAAGCTATATATTTACAAATGTCATTAAATTCTTGGTAACTAGAAGTTATTTAACTTTACAAACCTTTTCTGTCTGGTTTCGTGCATCGTTTAACCAATCTCATCGAATCTTTGGCGAATTCTTTGCAAGGTTCTAAAGCGTTCACAATCTGATCCATTTCGTGTCTTTAGTTAATCAACGGAATAGCAAGAGTCTAGACAAAGAATGAGCTACAATGTAAAGCTATTTTTCTGTTAAAAACGGGAATAAAATCGAGTTGATAACAGCATTAACTTACTTTGATCGTGCTTTTCTCGAACGTACGTAGTGAACAAAGAAGACACTCAAAATACTGCATTATGGGATGTCATGATCGCGGGCCAAACTTTGAGATTACGTGTCCTTCCCAGCAAAGTACTTCATGTAATCCGAGTATCCACCAATGTTTTGATTTATTTGATAAAAATATAGTTTTCTTCCAAGCAAAATGATCACGTTGACAGTGGTCATTTCGCAATTAGAAAAAGCGGAAACTGCTACTAGTCCATTGTCTATAGAGCAAGGTGAACGTTTATCATGTTCTGACAAAGGGCAAAACACTGCCTTAGCAGCACTCTCCTTTTTGCGTCTACAGGTTGCTTTTACGCAACCATGTAGCGCTATGTCAGCAGCATGGACGTTTCTATCACTGACTATATTTCGTCAAGCCAGACCGCCCAAGCGCGTGATATGACAAGTGAGTAAGTGAGCAGTAAACTCGTTCCCAGGGCCACTGTGTAACAAGTAGACGCATGTACGCTGAGCGTACCTAGTTTTACGTAAGAAAGCAGCGCCGGATTTAGGACTTGTGGAGGCCCCTGGGCGGTCACTGACCAGCACAATATATCAATTCTATTTCTGAATGTATGCTAAAGTTACAGTCATATTTTTTTGAATAAGATGTAGGTAATTGGACTGACACTGGGGTTATATAATATAGATGAATAAAATTTGCAAAGAATGACAAAAAAGCGCATCTTGCTGTATTTTTTGTTAACTTGCGAAGGCAACGACGGTTGAAGGCGCAGTGTAAATTTGATACGGGATCGAGTAAGTTAAATAATTATAAGAAAGGATTAAAGATACGTAGCTAAGTAATATTCAGTATATATAGTACATGGGACACAACCCTCTATATATCATATATATATCATCTATATATCTATATATCGTCCATATATCTTTTGTCTTATTTTTGACTCATATTTTGGGCTCTCAAGATTTTTTTCATTTCAACACCTATTTTTTCAACTTTCAAGACATTTTTGTGGAGGCCCCCCTTAAACATTATTTTGTGGGGGACCCTGGGCGATCGCCCAGTCCGCCCTGTCCCAAATCCGGCACTGTAAGAAAGTCTGCGAAGGAGACTACGTTTTCATCTGACGTCACGGACGATTGGTGTATCATCTTTACCCTAGCTATGAGAATTTAGTTCTAATTTATTTACATATTTTGTAATGTTTCACCTTTTACAACCCTGATGGGGCCACCAATTGCGTAAGTGAGAACGATCCATTGTTGTTTTAGCTGTTGGTTGCGTCTTTCGCACTCTGTGATTGATCAGTTACTGTAAAATCACTGGTTTACAAAAACTACAGATACCCACATTAGGTGGTAACCCCATTCTTCTATAATTACAATTTCGGGGTGATACCCACATTAAGTGGTTACGCCCATTCTTCTATGAATACAATTTCAGGGAGATACCCACTCTATGTGATGTCCCCAATCCATAGAGTTCTTTTTCACTTTTAACCATATTTTAAATATTCCACGATAGATATTTTGTAACATCTCATGATCTAGTAACAAATAGAATTAATTTAAAGAAATTACTGTATTTTAACAGATAAAAATATATTTCTTTGTGTGATCGGACCAGTTTTAAAATTAAAAATTATTAATAATTATATAATATAAAACACTAATAAGTAAGCCAACGGCTATTATATATATTGTATTGAGAAGCTCCAAGAGAGAGTTATAACTATGTCCTAGACGCACGGATTCATCCTGGATTAGGATTAGCGTTTGTGTTGGGGTCAGGGTATTGTGAAGTACCTGAGTTACATAGAACATGAACTTACAACGCAAGCGAGAAAAACAGCTGCCCACAGTTGTTCATCAGTGGCCCCTGGACACTACATTTATGATTGTCAATGGCACCAGTTAATCTGCGGAATGCAGTCCATAGAATTTAGACAATATTATTTTGTTATATAAGCACAGCGCAGCATCTTCAAAAAGGACTGATTTTAATTTCAAGCCGTAAACACTACGCAACGTATTAACAAATCAGAATTGTATCAATGTCACATAATTTATTATTTGTTTACAAGAAAATACTGATTAAAGCACATATACGACCTAGCATGTCAACATGCAGTGTCACTCTTAGTACATCATAAGCATATAAACAACTCTCCGCTTTTTCTGTCGGTTACTCTCCGTGCCAGTGACCGCTTGTCTGTCTGTCTGTCTGTCTGTCTGTCTGTCTGTCTGTCTGTCTGTCTGTCTGTCTGTCTGTCTGTTTGTCTGTTTGTCTGTGTGTCTGTCTGTCTTATGCTTTTCCACTTCATATATACAAACAACCGTTATTGCCCTTCCATAATAACTTTATGTACAACATATAACCCTAATATTTCTACATCAGAGGCTGTGTTAGAGTTGCTGATTCCGGAGTCGTTGGAGTTTTGTAGTAAGGCGAATTACAAAATCCATAATAAGCCGCACGATGATAGACGAGCCCGGATGGATAACCACCAGCAAACCGAAAGTGTTGGTCAAGCTGTGCCTTTTCGATCCGCTTGTCCTTAGCTCTTCGATTTTGAAACCATATTTTCACCTGCGGAGAAAAAAGAGGACAACAAAATATTTTATACTTCGCTATTTTAACATGAATAGGGGCGAGAGTTAAAATAGAAGTATGGGTAGAAGTAGGTGCATGGAATAAGTATAGTACTGTGGGTAGAATAAGAATAGTACCATGTAAATGAAATAAGTAAGTATAAATATAGTCATGACTTACTATCTCCATATACATAAAGTATATTTGGATTTAATGACTTTATTGCCTATAGCAACTGGTGGTCAAACAGGATGAAATGCCCCAATTGAACATGACTACCATGATGTAAGTGTTGGATTTTGCGGAGGGAGGAAAACCGGAGAACCCGGCGAAAAACCCTCGAAGCACAGGAAAGATCAACTACAACTCTACTCACATTAGTTTCAAGCTCGACAACGGAGTCATTCCCAAGCGGTCAACCATCCAAGTATACTAACTCCGTCTAACCGGGCTTAACTTTTGGTGAAAAGCAGCGCGCTAACAGCACACGCCGTATATACAGAGATAAAAAGAGAGAGGAAGGGTGCATGACGAATGTGAAAGTGTAGGGAAAGCGAGAGGAAGAAGGAGAGCAAAAGTGAGAGCGAAAGCATGCAAAATGGAGAGCAAGAGGGCAAGCAAGGAAGAAAAAGAGAGCGAGAGAGCAAAAGCAAGAACGCGAGCAAAAAGGAAAGCAAAAAAGAAAAAAGAGTTAGAATTGAAGCACAAAAGGGAAATGGAAAGGGAGAGGGAAAACGAGAACGAGAGGGAGAGGTAGAGCGAGAGGGAGAACGAAATGGGCAGCGGGGCAGCGAGAAGGAGAAGAAGAGGAAGAAGAAGAGCTAAAACGAAATGGAAAAGGAGAGCAAAAATATGAAATTAAGTAAAATTGAGAGAGATATATATTACTTGGCATATACAATATCCGTACTGTAAATAATGTACTTGGTTAAACAAGCATGCAATTAGCAATATTTGTTTCCTATACCTGTGTCTCCGTCAATTTTAGAGAAGCTGCGAGTTCAAATCTTCGTGATCGAGTAATATACTCGTTTTGATGAAATTCTAACTCCAGTTTTAGCGTTTGCTCACTCGTAAATGTCGTCCGCTGTCGTCTTGTTTTATTCTCCTTTTTCTTTTTCTTTGGTGTCGAAGCTGCACACATCAGAGAAATAAACATTCGTGTAATTAGAATATAAAGACCTATACTGAAAATCAAGTTAAGTTGTAAGTTACTTATAATCATCAACTCCTTTTGACGATAGACGATTTTATTAGTCGTGGGGAGAATCCACGGCCGGACTGTTAGGTAAAGAGTCGATGTATTTTACTCTGGCTGATGCCAGACGCCACAGTAAGAATCAGTCGATCGAGAAGAGTTAACTAATCTATTTTATACTCCAACAGTCCAACTCACTTGTCATGTGGAGAATCCACGAACGGGAATTGAAAGAATTCAAGTATTTTACTCTATACAAGACGATTTTTAATATTTGTCATGGGAAAACTCAACCGCTAAAAATAGCTGGTTAACCCTTCCAATTGCATTGTTATTGTGCATGGAACAACAGTGAACTTTATCTTTTTACTCTGTCAAACGCAACTCGGAAGATTTTACTCGTGAAGGGGAGATGCCTCGGAAAGCATGCATGCATGAAAGCGTTAATGAGACACTTTTAGAAATTTAGATGAAGGTTTCAACGTTTGTTGTATAATTTTGGTAACATTTGAATTAAGGTGGAAAAACGCTCTATTTTACGCTAAAGGTGTATTACTTCCGAAAAATCCTAGGAAATATTTTTGCTTTAAATGTTTTAAAGGTATTTGGAAATCAGTTCTGAGAGTTTCTTAGTCTTTTTTATAACTTTTTGAGAGTTCTTTTTTTTCGAGAAGTACATATTTTTTATCCAGTGATGTACACATGTCCCTCGTTTTATCGGTTATCCGCCTATTATTATTTATTACAGTTATTATGGTTATTGCATCTTGAATCTTTTCTCTGAAACGAGTTTATTGATACGGATCCGTTGGTTGACGAATGTCGCAGGAGAAATTTCGTTTTCGCGACGCGAGACGCCTTCCCAAATGTTGCTACAATGTATCTTTTAAACTGACTTTGTTGATTCAATTGAATTTTTCAGAATATACCAGAGCGCATTAACTGATGAGGGCGTTAAGTGTGAGAGAGTTAACATGCGCAAGGTAATGATTGAACGATTAGAATCACGAGTGGTATACATATATATGTAATAAAACACGCGCAATTTTACATGACTGACACTTTAAACTTTTAAATTAGAATTAGCTCTAAGTATAAAGGGATCGGCAAATGATGTACAATACAGAATGGTACAATAAACTATAACTTTATAAATTGTCCAAAAGTGTCGAAATACTGACGTTTCGAGCGGAGCCCTTCATCAGAGTAAAATGATCGTAAAATGTAACACATTTTACTCTGATGAAGGGCTCCGCCCGAAACGTCAGTATTTCGTTGTCAAAACTAATCTCGGCAGTTTACCACCTTTTCAATTATTCAAAAAATAGTTAAATTGATGAGTATTACAATAAAAGTATTATACAGTCCGCTCTAAAATTGTAAAAGTAAAACCAACCTTTTTGAATATAGACATAGTCTGCCAAGGGTCTGACGCTGGGAATGGGCGAATACGGACTGATAACTCTTGCATCAACTCCCGAACTGTGATTCTTGAAAGGTGAAAACGCGGAAGGCTGGTTACAAGCAAAACATGTGCACACGCCTGTAGCGGAACTCTCGGTTTTTGTTTCTTTTGGCAAAAACGACGGACTAGAAGAAAACTCTGTCACTTTTTTGAAAGAGTCGTTCTTCATGATCGGGCTTCGGACCGACGTTTTGACATCTTCTTTTGAATCGGACGCCATTAAAGACGCGATGGAGTATGAACTTGAACTTAAGAAGGACATGATTCGTTTGGCTTAGTCGGCAAACTTTATAGTCCTCAACTCAGCTGTATAAATCCTTCCCTGCCTTCCTCGAATGCGCGTACACTTCGAATGATGGCGATGCCACAAGACAACGGCTTTTTTTAGTTTTTCAAATCGTTTCAAACCGCAATCATTTGGGGTGGCACCCCTTGATGATACGATTGTTTGAACTTATTAGCTGGGTTTATCTTTCAGAAAAATAATTCACATTAGCGTAATAGTAACCCGTAAGAAATTAATGGCTTTTGCAATAATATAATTTAAACCCGAGCCTTGGTGACAACCAAAACGGATCGCCAAACTCGCTCATTCCTCGACACTTTGTCGTGTATTCTAGGAACGAATGCGATGGATTTTGAGGATTAGTGAAATTTAATTCATTTTGCCAGACTTCCTTACTGTGTCAAAACACTCTTCAAGGTGTTTGTGTTGGCTTTTTGTTCTTTAGAATTTACCGAAACACTTTTATGATAATTTCAAGGCGGGGTTTGTTTTCGGTTTCTTTTTGGAATAATCACCGCGAGGATAACAATTGGGCTATATTGGGACAATGCGCTGCTCTGATTGGCTCTATTCACCAGGTGCACCAGCGCTATTATGTGCGCCAAAAACACATGGTCCAGGTGTTAGATAGGAAATAATGTTCCAAAAGAACGGGGATACTTTGTTAACGTAAAAGACGCAAACTAAAGCACCGGAAAACAGATAAAACTTGCCGGGATTGATTGATCAACCTTACCAAAAAGTCGAGAATCTGTCGTCGAAACCCTTTAGTTTATTACGATGAGCGAAGTTGTGTTAATAAGAACAGGAAATTCTCTCAGATTGCTTTTGCTTGCGCATTTGCCGACAAATTACTAACTGCTTAAAAACAAATTTAGGGCGAGTTAATTTAAATAGTTCGACAAGACACTTCAAGCTTTTTGAACTGCAGGATTAATAATCCTATTTCACTCACACGCCTACATACTCCACTTGACGACTGTTGCTAATTTTTTTTTCAATCTCAATATCCGCTACACCGATCGGTATAGCTATATACTTTTCACTGTTTAATCTTTCTGTTAAGTCTGTTTTCAAAACATTGATATACAATATAAATCAGTACTGGCACGATAATTATATGACTGAATGAGCACCGAAATGTACGTTACAAAAATGACATACATATATACACGAGCCAGTTTCGATAAAAATTGAATGATTCAATCAGGGTTTTTTTCTCGATCTGTTCTACCTAACATTTCGTATCTCAAATTATGTCAGGTAATATATCTCTTATCCATAAGCATATATAGTGTCGCATTATAACGTAAACTAAAGATTCTTTCTCCGTCTTAATGAAAAAAGCTAACAAATAAACGTATAATCGGCGGAACTGATAATATTCAATAAAATCTGTTTCGTGAAACAGTAAAGAGTCGTTAACTTTCAAAATTTGACATAAGCCTATAAAAGATTAGGCTATTAAAGCGTTGAAAAACTGTACTTCAATTTTTTGTAAATACTCATTCTTATTAATTTAATGTAGACAGTGCATGCATGTTAATTAGAATGGGTGGTTTTTTTTCTAGGTTATGCTTCATGCGACCGAATTCAAGCTGAAAGGAGCATTATCTAATGTTGTGATATATAGCTGGGTTTATATTACTCAGACTGTCATTGGTTCGGTGATGGTCACGTGGCATTAGACAAATCAGTTGTGGTTTCCCGCGCTGGCAATAAGTGCAACGATTCGGTTGCCCGCTCGGGCTCCAACTATATTACTCAGTGAAAATCCGGCAAAACGCGGCGAAAATCCAGTTGTATATATATTAACAATGCACTATCGGAACCGTTCCCTCGACTCTTAAGGTATAGCATATTAATTGACATCAATTGATATATAATCAACTCGTCAAAATTACGTCCTCGATCTGTAAACCATAAAATAAATGTATTTGAAATGTATGGCGGATATACATTATAATTATCCTACTCAAAAAGAAAGCTTTGGGACACACATATAAAATTAAACTTGGATACATTATTCAATAATCCCTAGACTGCATACGTGTATGAGAGATTTGAATTCAGTAAACTGAACGGAATATTTTACTGTAAATGCCGGATTTATAAATTATGAATTTATAAATTTATAAATTTATAAATTTATAAATTTATAAATTTATAAATTTATAATGATTATGAAACGGATAAGAGGCGAACTCTGGGCCGATCAGTTGGAATAAACGTTTCGCCAACCTTTTCATGTCTCCTAAAAATTGGAGGGTAATTTCAATATATTTATATGCATGTATATACGCATTATATATATTAGCCAGAATAAAATACCAAAGACCGATTCGGACATGAAAGAGTTAAACCGTATATATGTTATCAATTGGTTATGCAACGTAGCTCACAAGATGGTTAGACGATGTGCTCTGACGATTTTAGGGCGCTAGGCCGGAAAGAAAAAGGATATATATATTTGAAGATTTGGAGAGACGTCTAAAACTTCAGGGTCTGTATATAGTGAGGCGCAACTCTTAGATTTACCCATGTTTGTTAAAGAGGAAATGTGTAGCAAATATAATATTCTGACTCGAATTTACTGCATGCAGGGTATATATAAACGCGGGGAAGCCGTATTTTCTCAGTATTTAGCAAATATGTAACAAATACGGGCTTTCCCTTATTTATATATGATGAAATACAGACCGACAGGTAAACTGAACAGCTATTTCTAGAAAGTAGTATACCATTGGCTGTATAGTATTGTAATACCTGTGTATAAATAGTGATTTAGATATTTCACATACATGGTGATATTCATTATTGACACTATAAAATATTATATATATTTTACAATGCATGTCTACCAATATGTGGAATACCAGTTTTAAGTTTTAAGCACCGTTTATTATAAGTACCAGCATGCATGCATGCATGCTTGTTATACTCTTACGAGCATCGTTAGTTGTTGTGGGACAAATTTCTTTTTGAATCTGTCTTACACCAGACCGATTTGTACACGTCAAGGAAAAACGTCTCGGCGAGCTATACATGCAAGAATGAACATAGTGTTGACTGTTGATTAACCCTACCCTTTCGCTTGCATTGTTATTGTGGGACAACTTTCTTTTTTACGGACAACTTTTTTTTTTACATCTCGGCAAGCTATGCATGCATGCTGAAAGAGTTCAACTCGGTATGTTACGCAGCAGAGATATATTTTATCAGACTTAACTACAACTACAGAATAAAAGTTATTGCTCAATAATGAGATTCGGCATGCATGTACCTGCATGACGCATACGCTGAAATTATATAGGTTCATTTCTCATTTTCTCTTCTCCACATGTTACTGCCAGTGTTGCTTTTAATTATTTTCCATGCGAAAAATAGATCGTGCAATTTGCCGCCAAATGCGATAAACAAGAGCCCAACGAAAACAAACGTATATACATGTACAGTACGTCCATGAATAAAGCTAATATACAGTTTATATGAAAGGTTTAGACAACATAGATGGAGGTTTTACATGAAGTTTATAACTGACAATATAAATATATATATATATAGGTTTTGAGGTTTAGATAATATATAAAGCTTCGGAAGTTCAGACAATATAGATGAATTTCGAGGTTTGGACAATATAAAGCTATAGGCTAAGCTAAGGTCTTGAGATTTAGAAATGAATAAATAGGGGAGACAAGGTACAGAATAAAAACCCAACCTAAAGTGCGACTCAGTGTCGGTATACCTTTGATATATATAGGTGTCCTCGCGCATGTTACGTCGCCATTCTACGCGGCATCTAAGGTCGTTTACACTATATTACGGTATACGGTAAGTCTTCCGTTCAGTAAAAAATCCCGACGATTCTTTGTTGTGTTTACACTATTCCGGAGTGGTTTGCCGTAGCGTATAGTCACTACACTTAGCACTCCGGATGAAAATCACTACGCTATGGTAAATTTACTGTAGCGTCATAGTGTAAATCAGTGGCGCAACTAGGCATCTGGGGGCCCGTGGAATTGATTACTTCAGGGGCCCTTTCCGATTTAGTGACCGCATTTCTAGGGCGCTAAATTTTTGAATCTAGGGTCTCTGAAATGGCATTTCCTGCACTTTGAGGGCACTTTTGAGCAAAATCTAATCACTCACACTCCGATTCAAAATCTGTTAAAGTGGGCAGATTATTTGAATAGATTCATAACTGCATTCATTCCATTCCGCTTATTAGCCTGCGCGCATAGCCTTGACATGATAATAATAGTGACGCCACAAAATGCTCGGGGGCCCTAATTAATTCCTTTTGCTTGGGGTCCGTGGGATTTATACACCCTTCCCACCCAGTAGCTGCACCACTGGTGTAAACAGACGATTTTTTTTTGCTACGGAACGCTCACCCTAATCTGGACCACCACCGTACCGTAATAGTGTAAACGTGGCCGTACTACCAGAATGACATAGGGTGGTATATAATGCTCATTGAGGAAAAGAGGGCAAGTTTTCATGCGACTTAGGCTTCTGGTATATATTACTACAGCTAAATCAATTAAGGTTGTCCTGCCCAAAGCCAAAAGGTCAAAGCCAAGCGCGAAAATGCTCGTTAATAATCCCCAGATAGGCAAGTTTGGTTTATTTGTATGATTTTGGCTTATAAATATAGTAAATGTGTGCTTCGCTATTTAAATAGTAATTCACATCGTACTTTTCGCGCTTGGCTTTGACCTTTTGGCTTTAGCCTTTTGGCTTTGGCCAGGACAACCTTAATTGATTTAGCTGTATATTCTGTGGTATATTACTATATACTGTACATGCTTAAAGGTTTAGACAATAGCTACTATACGTTTTTGATGTTTAAAATACATTTAAAATTTTTGAGGTTTATAGTTAATACAGAAAGTTTTTTAAGTTTGGACCAGCCTAGATTTGACAACATGTATAGAGATCGATTTTGAAGGGACATATATACAGTATATATACATTCAACCTGCATCGACGAATTGAATATTATAACTGATTTGTGGGTTTCGATTTGTATATATACAGTCCAAAGATGTGTATATGAGGTCCCTGCCACAACCATCCTGCTCAAAGAGTACAATGGCGCGCAGCGTCCCCGGCATGCGTACTTGCATGAGCCTATACGAGATAGGGAGAAAGGTATATCCGAAAGTGTAAAAAAGTAGAGTGTTATAGGCAGTGTTTTAGACAGAGCAAAGTGAAAATGTGGTAAACTGCCATGAAAACGGGCTCTTATAGAGACAGTCAGACACATCATATATATATATATATATATATGAATCACGTCGAGGATCACGTCAGATCAAGTCGAGTGACTTGCTTTTGTCTTTATTTATCCTAAGATTTTCGCAAAAATTTCAATACATTTTTTAACTTTTTATTGTATGCACCGAAATTTGTATTGTGATGCACAGATGACATCAGAATGTGATAAACGGAACAAAAAAATAGCCCATAAAAAGCAAAATGGAATCTATTTGTTAAACTTAGAGCATTTTAATTCTTTTTTTTGTTAAATAGAGTACACTCTAAAAACATGCAGGATTTGTCTTTTATAATTGCAAATATAAGGACAATATATAAACACCTTTCTGATAAATTGATCATCAATTGAACAAAGCAAACCGCTCTTAATAATTTAATGAAAGTTCTTATTTGTTCTACGTCTCCTGAACAAACTTCATCTGTTTATGACAGACAACAAAAAAGACCGACTGAAATGAAATGAAATGAAATGAAATAATTTGCGTATTTAGTGCTTTAGTCTAGGAAAAACAAACTGACTGATTAATTATGAAGTCATTTTAAGGACGCGTCCTCGCAATTATTGTTGTTTTTTGTTACTAAATGCTATATCATGACAAACTGATATGGTGCCTTTATTTTAGCAATTTATCATCAAAATCATTTATTATTATAGTAATCTTTAGACTGACTTTACATAGATATATATTCTATATTAAAATTAATAAATTGTAATACATTTACTAGAAAAAGGCTAATTCCAGCTGATGTTTGTCAAATTGGAATGACAGGTATTCTTTATAGAATAGTTGAAAGTTGTGCGTTATTGAATTTGGGAAAACAAAACTAACGGCCGCATTTGAAGTGGCGTAACAGAGCTGCTCGAGGCCCTTAGGAAATTTGTGTTTGGGGCTCCCACTACACCTCTAATAAATTCATCAGAGGCCCTTCAGGTTGGGGCCCCTTCAACCTCGTTCCCAGGGCCATTTGTGGGGGGCTGGGCCAAGATGGCGGCCAAGAACAAATGGCCCTGGCACAGGCTGAGCTATCACCACATCTGATTGGTCGAGATAACATTGGATGTTTTAGGTATTCTGATTGGTGGAAACAAGGCGGGCGGCAGGCTAACTCGCGCGGGCATTTGTTTATAGGCTAAAATTATATTTAACAAATAGATTCCATTTTGCCGTTGTCTGTTCAGTTATAGATGCACAGATGACGTCACAACGTGGTAAGAACAAAAAAGTGGGAGAATATATGATGGGTCGTGTCGTCTCTGCCCTGGCTGCCATACAACAGTTCATGGGACGGCAATTCAGTGTGTTTTCTACTGTTGGGTGAACGAAAGACTTGGTGAACAAAGTCAAAAAGTATTTTGGTTGCGAAAGGAAAGTACAACACAGGGCAGAATTTACGTGTTTGACCATTGAGAAGCAGGCTTTTTTCAAACAAGAATTCTCGACTAAACGAAGCCTAAATGTTTTTCAAAACGCTGAATTGAATCCACCGAAAACTCACGAAAACAAGGCGGCCCCGGCCAGACAACGGCAATCCAGTTTCTTGCGAATTTGGTACAACGGTGAAGCAAATGATAAATAATAAGCATTTACAGATATTTATTAAAAGTGTATTTATTTTAATAATTCGACAATGTATTTGGAAATGAATGTTTTGATTGTTTTCAGTTTGGGTCAGTCAAGCTTAACTAAATATTCAGAAAAAATTAGCCTGACTAGGCGCGATAAACTTAGTGAAGACTGGGTCCGAGTCAAAAATGAGTCAAAATATGACTCATTTTTTGCAGCCTGTGCCAGGGCCATTTGTTCCCGCCATTTTGTTTTTGGCCGCCATCTTGACCCAGCCCCCACAAATGGCCCTGGGGACGAGGTTGGGGGCCCCTTATAGGAGTTGCTCTAACCCTGACTATACAGTAGTTCGTTACGCTACGTAATTTTCCCTTGGGATTTTAGAATTAAGTTGATCTGTTTTACAATATATATGTGTGTGTCAGTCTGCGTGCTTTTTAAAAAAAATATAATTAAAGTAGGGTGGGGATCGGCTAGAACAGTGCTCAGCACCGCACCGCACCGTCTTTCAATGAATTAAATCAATCCTAAAATGTCAGTCAGCTTAGTTCGGTTGATGATGCTGCTGTTTTAATTCCAAAACCTTGCTTGTTTGTTAGTCGGTCGGCAAATAATACGTTGGTGTCAGATATTTCAGCAAAGTCAAAACGTACGTTTTCGGCATTAAAAAATTACAAGACCCCATTCTTGAACTGAAAATAATTCTGAATTAGGGTTGGGTAGGGATCCAACGGGTGAACGATATACTATCTGTCAAGTAAGCTTGTGTTGATGGGTAACAAATGGTTGGTAAGACCTCGCGACATGTGGTTAATGAAGAAAATCTGTCGTTTTGTTTGGTTTCTAACGATGCAGAGTTGGCACTGCTTATTCGTTGATCTTTGCCATTCTGTGATGCGTCAGCCACATTTTTATCGATAAAAGCTACCAAATTTTGTCGAATCGAATTTTCGTTTGTTCCGAGACCTTCTACACCGCTAATAATATATTTAGAAAATTTAGTCGAGCAATCTCGGTGACCAGCCTCGTAGTATCGACTTGCTAATTGAGTATCTGTACCTTCCGTCGAATCTGGAAACAAATAATTAACGAGAAAGAAAGAGAAACTATATAAATATCAGTAAGACATGGTGTATACTGGTACTCCAGGCTTGGACTGCCGGTCACCGATTAATACCAGTCAACCTATATTGACTGACCGGTTTTTATCAGTGGCCAGCTATTCATAGGCGTAGCAGGCGATGGGGGGGGGGGGGGTTGGCAGAGGGGGGACTTTCTTTCAAAGTATTTGAAAAGGGGAAATTCGGTCACTTTCTGCAAGGCATTTCGGGTAATTTTGACATGTATTGCTGTGAAATATTCAAGAAAAATTCATACGTTAAGTTAAGACTGAAAAATACGACTTAAAACTCAATATTTAACCCTAAATTTTTCGGGCAAAAATCTCTGCCCCCCAAAAAAAAAACCCCACAACACACAACATGATTGGGCTGCTACGCCTATGCAGCTATTGTTCTATTACAATATGGCACAATAGCCAGTCCAAACCTGTGCTACTCTATAGTTTAAAGTGAAAACCAGTCAAATTCTTCTTAGGAGGTTAGATATACTGCCGAAACAGAGAACGTAGGTGTCTAACGTTTCGAGCGAAGGCCCTTTACAAGGGGGTAGGGTTATCCTAGGGCCTGTTTACAAGGGGGTAGGGTCACCCTAGCACCTGGGTTACCCTAGCTCTCGTACATTTCTTCTTTTTTTTTGTTTGTTGTGTTTACAAGGACGCTAGGGTAACCCGTGTGCTAGGGTAACCCTATCACGCCACTAGGGTTACCTTAGTAGTGGTTATATGTTTTGTCCTTGTAAACGCATTTGGTAGTAGGGATAACTCTCCTGCCCGGGACAACTTTTCACTAGTTCCAGGCTTCTTGTTATTAGTGCTTGGTAGGGTGAACCTACCTACCTGTGAAATTTTTCTTGTAAACCGTTCACATGAGTCCGGAGCGAGTTGAAAACGGGCTAATTTTGACCCGGGTGCTAGGGTAGGCTACACCTCCTTGTAAACAGACCCTTACAGTAAACTAGAGTTACCATAAGGTAAAAAGAACTATGTGGGGTAACCACCATATGGTATATATATGCCCAAAATTAAAATTATGAAAAAATGGGGTCACCACTTAATGTGGATATTTCCCTAAGAATAAATAAGTTTAAATATAGAAATATGGGGTCACCACCTAATGTGGTCGAATATCTTCTCGAGATTAAATGAATCTAAACGTGTACATGGCACTGGACGAATTCGGGACCTTGCAGGTTAAAAAGTATACCTGAATTTTTCAGGTCTTGAATTCGTCCGGTTAACAGTCGAATGCCCGTCATTTGCAAACGTGTAATGCTTGTTCGGTGATCAGATGAATGGTTTGGCATCTATTGTGCGTTTCCCCGAAGTTGAAAATTATAGAAAAAATGAGTTCCCCACTTAATGTAAGTATCACACGGAATTTGTTTTGTGTTATACAATTTGTTAAAATTGTTGGCTAGAAAAGGTTTTATATAAGAGAACCATGCATCTTACCAGTTCCAGTTAGCATCTTTGGAGATAAAGGAAGACTGTTTCTGACATATTCTACAGTCATTTCTAATAATTCTGCTTTCTCCACTTTTGTTGTAACCTTAATTTGTTAAAAAGAATCATGACAGAATACAATTACGAGCAGAACTGAGATATTTAATTCCCTGCAGCAGCCGAAGGGAGAAAAAATCTCAAAAAATAGAAAAACACTTTAAATATTATTAAAAATTCCTATTTTTAGGAATTTTTAAAAATCTTTGGAAATTCCTGGAAAATCCGGTAAAATTTTTCATATGGTATTTTGATATGGTATAAGAATTTCATATGGTATTCTGAAAATCCACAAAATGCGAAATTCGTTTTGGGGGGAGTGATACATATCCCTTGCCAGGAACGGCGTGTAACTTTCGATTTATTCGACATCAGTCCAGTAACGTAACGCACGTATACAAAACATAACAGAACGCCAATAACGTAACCTAATGAATTGGGTCTGTTGGGCATGTTGGGTCTGTTAAGTTTGTTGGGTCCTTTGGGTTTGTTGGGTCTGTTGAATTTGTCATTGGATCAGTTGGATCTGTTGGGTTTATAGTTGAATTTGTTGAATTCGTTGGATCCGTTTGGTCTGTTAGATCCGTTGGATCTATTTGGTTTGTAGAGGCCGCGTCATTGAAGGTTATAGAGTAGAGTGGAGGGCAATGCCTACTGCATAGTATAGGCTAGCTATAACTAGAAAACAAAGATAACAGCTTGGTATAGCAGAGTATTTCATAGTTCTCTCATTTTTCCACTTGCCAAATACGGTCTCTTTTAAAAAGATTAGACTAAAAAAAACAAAAATAACAGCTGCATTCTTTGGATGGTGCTTTCCGACGATGTAAAGTTGTCATGACTAAGTTCGCATGTGTCAAATCTGATCAGTTACCATGGTGATCCAAAACTTTTCTATAAGCCGCAAGCTTTAAAAATTCAGGGTAACTCTCTTCTGAAAAAAAAACGCGGAGTTCAGTTGCTTACTGAAATTTTGAAATCTTGTTGGGTCTGTCGTTGTCAAAATAACACTTCTAATTAGTAATGGAAGTCTATTGGATTCTAAAAACGTTACAGGAAAATTGAAAAACTTGCAGAAATAGAGTTCATTAATTCTTAGCCTGCTCGCAGGCTCTTGGAAGAGCGAAGAAAGGGGAGAGAGCCTGCACGGACTCCATAGAATTTTGAACATCCGCCCTCATTTGAGATAAAGCCAATCAACCCGGCGCAGATATCTAAAATTCTATAGCGTCCGTGCAGGCTCTTTCTTTCTCTTGTCTGCATCCATTCCCCCTCCCTCTCTTCCTCCAAAAGAGCCTGCTCGCAGGCTAATTAATTCTGGCCATGCCACCACTCACCAGTGTATAGTGTATACTTTGTAAAGTTTAACGTAATTATGAGCAATTACAAATATGTCAAAGAGAGTAATTGACTGCTGACAATGTCAGCCTGGCATGATGCATGTCTTCCGTGAGATAATCTTATTTTTAAAAAGGATAATGATGCATGCTCGTGACTAGAGTCAGCTGACTTGCATGTTACGTAATTGCAGGTTGGGACAACAGGATGTTATACGCGTATTGTCATATAATATACATGCAAAAGGAACTCGACTAAAGTATTACCATTTTCCTTTTAACGGAAGGAACAAGTTGCATAAGCTCCATATATAAACTGTTCATACGGTCTCTTCGCCTTTTCTCGACCATCTTCAGTTTAAAAAGAGAAATAGAAAGAAAACGCATAATATATACGTTGACGCAGTGAGCGAGTCGAACTACGGCATATATAGTTGGACATTCGGCTTCGAGGGCCACAACACAGAACTAGTCGACTGCATGCAACATAATGCATGCAATTCAGCAAGTGAATTTGCTTTAAAAGATAAAATAACAGGAAATAGGAAAAATTGAAAGAATGAGACTAAAAGAGCCAATATAGAACCATATTTTCTGAGCTTTTGCCGTTTACATAGCGGACTTGACGGTCCAACACTCAATAGTACATTTGTGGCATATGCACATGAAGTTAACTGCCCTCTCACTAAACTGTCCTTTGTCCACTACTATATATACTGACAATGATATGATACTGTTTTCAATATAATAGTAAGTTCCTAATCACCCTTAATATTCTCTTTGTCTTTGATGTAATATATGAACAACGAGAGCGAGTGTTTCACCGAGGTGTCCAAACACGAGAAAACAATGTATGAAAACACGAGCGCGTAGTGCGAGTGTTTTTGTTAATTGTTTTCGAGTGTTTGGGCACCCCGGTGAGACACGAGCTCGAGTTGTTCATATGACTTCTCAAATGAGTCCGAACTGGAGATAGTTCTCGCGAGAAAAGTGTATGTACTGGTCGTGGTATTATTCTTGAGAAGTGTGTATTTAGTGGATGTAATATTACATTTTTTGTAGACGACAAGAAGTGAATCAATAAATAACAGCAATTTTGAGTGTGAATTTTTGTTGGGATGACTGACTTTGCATGCGTAATTAAGATATTTGAGGAAGATCACTAGTGACTTTCATCAAATATCTTAATTATGCATGCAGGAAAAATCTATTGAATACTTTGTAGTTGAAGGTGTTGCACTGGGATATCCAAATGCCATCTCGTGATCAAATGGGCCTTTATTATTGGTTAATTAGCTCATTAATTATTCATGAATTTGAGAAATAATGATGATGGGATTCATAGCCAAAATAAGTTTCACTGCAGCTAGTTATAACATGATGCTGAAACCGACTGACCAACTAAAAATTACACTTACCCCTCGACGTCGTTTTCTTTCTGTAGATTCGGCGTTTTGCCTAATATGAAACAAGTATGAGGAAAGAAATCATTTAACTTAAACACTAACTTAATTTCGGCTTGTCGAAACGAGACTGTATACAACTCGGTACAAGTTGATGCAACTGTCAACTTAATTTTAGGAACAGAATCACTATTATATAAGACCAAAAGTGAACGCGAGTCAAGAGTGAAGACTCAAGAAAACTCTTGCATCCGCGATATTTAAACAATCACAAACCTCCTACAGATGCAAGTAATTCTTTAAATTCAAATTCAAATGTGAGTTGGACTGTTGGAGTATATAGGATGATGGTTCTCCCTTTGACGAGAAAAATCATCTGGCATTAGATTAGAGTAAACATTAAAGGGGCGTTTTTTGACCGGCTCAGACAGGCAAGAATCAGTTAAAAAGCTGATTATAGACTGATCCTACCTGGTTGTAACATCCTGTCCTCCACGTCTGTCTGACTCGGGGTCTAACTTTCGCTTCATGGCTTGAGTTTGAACCTCTATATGATGACTTCAACTATAATTTCGCGTGCGCCGCATTCCACACATGCACTCGTTGCAAAAACCAGGAAAAGTTTAATAGACTTTACTTGCCTATATTTTTACAGTTGCTTCGTCAGTATTACAGACAGAATAGTAACACTTTGGCCAAGAAAGATCTCGTCATGGGCTATTTTTATTCGAGTTATTTTGCACGCGCCACACGAGCGCCAAGCGTGGGCAACATTGTTCTCATTTTAAACAAGATGCCAGCGTGGTTAAAGGAACGCACACTTCAGGCTGTTCCATTGAATTTCTACCTTAGTTGTCATCTTTATTGACTTGTTAACATACTTGCTCGGCGGGTGGCACATTATGGGAACGTCAAGAATGTATGCTTTAAAACATATCAAAGAGCAACCAATCTTAAAATATCCAGCAGAAGGGATACGTCTGGGCTTATATCATAATTGACTGGAGAAAAATCGGGGGAGGTCAAATATTTCATATGCATCATATCGCACACGCAACATAAGAAAAAACACATCCTTTTCTACTAACAAAGTAGACAACGTAGGCATGTATGACATATAGATAATCACTGTTTGCCGTTTTATAAGAGGGGTTGCTTGAAGCTCTTTTAAAAGTGGAATGCAACAGATAACTCAAACCGAATTTTAGCTAAAATTATACAGATATACATTTGTATGACGAAATTTGAAACATCATTATAAAATAAGGTGCCCTCTACGTACGCTGTGATTAACTGGGCTCCGTGCATTTATAAATCCGAGTCGGTGGTGTGAATGGCCGGAAAAGCCCGCCAAGTTCATAGTACCTCACTTTTAGCTTGATATTTCTTCTTCATATTTTAGAAAACAAATAAAAAATACCGCTCCTGTGCATATGAACTCTTATAAAGGTACGTTTGACTGACATGATTTGAACACGAAAGAAGTGCTATCGCCTCGTGCCTCTATTCAACTTCTTTCGTGTTCAAATGACGTCAAACGTGCCTTTATATAAGAGTACATATACACAGGAACTTTGTTTTATTTGTTAAATATTTTTTCGTTGTGGAGTTATTTGAATCATAAAATCGAAAATCTCCGTTTATCTTATAAAGGTGTAATATTTCATAAGAAACAGTGTGGATGTACTAAGATGTTTACTGAGGCGCACAAACGGTGACGTCGTTACCGTTCTTGCTTAGGCTATACTCCATCAAGAACTTTGTGGAAAACAGGCAACCCCTCGGGGGACTGGGACTCGATAATTTTTTGCCCACCCTCGCGAGATACCTGCGGAGGAGGCTAAGAATGAATGGCATATTCAAAAGCAACCGACTTGAGCGCCGCGAGGGATTGGGACGATTATGTGGACATATAGTTAGTATGTCGCTCGGATCGTTCCATACCTGATTGTAAGGAACAATCCAGCCGACTGCATATTGCAGGTTGTTCCAACAACTTGCTGCAGCATTGTTTGTATAACAAGTTGGTACAAGGTTGACAACAAGAAGCTTTATGAAATAACATCATTGCCAGTCGACTACTAAATTATGAATGCAGGTGTGACTATTATTCTGTAGACTGTTCCAGAATGCATTGCAACGATATGTATTGTATAATAAAGATAAGATGTACGAGGATTGAATGTTGACGTCGAGTGATTTGGAGTCAGGAAAAAGTAATGGCATTTTCAATGGCAAATGTATAACTAGTTATCGTTACTTTTTTGGATTTTATGCAACTAGTTACATTCTTTAAAAAAATAACTAGTTACCGGTATAAAAGTTACTAAAAAAGAAAGTAACGATTATATACATGTGAATACTTGTAACAAAGTTACTCACAGCACTGTGCTGAATAGTGTTCGAGTTTGTTGTGTTTTAAAGCCTCTTCAATCGGTCAGTGTTTCAAGGGAAAAAGGTCTGGCGGTGAAAGGGTTAAACATGCATAAATTAAGTCGCACTATAAAGACATATGCCCCGCCCCGCCCCTTGAGCAGCGACGGTTTCCGAAGATCCTTTCAAAATGGCGAAACAAGAACACGTGGCGTAAGAAACATACAAGTTTCTAAATCTAAATGATAATTCTCATTCGACTTCTTATGTCAGCTTGCTTTAGATAGCAACAATAAACTATTTGTAATATTAAAATTATTAATCAAAGGTCGGTTCGTGACGATATTTCAAGAAAATGCTTCGAACAGATGGTAGTGTGGTTGTTTAATACAAAAGTCATTCCGGCTCTTGTCTGTAATGTTCGTGTATGATCTGAGTCAGTAGTTGCATGCAAACGGATTTAGCAGGCAGAAGGAAAAAAGTTAATTTCTAGGGTACTGGTTGTTCATTCAACAATCCAACTCTATTTCCGCTTAATCAATGCCCGTTGAATTTGTCAGATCTTATTATTTTCATGATTTCATCACACTTGACTTTGATAAGCTCATGAGCTCTGAGCTGGAACTAATCAGAAATCTATTGAATTCGAACAAAAGAAAGTCGCTTCGCGCGAAAAAAATTGCCTAGTGGAAAACCGGCTTAATAAGACGAGTGATTGGCGAATAACCTCGCTCCTCCCAGGAAATACGCCTTTTATAATATATACGCCTTCATGTTTAAATCATCTTCTGAGAGTGTAGTAAGGTTTGAGTATTGCCGAAATTATTGAACGTAAGTTTCTAACGTTTTGAGCGAAGGCCCTTCGTCAGAGAAAAACGTTTCTCTCTGACGAAGGGCCTTCGCTCGAAACGTTAGAAACTACGTTCAATCAATATTTTCGGCTATTTTCTTACTATATTTCGATTTGTATTTCAACACTGCCTACGCAGCACACTACTTTTATTTCTGGGATTGTATATTTCTTTTTATGATTGGCATAGACAATTGTAAACTTCACTTTTCTCACGTCAACCGAGCAATTATTGCTTGCAGAAAGTATTTAAAAATTATTTTTTCCCCTTTCTTTCTCTTTTGTAACACTTGGATACATTTATTTTACTTTTGAAAACAATAAATTTAAACGACGATAAAAAGTATTTGAATGCATTAAAAATAAAAATAAAAACCCACTGTCATAGTGTTATTGGATAGCGGTTTTTACCTCGTTGCTAGAGAAATGAGAGATGGTTTTCATACGTATATATGTCGGATAAGTTGCAACGCTATTACAACATAGCGACTTTCGGTTGCTCAGCTCACTTACACCAATAATAAAAACACTTCTTTTAATCCATCAGCTATTTCGGCGCGACATCGCAGACGGAAAACAAAAGGGAAAAAAAAGTTAAAATACTTTTCTTTCCTGACTCTAAAACAATAAAACGTTAAACGTGCCGAGATTCATGGACCATGAACAGCTAAAAACGTGTCCAAACGCAACAGGCCTATCAAAAGCTAGTATAGTGTTTAAGTTTTACAGAGCCATCAGCAGCAGCAGGCAATGAAGAAGAGTTTCGCAATTTAGATTTGATTTTTGGTTCGTCAGTCTCGTCGGCGGGAAACTCATCATCGATACGGCGACGTGATCCTCTTTTCCGTCGTTTTGGAATCTTGGCGGGAGGATCCGATCTGACTTCGGGACCATGATCGACTTCGGGACCATGATCGCCATCCGACTTTAGGAATGGCTTTTTCTCTAGCGTATCATCATTCTGGTTGATCTCACTTTCCTAGAAATGTTAAAACAATAATACTATTAATTATATTATAATATTAATACTATATAATACTAATGCCAATATTATAATACCAAACAATGACAACGATAGCGACAAATATGTTAATGATAACAACACCGACAACCAACCAACCAACCAACCAACCAACCAAACAAACAAACAAACAAACAAACAAACAAACAAACAAACAAACAAACAACCAACCAACCAACGGCAACCAACCAACACCCAACCAACACCGAACGAACCAACCAACCAACCAACCATGCAATACCCAACTAACCAACACCCAATCAACACCCATGCAACCAACACCCGTCAAAAACCAACAACTACCAATCAGCAACCAACCAGCAACCAAACAACAACCAACTAACCAATACACAACCAACCAACCAACACCCAACGAACAACTACCAACAACCGTCAACAACCAACTGAGTGCAATCCAGTACGAGTGCAATCAATTCATCCATACATTTAGGTCTCGTGAGCTAGCCTGGTTAGCGGGACGGCTCGTTTCCCTGATAACCCGCTGGCGGAGTTAACTCTCTTGTTACTATTGTTATTACTTACTTCAACAGGGCCTAGCGAAGATCCAGAAACGGAGCTCCTACTTGTTCTCGACACGCCAGCACTACTGTCACCCGATATTCTGTTCTTAACGTTCGAATCATCCTTTTCTTCTTCGGTGGGCTCGCGAGCAAGTCTTCCGCCGTCCTTGCCGAACGTGGTCGCATTGGGAGAATCACTACTACCGCTCGTACGTTGCCGTAGGTTTTCCATTGGGTTGCTATTTCTTGAACCATAAAACTCACTCGGTTCACCGGCGTCTGTTTGTTCTGCACCGTCGGGGCGTCGGTCAAGGGCAGAGAGTGAAGTGAGTTCAATACACTGACTGTTTGGTCGAGAGATCGTAATGGCGGTCAACGTGTTCGGAGGACTTTCTAAAGTATGTTGTTGAGTTGAGCTGGAAGAATAACAAAGAGCATGTTGCACGGTAGTGAGAAGATACTCTGCACGAGTGAGATCTTACAGACGTTAATAATGGTACGTGAATACATGTCTTACAAAAAAGTAGAGTTAGGGGGTGTTTACATGAGACCGGACTGAATTTTTGGTTTTCGTTTACATGAATGACCGGCTTTGCGGTTATATAGGCTTTGTTCCGCTGTTGCTTCAAGATTCGCATTAATCGTCTTCCAGCTCGTGACCGCCAGAAAAGCATTATTTTATGTTGTTTTTACACCAATCTAATTTAAAACAACGTATTCAGTTTGAGAGGTGAAAGCATACTTACCAGGTTGGTTATAAAAAGCTCCTTTTCGTGGCCCCAATCGGTCCGAATTAGACGTAGATCGTGTTTACATGGAAAGCCGGCTTGGGGATTCTCAAAATTTCAGTTCGATCTAGCAGGCGACCTGAGATCAGGCCGGGCTGAACTGAATCTCAGACCGGACTCATGAAAACGATTTGTAGTAAAAACACACTACAACCGACCTAAAGTCTGTCCGGCCTGAGTTCGGACCGGCCTCACGTAAACATCCCCTTATCCGTGTCTTTTGAGATAACTCTACCTTCATGTGAGCACTTCACCTCAAGTTATCCCGGGTAACAATTGAGCCACGTAACCAGGTTGAGAGTACACATGTGTGATCATGTCAGAGTTTACCTTGGCATCGAGATAACTCGGGTAGAAACGTTCACACAGAGGTCGGGATAATTCTAGCTCTAGTGTTACCTCATTACTCAGACCGAGTTCTCTCTACCCTGAGATAATTCAGTTTCACGTGGACGGTTTACTTTTCAACATCGGGAAACGAACTCCCATGCATATAAGAGATATCTTGGGAAACAAGAATAACTCAAACCTTACCCCATTGAACTCTAAGTAAACTGGAACGCTAACTCCATAAGTCAGGCCCTATGAATGGATGAAGCCAAAAATCTTTAAATGTTAGTTTTTCTGAGTTTTGAGCTGAAATACTTAACGCTGAACGTTGGGCTGTATATGAAACTGAAGCTATTGAAAAATGCTATTTGGTATAGAGACTTCAAGACTTTAGCTAAAAGGGAAATAATTAAAAAAATATAAAAACAACTGCCATTTTGTTTGCCGAACGTTACAAAATGGCATTTGTTTTTATATTTTTCAATTATTCCCCTTTTAGCTAAAGTCTTGAAGTTTCTATACCAAATAGCATTTTTCCATAGCTTCAGTTTCATATATAGCCCAATGTTCAGCGTTAAGTATTTCAGCTCAAAACTCAGAAAAACTACAACAAGTTTCTTAGTGTTATTTCCCAGCGAAATATGGTCGAACATTTACTACATTTTAAAAAGTTTAAAATAACGAGGGAACTTATACTATACATAAAATTGAAGCCAATGCTATTTCTAAAAACATACGTATAAAACAATGTATTTCAATCCGTTGTTTTTGGATTAATTTGTTATCGTCCCAAACAAAATATATGGCAGGATGAAAATTAAGTAACTTGAAGCACGAGAGCTACCTGCAAAGGGACTGGCACTGGCTTCAAAACCCCCCCTGAGTTATCGTTCCAGTCTTCTTATAGTCCAATGCCCTACCCCCAGGAGAGATAATGTTCCTCACGTGTACAAGCCAACCATTCTCCAAAAGTTAAAATCAATTCAGTGGGTACTTTTCAGGTTATTGAGTATTAAATGTTGCTTCTTCGTTTTACAAAATAAAGACTGGGAATGAATATATGAATCTAATGGGGTATTTAAGTGGACTAATATTCTGAAATACATTGTTGTTAAAGTGTCTATAAGAGTATTCACTGAAAATTTTAAGGAAATCTGATGTGTGTTCTTTGCCCTATTAACTCTCAAAAAGTTTGCCATGGATAGCTAGCTAACAATGCCTTATGACCTAAAACTAAACTAAACTAACCTTATTTATACTGGATAACTCTATCAGTTATATCTAAACTGTTATCCTCAGAGGTTCAGTAAGGGCCCACCCTCATTGGTCCAGTGTTACTACAGGAAGAAACTGGAGTACCCGGAGGGAACCTGTGGTGTTTGGTAGAGTCAAACTGGAAGCACTCTTCATTGCGACCTACGCAAATGATCACTGATGCTGAGATAAAGGATAAAGGACTGGGGGCTAATCATCCTTACTTGCAGCCAGCGGCTGAATTGCGAAGGACGCAAATCAACGTGGCCGTGTCGAGGCATATCAAAGGCGCTCGTGCAGGCTGCCGCCATGCGACACAGTTCGGGCCACGGATCACAACTAAGATCTTAGGTGTTGATTTTATGGAGGGAGGAAAACCGGATAACCCGCCGAAAAACCCTCGAAGCACAGGAGAGATCAACTACAACCCTACTCACATGAGTTCCAAGCTCGACAACGAGGTCATTCCCAAGCGGTCACCCATCCAAGTACTAACCCCGTCTAACCGGGCTTAACTTTTTGATGAGAGGCAGCGCGCTAACAGCACACGCCAACCATGCTTCCCTTTGCTTTTTTTATTTGCGTACGCCAAGGCATTGTTACCGAAAGCCCAAATTTTCTCTAAAAACGAACTAGTCATGGCAAACTATACGCCAAATTCTCTTGAAATTTTCAGTGAATGCTCTTACCATGCTCCTCTGTTCATTAAAACAACAAAAATACCAACGAGTTTTTCACTTTATAGACACTTTAACATGCATAGTTGTGCAGCTGCTACTTAAATGTTAATTATACATACACTTGACTTCGGAACGATTTTAACGAGGAGTCGTTTATAGAAGGATACATAGGTACGGTTGAGTCGTAGTCGAAAGGAGAAGCGGATTCGGTTCGCTTTGCATCCTGCTTTGCACGCTTCGCGTCGCCCTTTGATGCCTTCTTGGATGGAGACTTTCTCGAAGGGAAGATAAGACTAAAACTCTTTCCCTCAGACGTTCCTTCGGAATACTAAGAAACCAAAAAGAAAACGATGTTAAACATGAAAGCGCACTATAAAAGGGCCTATGCCACGCGCCTATGCACTTTTTTGTGTAACTCGTCTCGCAATTTTGTTGCATCCCACGTTGCACGAGAAATTGCATATTGTAACACCGCCTTAAGGTGGCTGCATACAGTTTCTAGAAAAATGGAAAATACAAGTTTGAGAGTCCAAAACACGTGCATAAACAATTCGGAAAAAGAATAAAACTAAATGTTATGCATAGTTAAACGTTCTGACAATCAAAATCTATTACCAAATAAATAGCAACAGTTGTTGCTTCGCAACAATAATGACGTTTAAAAATGGCTGCCAATTATCCTTTAAACTAATTTAATTCGAAAAAAACCTTGGTTGACCCCCCATATTTTTTTTCATTAAAACTTATATGTATGTATATATATATATGTAATCAATAGGCCGATTTTTAAAAAAAATTAGAAAATTAACAAACATGATTTTTCCGGAAAACAATTTATTCGTTCAACAGAATTTTCTTAAAATCGGTCTATTGATTACTCATACTTCAAGAAAAGTTTTAATGAAAAAAAAATGGGGGGTCACCAAAGTTTTTTTTCGAATTAAATTAGTTTGAAGGATAATTGGCAGCCATTTTGAAACGTCCTTGTTGCCATAGCAACAACTGTTGATATTTATTTGGTAGCAGTTTTTGATTGTCAGAATGTTTAACTATGCATAACATTTCGTTTTATTCTTTTTCCGAATTGTTTATGCACGTGTTTTGGACTCTCAAACTTGTATTTTCCATTTTTCAAGAAACTGTATGGAGCCACCTTAAAGCAGATATTGTTGAACTATTAAAGTGGTTCTCTGATGAAAATATTGTTGGTAATGTTTTTGCATAATCCTAAAGATGTTATGGTAATTTTGCAAAGTTTCATTTCAAAATTCGTTGAAGAAAAGGTGATATTTTACGTGTGAAGTTTGTATTTTAGAGCGCCGCCATTAAAGTGGCCGAGCTTGAGAAGAATGAGTCGAGGAAGCTTATGACGTCATAGACTCAATAACAACAAAGACTCTTTTGTTGACAACAACAATGATCTTTTGTTTTTGTTGAGTCTATGACGTCATAAGCTCTCCTCAACTCATTCTTCTCAAACACGGCCAATTTAATGGTCGCTCCAAAATACAAACTTCGCACGTAAAATACAACTTTGTTTTTGAGAATTTCGAAATAAAACTTCGCACAATTACCAACTATCAAAATATATTTAATATTATGCAGAAACATTACCAACATTTTTTGACTGCATGGTTGTTATATAAAACTGAAACACAAAACTTAAAATCTATTTTACTAGACAAGTATCAGTCATTGACAATACATCATACCATGACTGTCTCTTTCGTGCTGTAATAATCACGCTTTGTATGACGAACGCGTTTATTGTTTTCTCTTACAGCCATCTTTGTAATCTGGTTCAAAGAAAAACAAATGAATTAATTTTATTAAAAGAAGGCGAGATGTCAACTTCGTCCCCAGGGCCATTTGTAGGGGCTGGGCCAAGATGGCGGCCAAAAACAAAATGGCGGGAACAAATATCCCTGGTGGAGGCTAGCTCAAAATGCGCAGTATATTGCGCATTTTGATAACTAGAACTCAGTTCTTTACACAGTAATTATACCTAATTACAGCTAATTATTGCATGGTTTGAAATATAATTTCCCGTGCCGTGGGCAAGAACAAGCGACAAGGTCAAAATACAATTTTTTTTTTTAAAATACAAAATCAAACCGTCTGATTTACGCCATAAGCTCTTGACCAATCAGAGATTGAGATAGCCTAGCCTCCACCAGGGTCATTTGTTCCGGCCATCTTGGCCCAGTTCCCTACAAATGGCCTTGGGTACGAGGTTGGGCGAGATGTATGTTAACTTGGATACGAGAATCGTTAAACGTTTGCCAGGATGTTATACGTAATCGTATTCCGATATATTTACCTTATAGCGTTTATACAGTTAGGGTATATAACTTATATATATATATAACTTTGCTGGGGTTGAACTAGAAAACCAAACGGTTAACTTAGCCCTCAGGCTCAAATAAAAATTATGACTTATTTGAGTAACTCAATATTTGCCATTCTGTAAATAAATTATTATATAAGTTTTCATTATTGTAAAACATGAGTATTATTAAAACTATTAGGGTGTTTGCCGAGATTCTATTTGTCTAGCCGGGATCCCGGCCATATATTCCTATTATTCCGCCTAACCGAAATTATATTTATTATTACATTTACTTACTATTTTTTTATTATTTTATTATTTATCATTTATCATTTTTTATTATTTATCATTATTTATGATATTTTTATTATTTATTTACAATTTCAGTATTTTATTTACAAAACAATAACGAAAAAGAAAAGCTCACCTCTCTGTCGAACCAACAATGGTAAACTACAATGTAAATACCCTAAAATTAAAAAAGAAATTCCAACAGTTAGACATGTAATGTAAGAAAACAAATACGCTAAATGCTGCTTCAACAGTGCAAGGTATATTTTCACTGTTCCAGATCAACATGCACGATGTTGCAGAGTTTTTTTTGCCACAAAAATGGCGAAGTGGTCAAACCTACACCCCTCAATAACTATATATTCCAGATACTTACGAGTACAAAGCAAAACACAGCGAACAAGTATTGAATGACGTCCTTGTCAGGGTCTGCAGCTGCTAACATCGCAGTAGCGCAAGTGGCAACAACCAAGGGAATAAGAAATCCCGAGAACGCCAAGATAACACTAAATAACAACAACGAACATAGTAGAATGTAGTAGTACAAAATCTGAAAATGGTTAATCTGAGGTGCAAAGCACTGTATCAGTATAATGCACGAGAGAAAAGTACAATTTATGCTAAACTAATCAGTGAACAAAACAACCAACACTCGGGAACTTGGCCATGTTTCATATGATAAAACGCAACTACCAAGTTATCCTTGCCTTCCCCCTACCGAGATAACCCTATAGCTTCGTGTGAATGTTTCACCCGGAGTAATCTCAGGTAACAGTAAAGCTACGTTGATGTAGGCATGCGTAATTATACAAAAGTTGACCCGGGTAGAAGCGTTCATAGGGGTGTTAGTGCACGTGCCTTTTACCTCTGTGGCACAGTGGTTACTGGTTAGTGCACGTGCCTTTCACCTTTGTGGCACAGTGGTTACTGGTTAGTGCACGTGCCTTTCACCTCTGCGACCCGGGTTCGATTCCTGCACGGTAGCAGTTATCTGATTAAAAAACATTTCACCCTGGCCGCATGTGAGAAGAATGCTTCCAGTTTGACTCTACCAAACACCACAGGTTTCCTCCGGGTACTCCGGTTTCCTCCTGTAGTAACACTGGGCCAATGAGGGTGGGCCCTTACTGGACCTCTGAGGATAACAGTTTAGACTATAACTGATAGAGTTATCCAGTATAAATAAGGTTAGTTTAAATAAACTAATATCTCGGGGGATAAGGAATAACCCTACCTCCCCGAGATTACTCGCCCCATGTGAACAGGCCCTATAAGTAACACAGTTTCATCTTTGGGATCTGCAGCCAATAATTAAGTGACCGGCCAACCGTTGTTTGGCAGCAAGCCAGTTAGCCAGTCAATCAATCAACCAGCTAACCAACTTACCAATTAACCAATTCATCCACCAACCAACTACCCAATTCAACCAACCAACTATCCATCCATCCATCCATCCATCCAACCAACCAACCAACCAACCAACCAACCAACCAACCAACCAACCAACCAACCAACCAACCAACCAACCAACCAACCAACCAACCAACCAACCAACCAACCAACCAACCAACCAACCAACCAACCAACCAACCAACCAACCAACCAACCAACCAACCAAAAAAAAACACCAATCCAAGTAAAAATCTTACCAAATGTCTTTCTTGTCGGCGTCATCCGTTATAAACGATTTAATAGAAACAATCTTCAAAATAACTATGACGCTAAACTGTGAATAAAAAAATTAAATACGTTAACACAAAGTAAAAAACTTACCCGATCAACAACAAATTTACAAAATTCATAACCAAGGAAAATACAGTTTAGATTGTGACCTTTTTCCAAAATGGAGTAGCCTATGTATCATTGGAATAGTTATAGTGGCAATTATGCTAAACTTTTACAACTACAATACAAGAATATCGGACTTTCTAGTCTAATTATAGCGTCCTTACCAGTATACATAAAACTACTGGACACACGTAAGTTAAATGAACGACTAAAGATTCTCTGTACCAGCACCTAAGAAAGAAAGAAAAAAAGAAAGAAAGAAAATGTTTTATTACTACAACATGAAACGTCAAATTGGCATCAACCCGGTCCCGTGAACCATGCAAACTACCTACAGTATACAGCTACCTATATACACCTATATTTAAGAAATAGAAAATAGCCGCCCGTGTTTAAATAGCTTAATGCAAACACAAGAGTGAGTTGGGAGAATTCGAATTCGAAAAACTCATTCGAGTGTTTGCATAATTTCTTTTATGAAATAAGGCTAAGAAATGCGCTGTGACGTCACAACAGTGTTTGCATAGCCTGATATAAACACGGTAATTGACCAATCACAGCCTGGTTCACACTTGGACACAAGCATAAACATAAACATAAGGATAAGGAATTAAGGATAAGCACAAGCCCGTTCACACACATGAAACAAGCACAAGGAAAAGCAGCATACGCAAGCGCAGTATATTCTCTCCCATTGGTCAAAAGCCAATGCTTATTCTTATTTCATACAGGTGCTCACTAGTGAAATAAGCACTAGCACAAGCACAAGAGAAGGAAAATGTTTGTTTTTCTTGTGTTTGTTTCACGTCGGTTCTCACTTGATATTCTTGTGCTTATCCTTATGTTTAAGCTTGTTTCCAAGTGTGAACCAGGCTTAAGACGCAACCTATTTTATAAATACCTATGTATACTACACATGTACATATGCATATTATTTCTAAATGAAAGCCAATTCAATGCTCTCAACGGCATTCTTCATCACTCTAAAAAAGTCACAAATTGCAATTGTTGCGTTGTCACAAATTGCAATAACTGTAAATTTTTCTGACATATATGAAAACTGTTTTCCAAAACCGAAACTACAAAACGAGGTTTTTCGGTGTTTGAATATACCGTGATAAACACGCTTTCTCAGCTACTACCAAAATCATTGTTTTTCTCTTAATTACCAATGAGGTGAGCCATAGTCCAGATGAGTTATCCCAAGAGAAATACCAACTATAACCGCGGGAACCACTAAACAAGAAAAAAGAAGAAGAATTAAATGAAAGAAAAACAAGTTAAAGTCTCTATGAAGCAAAGTTAAGTTTGTCTTATTCGAAAAGACACTTAAAATGACAAAGTAACATCTTTTGCAGTTTTCCGTTTCCTTGCTACGTTACCAACAGAACTTTATATATAAGTTTATTATTTAGATTTAAAATGTTGTTGTCGCATAAAAACGATCTATACTATGGGTATAAACTGATTCTGGAATAAACTAGATCTTATTCTGAAATCATATAAACAGATAATCAATCAAGAGCTTGTACTGCATCGACATGATACCTGAACGGAATTCCACACCAATGAAATTTCATTTCAGTTAATGAGTACCGCTATATCTCGGAATGAACTACATGTCATTCTGGACTCGTATAAACAGATTAAGAATTTCAAGCGATCCAGTATGAGTTCATTCCAGAAGGAAATCTCATACTACATCTACACGATAGTGGAACAAAATTCCACATCAGATGATGAAATTTCATTTCAGAATAAGAACCGCTATTAACTCATTCCGGAATGAACTACATCTCATTCTGAAATCATGTAAACAGATAAAGGATTTCAACAAAATTTAACGAAATTCCACACCAGAATGAAATTCCACACCAGAATGAAATTCCATTAGGGAATGAGAAACCGGCATGAACTCATTCTGGAATGAATTACAACTCATTCTGGACTTATGTAAACAGATAAAAGATTTCAACAGAACTGGCATGAGTTCATATCAGAATGAAATCTCGTACCGTCTTTACAGTTTACATGACCGTAACCAAATTCCACACCAGAATAAAATTTCATTTCAAAATGAGAAACCAACATGAACTCATTCTAGAATGAACTATATCTCAATCCAGAATGGTATAAAAAATGTAGGATCTCAAAAGAACCAGCATGAGTTCATGAACCCAACCCATGCAATATCATGTAAACATCTTCTGACTGGCATTGCAACCACAGCGTTAATATTTAAACTTACCCCAACCCAGTAACATAAAATACTTTAGTCTAGAGCTACTTCTGCTCCATCCAAAATGAACGGAAAGATAAAGTTGAATCTCTTCTACAAGAATCCAACAAAACACCGCCAAGACGAACCAATGCATTAAAATCGCGAGCACAACACACAATGCCTATAGTAGAAAACAAAACACCATATTAGCAATGTACAGAAATAACAACGAAGCATTTTTCATATGAAAACGTGCAACCTTGAATTTCATATTTTTATGCACAAACGCCACTCACGACAGTATTTAATGAATTTTGCGTACAGTAAATGTTCTTCGATTTTACTCAGAAAAATTTCTGTGTTCCCAAGCGAAACGCGAGCCCAGAGCTATACTGCATAGACTCAAATAAATTAAACCGTTTAATTTATCTGAGTCTATGCAGTATATAGCCCTGGGTTCGAACCTATAGGTTGAGTTCGATGTATGACATTATACTGCTAAGTGCAAAGATGATGATCTATGGTAATGTCGTAATGCATGTCTAACTTCAAAGAGGCTAACAATCCAAGTACGATTCACGATGAGGGGACCTGAAGGTGCACAAATCCTTTGTTTTAGGTTTATTAGTATTTAAACAGCATTAAACTCAAACGTTGCTATTGGATGACTGCTTCATTATACAGAAAATACAATGCGTTCAGTAATCGTGAAAGTGCACAAACTGAACAAAAACATAGAACAATGACTTTTGTTGGGCTTCCAGATCATGTATATTTCTATTGACCATGTTCAGACATAACAATTGTGTGAAAATGTTCTTTGAACTATTGGATTGAACTCAGTATTTGATGAGTTAATCAGCTGATTAATTTGACAGGCAATGAGCAACGCAGGCTATTTGATTACCTTCTGATAATCCAGAGAGACTCCAATCAAGACCAATATGGCAACCATTATGATAGCTACGCATTCATTTAAAAGCACAAGTAATCTTTCTCGTCTTGTTTGACTATAAAATACAATAAAAATTAAAAACAAAATAAATAAATAAATAAAATAAAATACATGTAAAATAAAATGAAATGTAAAATAAAATAAAATAAAATAATAAATAATAATAATAAATAATAAATAAATAATAAAATGAAATGAAAATGAAAATGAAATGAAATGAAATGAAATTGTTAGGCTGGTGGGCTAACTCACTAGTATTTAACAATTAAAAAATTGCTTGTAACAGGGTTCCCACCCTTTAATGAACATGAAATTCAAGGACTTTCAGACTTACTAAAACACATTCAAGAACCCAGATATGCAAAAAAATACGAAGTTTGTTCTATTATGCTGAAAAAGCAACACACTTTGTTTGAAATCAGTTATTTTAGCAAGGTTAATTATCTGTAAAACAACAGGAGGGAAATTCCTGAACTTTCAATGACTTCTATTCATTTTCAAGGTCTTTCCAGGCCTGAAATTCTATTTTCGAAATTCAAGGACTTTCCAAATTTTCAAAGACTTTGGAACCCTATTGTAACTAACCGTTTTATGAGACAGAAAGCCAGTCAAGGAAGCCAACAAAATGACAAGATTGCTGATGACTAATGGCGCAATCAATACGTGAGATTTAACCAAAAAGAGCATGCGTTGTACAATACAAAGCAAAAATGACATCAAACGTGTCTCTGGACTCTGAGAGAAAATGGGGTTCGGCCAATCCACTGATCTCGAAATAAGACTGGATCGAACTATTGTTTGGAAAATGAAGCCAGAATCCGCCAACTGCATGTTTGAAATATCGCTACGGAGTTGTTCTCATCCTGTTTCTTCGTTTTTTGTTTTTACAAACAAAAACATAGCATTGTGTCCAGAATTTTCCATCTTCGTCACAATTGCTTGATTGGCACCATTAGCAAGGGACCAAATCGAAATTTCACAAGCTTCATTTTCTGACTCTGATAAACAATGAGTTACTCGATCCAGTCTTCTTTCGAGATCAGTGGTTGAACCAGAGCGTGCGTATGGCACATGTTATTTACTATACTGCTTGCTGTAATGCCTGGACCCACGTTGTAAATGCCCATACAGTTCGGCCGCATATATTTTAAATATTACATAATACATAAAAACAATATCAACAACAAAACATGCCAATAATACATGCCAATGTGTGGTCCTCGCATTCCTGTACTTACCGCCAAACGAAGACATTGCGGACAAACGCAATTAGTATTGCGCCCACTAGAAATAGAGAACCAATATAGACGATCACCAATGGCTTCACAACGTCCTAAAATATAGCCAACAAAAATATACCCTAAGAAAATCAAAGACTAAGATACTATCTTTTCAGCATAAACATCACAATAACTGGATTAGCTAAACCCTCTGAGCTAAACCATAAGCACATTACTTGTCAAAAATACGCACTGACATGTATGATCACAGACATTAGCGGATTAGCCATTTAGACGGAGATCGAACCTGCAGACGCTTTAACCAATGAGCTACTAAGGTTCGGATGGAAAGCTAAAGTTGCAAATTTATAGTCATATGTCCTACTAAGTGGTAGCGTTTGCATAAGATACAGCTAAAGTAATATTGTTAATTATATACTAAAGTGGCATAATGCCTAAAGTAAACTATACCCCTATGGAAATTACTAAAACCAGACCCCAACATGATGGCTGATCTGATACTTAACCTCTGACCAACCACTCCTATAAATGAAGTGATAAGTTGTACGTATACATGGAGTGCATGTGGTACGTTTGCGAACTTCGTGTGTAATGTTACAGATCGACGTTCGTCAAGCTCAAATGCTGAAACAAAAAAATTCGGCCCCTCGTGTTTGGAAATCCACTTTGGAGAGCCCCTTTAAGTTATTCACCTCAGTTTGTGTTAAAACTACAAAGTCCGTCATGTGATCACACTGGCATGTTGTACTATCGTCGTCACTCGATGATACATCACATCCTTTGTCAGACCAGCCGCCTTTGGAAACGTTCAAAGTTTGTATGGTCCTGTAATATGAATCGTAACCAACACGGTTAGTTTTCTTTATAATATTCCAAGACAAAAAGTAACCTCGTACCCAGGGTCTTTACTATACGCCACGCACCCCGACAAAAATGGAGAGTAGTGGAGAGAAAACCCAGAGAAGAAGGTTAGAAACGTTTAAGACGGCTCAGCCTAACACCCCTGGCAAACGTTTTGCGCCTGCGCGAGTTCCCGACCAAACAAAAACGAGAAACTATAGTTCTTCTGTAACCCGAGACTGCCACACGTTTCTTGCAAATTTTAAGAAAACTATTGAATGTTTAAGTTCGTACTTGCTGTATAGATGCATTATTAATATCTAGTAAATATTCTGAGATGAATAGTCGAGTGTTACTTCTCAAACTCATTAATAATTCATGAGCTAATTAGCCAATCAGAGATAAATATTTAGTCATGTGTATGAGTTCTGAAACCAGGTAAAGGTCGCGCTAACTGAATTTATAATTAAGAAATCAGATAATAAACGGCACAAACAAAGATCTGTTTATTACCACATTTCTTAATTCAAAATTCAACGTAAACCAATGTCTATAAATGTAATATGCACCAATATCACCAAGTCCCTCTAATATAATTGACGATTGAGAAGCTATTTCATAAACTTTTACCAGGGGTTTCAAACACTCGAGAACAACAAAAATCACTCGGCCTATACCTCGTAATTTTCAATGTTCTCTCGTGTTTGCAAAACATTCGAAAACAATAAAAATCACTCGGTTTGCTGCCTCGTGATTTTCATTATTCTCTCATGTTTTACAATATTTGAGAACAATGAAAATTACTCGGTTAACGGCCTTGTGATTTTCATTGTCCTCTCGTGTTTGTAACCCCTGGTAAAACACTCCCACTCGTTTATGAAATATTACTTCTCTGCAGTGCTGGAAAATGTCCGGCAGCGCCGCTGCCAGGACATTTTTTATAAATGTTGTTCGCACGAAATTTTTTGTATCTTGCAGGAAATATTTGTCCGTTTTTTTAATCCAAGATAAAGTTTAAAGATAAATTTGCTATTCTTCAAAAAATCGAAAAGCGTCGCGGTCACACAATCACACAATTTTTATGGGCATCACTTTTGATCGAATATCAAGTTTCATATTCGATGACTCATCTTTCTATATTCTTGCCAAACCCAGCGGCGATTTGTAAACAATTCGAAAGTGTTTTTGATTCGATTTTTGACGCTAGTACCTGTATTAAGTATGTATATAGATACCACATTCAGATAAATTATGGTTTTGAGATACAAACTTGCAAGTCTGGTGGTATCACAACTGATAAAATTGAAAAATTCTATCAGGCAGGAAATCGTTAATTTAGTTTAGCAGGAAATATTTATTTTTGGATTTTGCTGCCAGGAAGAAAAATGCTTTATCTAGGACTGCTTCTCTGTCTGGTTGCTGTTGCCACGGCTATTTTCCACATTTCTTGCAGTGTTTACTCTTGCAGACTAACGCATGCACTAAAACCAATGAGAGCCTTGGAAATTTGAAATGTACGAGTTATATTTATCTCATTACATCCAGTACTTATATAATATAAACGTATATTGTTTTTGTTTTTTATATGCCTAGATGTTTGAGCTACTTACTGGTCGTATTTCCAAAAGACACATTTTCTAGTCTCCGCATCGCTGTCTACGGTGTTCTATATAAAGACAAATTACACAGAGAGAACAGATATTAATTGTCGTATTTGGAATTATCGAAAACCAGACAATAAAACAAAACATGTCAAAAGATATCAACAATTTTAAAACTAACCTACACAAATTATTAGCTAAACAATTTTGGTATAATTTATCATATTATATCGGAATTATTTATATAATCTCGGTGTCACGTAACGCTTATAACTTGTAGTATTTAAGAATGCATATAATTTACGTGTTATTTGCAGTCATAAATTAAGTTTCTAAAAATTCAGTATATATTTTAAATTAGAGAATTGTAGCATTATAAACTACATCCTAGGATTGGCTTTTGCTATTTGCAGAGCATAGCGCGCATATGGTAAACTTGTTTTGATGAATTAAATTTGCTGTTGTTGTTATTGTTGCTGTTGGTAATGTGTTGTTGTTGTTGTTGTTGTTGTTGTTGCTGCTGCTGTTGTTGTTACAAGAACATATACAAGTGGCAAGTAGCCCAAAAAAAGAAAACAAAAGAATTTCAAGATTTGGCCTCCATATTTGCATAACTTATAAACATGCAAATAGTGGCAATGCTAAAAAATAGGCACGCCCAGGCGTGCATGTATCTACTGCGTTTAATGCCTATAGCTACTCTGGATAAAAACAATGATGCGACTGTGTACTTGTAACAACCTTGTATTCTTAGCTGAACAAGATTCTTGACAAAATTGAAGGAATTGTATAGTTGTAACAACTTTGTATTCAGATCTAGAGCTGAACAAGATTTGACAAAATTGTCTACTGTATGCTCACAGGCCATGCTGTGCTTTAATTTTAATAAAGAACTCACTCAAGTCAGACTCTCAGAGTAAAGCCAGCAAGGCACAGAAGGCTAAGTGCTAACAACTCTACTCATATCTGGCATGAGTTCCAAGCCCAGACAGTTGCATGGTCACCCATCCAAATGGGCTTTACTCCGGTCCTCAGTGGTGAGAGGCAGTGCGCTAATAGGTTGATTATTAAAGCTATGGTACTAAAAGTTATAGTCATAAAGTATGGTAGTAAAGCTTTAAGTAGGTCAATCAAATTAACATAACTAACAACTCACAAAATTTGACTTGCCGTATTTCCTCTACTAAGCCCCCCCCCCCGGGGGCTTATTAATTTTGGACCATCAAGAGAGGGGGACTTATTATTAGAGTGAGGGGGCTTAATAGAGGGAGGGGGCTTAATAGAGGGAGGTGGCTTAATAGAGGGAGGGGGCTTATTTAATTTTCCAAATTTCTAAAACCATCTGTAACCGATTTTCTGTTAATTTACTTAGGGACATATTCTGCGTGCGCAAAGGAAAAGGGTCTAATTAAAATTCTCAAGAACGAACGTGACAAAAAAAAAGAAAAACTTGAACATATGAACATGTAAGGTTGGGCGGTGTACCGGTTTACCAGTTTTTTTCGGTTTTATTATTAAACCGGTTTTTTCGGTTTAGCTTTTAGAAAAACCGGAAAACCGTCATCATTATTTATTACAATGTTACAATGTATAATTTTGTTTAGTTCTTAAAATTGTTACTATTAAAGATGAGAAAAGCAAAATAAAATTAAAGTTCGCTGAACGTTCGTTTTTTGTTCAATATTTTGCCGTGATTTATGCAGTCATTTATAATTATACAGCCAAATTATGATGTCCAGCGCTATTAAAAATTTGAAATTGGGTTCCTTCAATTGGTTCAATACTGAAATTGCGTTAGTTTCTGAAATTTAGAAAAACCGGTTTTACGGTTTAGAGTTGGACGGTTTGGCGGTTTTTATTTTAATCAAAACTGCCCAAGCTTATGAACATGTGTGTCTCAGACATTGTAACAAAAAATAAGATGTACCATATGAATGAAAAATAAAAGTAAAATATTTAACAATTATTTTTCTTGTCATGTTGTGGGAAGGCTTAATAGGGAGGGGGGGGGGGGGGGGAAGGCTGATTTTTATTTTTCACTGAATGAGGGGGCTTATTAGAAGGGGGGCTTAATAGAGGGAGGGTGCTTAATAGAGGAGATATGGTAATTGACTAATACAGTATTTAAATATTTTCGTTACAACAATTTGTTAAACAATAATGCAATCTAGTTAGAAGGTAAAGAAAATCGTTTGAGATAACAAGCATCTCTAGTATTACTGCTGTAAAATTTAATAAAATAGGTCCAGCAAATTATGTCATCAAAATTATAAGAGCATTAATTGTTCTTCAAGACATATGTATACATGCAGTAAAAGGTACAATAAATGTTTGCACATTCATAACACAGATTTTGCATGACATTGACAACTGCAGCATACAATTTTACTCCATTAATACTGTATAGACTTGTCAGTTCACGCTCTCAACATAGCCTGTCACTGACATTTGACTATTTGTCATCTACCTCGACAATATGCTATTTAATAGCATATTTCGCTTGTGGACTACCATATGTTTTGGGCATTGTTGCTTGACTATGAAGCTAACTTTGCTTTCTTAGAAGAAGGTCATCCATTTCTGTTCGGCAACGCATGCAGTCTTGTCAGTTTACGAAGCTCGGTCAGACATGTTGGCCATATAAATTGCTTCGTCTGAATATGACATCGTCCACGCAACGACACGATTAATTTGCTTTCAAAAACGTTTATCATCATTCCAACAACGTCTAGTACATCACATGCAATTAAGAATTGCCTGCGATTCATACTTAAAATTACTTACTAAATTTGTAAAAACGTCCTCTTGTTGAATATCCCGGCTCCTTGAATATCTTGCTCCATGCTGTCAACAATGACTTATGAAATACTTGGTGTACAGTAGTTATTTTGGCTTCGGTGGTCTGTCGTGAGTCAATCGTTTTATTCTGTTTTGATTGGCTCCGAAGGCATTCTTTTGTTAACTTACATTAACTTAACTTAACTTAACAGCAGCGCGACAACATAATATCTACTGCTTCGCAGCAGATACAAAAAGTATCTTACAATCAATAAGTGTGTTTAAAAGTCTCGGACCCTAATAATTAAAATTAAATAAATAAATAAATAAATAAATAAATAAATAAATAAATAAACATTACCTTGTTTTTAAATTGGATTTTAACAGGAGCAGAAACACTGCCGGTGGAAGAAATTATACTTGCCGACAAAATGCGTGAATTCGTTTGAAAACTGTGTAAACAAATGGAAAAGTATATAAAAAATACGCAAACCAAATGGTGTACTTCCATGCAGAAGATATCTATAACCCTATATACTGGAAGCATTTTAAAATTACGGTGGGAGTGGCGCTAAAAGTGACAAGTCAATGTTTGATTGCCATAAAGAAAATCCTGGCAAGTGGGTAGCCAAGTCTAGGTTCGGCTCCGTTTTGTCTGGTGGGAGGGTCATAATAATTTCTTGAACTACATTTTTTGTTTACAGTTTTGGATAAAAAAATTCGTGACATATAAAATAAAAACATAGACTCGAATTATAGGTAACCCTTTTATGTAAAAGAACTTTTGAAGTTTTTAAGATTGGTCTAGTTTACAGTTTTAGAGTATTTCACTTCATGTACATAACTCCAACGTGCATACGTGACACTGCATCATGACTGTTTGAGAAAGCAAGAACATCACTGAGGTTAATGATATCAGGTGCTAATCCGAGTGACGAATCATACTGGGTGAGTAGAGATTGTTCCGATGGTTCGTCACTCGGTGTAGCACCTAATATCATTATTCTCCACCCGAGTTCGCTGTCCAACAATAATTATTCCATCAGTAAGGTTGTCCAACAAAGTCACTTGAAATTGTGTATATGTATTCACTGGCATCATACCAGCAAATTTCGAGATAAACTTGATTTCTTAATAAGACATTATGCTGTGTGACGAGTGCGATGGAGTTTTCTCTCTATATATATAAAACAAATCTCAATATCTCAAGACAGAAGTCAGACATGGAAAAGCTGTAAAGACCAATTTTAAGAATTTTTATAACTTCAAAAGTTCTTTTAAATACGACGGCTTCCCTCAAACCTACTTTTCGTTTCATATGCCGTAGCTGTATGTAGATTAAGGGGGTATTTACATGGATGAAAGTTGTCCCTGTCAAGGGGGTCACCTTGGTCCCAGAACTACAGTTTACAGAGTGTTTATATGAGGAAAAGTTATCCCTGCTAACAGGGCGACCTTTGATTGTCCCAAAAGGCAAGCCAACCTTTAACCAATCACGTTGAAGCGTTCCTTTGGAGATATCTCGGATAGCTGAGTGAAACTGTTTACATGAGGGAAAGTTGCTTCACCCCCTATAGGGTTACCCTACCTCGCAAAGAGGTGACCCTACTACCCGAGACAAGTGTCAAATTCCCCATGTAAATACTCGCTGTCGCGACTAAATAAAATGCATGCAAAGTTGGCTCTCCCAGGGTGGCTCGGGGGGTAGGGTGACCTTTCTAGTAAAATGGACTTGTCACTACGCAGTAATTCCCTTACGAGAATCACGCATTTATACACCCGTACAAGAGAAACCTTTAACTTGCATATACCTTAAAAAAACAGCGGTAATTCCCCAGTGCCATTGTGCCAATACAATACTTACATCAAATAATGATATCGAAATTTTACTTACCTGTCAAAATCGGTAATCGATGATCGCTCAGGCAAGAGTTCTTCAAGTTGCTTGAACCTGATAACAATGACGGCAACCTTTTGTTTACCTACATTAAAAGACAGGTTATCAGTTATTTAAGAAATAGAAAAGAACAAGTCGCGTGCGATTATAGAGCTTAATTATATGGCACAAGTTAATTCCGGTGAAATCGTGTACTCTGATTGGCTAAGACGCCGTCACGTGCCAGTCCGTTATTTTCCGTTAAGGGATCCGAATTAAGGTTTCGTTGATCATTTTGTTTACAAAAAAAAAAGAACAATGAAAGGAAACTTCGGAAAGCTCTAAAAGTTAGCGAATTCAGTAAATTAAGCACGAAATTATGTCGGACAATAAACAATCTGAAAAGGAGTGTTACTATCCCGATAGCAATAACAAGAACGTTGAAAATGAGGATTCTATATGTCACGCTATACGTATATGTAAGGTAGGTTATTTAAAAAAGCCATTGAATAAACTTCTTATTAACCTCGACCGCTCGGTCATTGTAGACTCGGCCCGTACTATCAAGACCTCGCTTTGATATTTTCCACTCTCAGTAATAATCGCACTCTCAGTTAACAAGAAGTTAATAACGGTATACCAGATATGTGTGTGAAACACGAAGAATTAACTGAGAAAGTATTGCCTTTAGTACTGTCGGTGAGTAAATGTAGTGTTGGTATTTAACTTGGTAAAGGTACAGTACACCGTTATATAATACCTTACTAAATCATCGCCATTTGGATGGCGGAATATTGAACACGTGGTATTGAATAGAACTTCCATTGCACTGCCTACGTCAGGCACCGTGCATTTTTGTTCCATTCAACACTCATTCTATAAAATGTTCCATTCAACTCGTCGGGTGAAACTGGTGAATAATTATTAACCATTCCTAAAAATCAGACCTCAACGTCCACTCTATATATTGAATGCCGTTGATAAGGCACAAAAACCCCTTTACAACAAACTTTTACCTAATTTTTGAAATACCGAGATTGGAAATTCAATGTAGTCATCTTGTCGCGATCTCAAACTTGGGAACTGCATTCCTTTTTTCGCCATTGCATCACCGACGCCAACTTGAATTTCTGCATCTATAATACAGAAAAGATTTTTGTCGATTTGAACATCTAATTATTATTATTTAAAGCAAACGCGTTATTAAAACAAACTGATAGAGTTTGCTAGAGTTTGCTATAGAAGGCCTCAGGCTTATAGCCAGGATTTTGAGAAAAGGCGTCCAATTTCCGTTGTGCATGCGTGATTATTTCCCCAACTCTCCCTCCCGAAAACGTCCAGAAATTTTAAAGTCAGAAGGCCACCGCGAGACGACGTTCTCACAAAGTTTGGTACATCGGTATTAATAAGGAAGTAACTTCATGTCAGTGTCTATGTGGCGCACTAACATGTAATGTCAGATTCATGCATGCATTCACAGTTTTTTGAACATTTTTGCTTTACGATATTGATAAGCTACTTTTCGTAAAAATCTATATTTTAAACGAATCAGAGAATAATTTCCTTTATCTTTTAAATTTTGGGCGTCCAAAGCCGTCCACTTTTTAATTCTAGGGCGTCCCAGGACGCCAGGACGCCTTTCTAGCTAAAGCTAAGCCTGCAGAACATTAAACCGAAAAAAATTCTGGTTAATCATAAAAAGAACCACCTTGAGCCTACGTAAAAAAAAAGAGAAAATAAAAAAGAAAACGATCTTGGAGCATTTCTGTTTTTAAAATTATTCTGGGATTTTTGTTCACTCACCAAGATTATTATATTTCGCTGTAAAGCTCTCGGTGTTATTTGCATCAAGCATTTCTTTGGCGTGCATTTCCATTGCTTTATTTATGGTCCGAAGCAATCTTTCAACTCCAGAGGATTTCTACAACGAAAGACAATCCAACAATGTTTAACTACAGAAAACACTATATCGACATTCGGAATCACGGCTCCGAACTCAACAAAACATGTCAAGTAGTTTTTTTTCTTTACCAAATCAAACAAATATTTCTGCAGGGGTTATCCTAAGATAAATTTAGAACTGCTCATTTTCAAAATTGGGTTCCGGATTCTGCCTATACCTGTCTCACTTTAACCCAAGTTGCATGGTTTTCTTTCCTCATAAGATTGCTAGCAGCATGAAGAAAATCCTGCAACAGAGAAAAACAAACGCGAATAAATAAAATAAATATAAATTTACGAGTTTCTATCACAAATCCTTGAATTTGATTGGTTATTGCAAGAATTCATATCCGCTGATGTCGGAACCTCTGGCGATAAGCCAATGAAAAGCCTTCTTTTAACCTAATTGACCAATCACAAAACGTGTGGTATGATCAGATCACTTTTTGATAGGAATTGCTCAATATCATCATTACTAAAGTTTCACCTTGATGCTTGTTTCTTCTGCTAAATATATAATACTATTCACAGTAAATGACGTCAACCCAGAGACACGTCAATATGTTACGCAATGATTCAACAGTGGAATACGGAGAGAGTTTGCTCTAAAACGCTATTCCTATCAGAAAGTGCCAAAATTATAAAAACAGTATACAAAAAGCCCAAACTTAAGATAGGCACCTTAAAATATTACACCAACATTTAAGTTACATACTTTGGTTTTCTTTTGGTCGCGGTAGGCCCCGCGATAGACATCAGCTTCAAACGTTTTGACCAAATTCCCCAATGCCTCAGCATCTAGTCGTGTCCTATTAGATTCCTTGACTACGTTCGTCAGATTTAGACGTGATTTGGATGTAGTTGGTAGTGGTTTGGGTGTAGTTGAGGTTTCATTGGATGTTGTTGGGGATCTTTTGGCAATTGCTGGAGGTTCTTTAGGTGTTGTAGAGGGTACTTTGGGTGTCGTTGGGGGTAATTTGGGTGTCGTTGAGGGTGTCGTTGAGGGTGTCGTTGAGGGTGTCGTTGAGGGTGTCGTTGAGGGTGTCGTTGAGGGTTCTTTAGGTGTTGTCGGCGTTGTTGTCAACTGTACCTGTTATAAAGACAAAAAAAGAGATCAATACTTCAAAAAGAAAAACCAGCATATATGTTCCACTTTTCAACAAATTTTTCAACAAATCGGCGGCAATCTGAAATTCTTTTTCAAAGCACCAATTTTAGAATAACAAGACGCCTGGTCAGGCGTTCACTCGGGCTACTGATTTCTGAAAGTTTCGCGTAGCCTGTGCGTACTCTAGCAAGACTACATGGCAATGCATAATCGCATAGATTTTCACAAATAGAATCTATGGTCTTATATGAACTGCTGCGGTGCGGGAAGCGCCGAAGGTTTGCTAATAGTATAAATGTAAACAAGGCCGTTTTCTGAACATTAAACAACGGATCTAATATATTTAGTAGACAAAACCTATAGTGTCGGATTCGCCAAATTCAAGCAATCATTTTGATATAGAATTTATTTAAATTCGGACAAATAGAAAATATTTAAACATGTTTTAAAACACACGTTTCCAAATGTAATACGACACGCGATATCTAGACATGCACGGAAACATGTTCACTGACATATTGATATCTTACTCCGGTATTTGCTCTATTCGGTGTTTATTATTATACTTGCATTTTGTAGTTGTCGGACTATAAAGCAGCAAGGCCAGGACCAACCAGCTGTTTTGGAATAGCTCGTCATCTTTTACAGTTGTAAACACTGTAAAGCCTTTGTAAGCATGTTTATGATGAATTGAAGCCAATTGTCAGCCGCATTACTGATGACTTGCAAAGCTATTCAAACAAGTAAACAACTGCGAAACAGTGAAATGTCTTGCAAATATTCAAAAACATCGATAAAATGGCAATAAAAGCTTCGTTCAAAAGAGACAACCACTGATCATCTGGAGACAACTCGGCCAAACCTCGGTTTCGCAATTCTTAAACATGACTGTTCTCTGACGTCCTTCACTCCTTCAGTTTAAAGTTTCCAATTATTTTTAATACACCTTGATTCGCTGACAGTCCGCCTACTCTGACATCTTTGTTTGAGACGACTGCTGGGTAGTGTGCCAAGAAATGTCGTGGAAATATTAAAAAACATCGATAAAATGGCAAGAAAAGATTCGTTCAAGAGACAACTCGCCATGAAAGTGAAATCTCGGTTTCGCAAAGCCTGCTGGGGCAATATCGCGACCCCAAAAAAACAATAATTCCAATAACGCGACCGAAACCTAGACTCGTCTACCTGCGGTAGCCCGAGTAATAATACCAAATGAATAAAAAAACTATTTCGTCCACAGTTGCTTTTTGGCAACTTATCAATTTTACTCTGGCTAACGCCAGATCGTCAAGAGGAGAGCTCCCAGAAACCTGGCCAATAAAGGGTTAAAGAGCGCGTTTTGAGAAGGCAAACACAAATACATACTATGGTTTTATTCTGTCCTTGGCAAATACAGAAAGAAAAGTGGATGGTAACGTCCAGTTTGTTTTTGTTTCCAGAGAAAAGACAACACTGTTTTAAGGTTTCGTTCAACATCTTTTTTATATCTACGTTAGTATATAGTGTTTTCAGCTTCAAGTTGTTAAAGTTTCAGCTGCTTTTACTGCACAAAATAAACTTGCAGCCCAACAAGTACTTGTGATACACGTACGGTTGGACTCGTTCTCAGGTATAAATATCGTAAGCTAGCAACCTCGGTCTATACCATCTGAGTTCTGGTGACTCAATAGAGCGTCCGGCTAGTACAGGTTGTGGGTTCGAGTCCCGTCTGGACATCAGAGTTCTCCGAGTTTAACTATTTACGACAGCTTACAGTACAAATTTGCCATATAGCAAAAATATATTTTGTGGTACTCTGGAAAAAAAGGTGTGATTTGTGTCCCTCGGCCAATAGCGATGCAGTCTCAGGGAAACAAAGCAAGCTGTATTCGTCTGAAAACCCGGAAAAGTGCTTAAAATTATCTGAAATTTTATGTTTCAACGTTCCTCACGTTAAATTAATATTCAAATAACAGTTGAGCGATTGAACTCAAACGCTGCTATTGGACGATTGCTTCATTACACCAAAAATACATTGCGCTCACCGTGCACAAGTTGGCATAAACGCGTGAACAAAAAGATAAAACAAAGACTTTTTCTGAGCTTCCAGAAATTTTTGAAGCCCGTTTTCCACTAGGAAACATTTTCGCGCGAAGCAACTTTTTTGTCTTATAAGTTCTCGACTAGACGTAATTGGAAATCTATTCAATTCTAACAATAGAAAGTCGATTAGCGCAGAAAAAGTTGCTTAGTGAAAAACTGCCTGAACTGCGTGTCAGTATACAGATTGTCAATATACTTACAGTACTTTGCATAGTTGTCGTCACAACTGGTATAGACGTGACAAGAATTTCTAAAAACAAAAGTGAGAGAGTGACTTTCTCATTTTGGAACATTTAAGTTCAGTTCGTAAAGTACTGTTTAATAAACGAGCAGGAGTGTTTTATCAGATATAAAGACACGAGGCGAAGCCGAGTGTTTTTATATCTGATAAAACACGAACTGCGAGTTTATTGAACGGGTTCAAAAACGAACCACTTGGTAAGTTCATTGGCGTAGTAAGTTTGAAAAACAATGTTGTCTAAGCCAAGAAAATCAAAGCTAAAGTTTATGTAAATTAGGAGGTATCTTTATCACATATAAAGACACTGATTAAACTTTAATTTCTTTTGAATTTTCCTCATGAACTATTAATGAGTTTTTGAATCTAAATCAAAGCATATTTGCTACCTGGAAATCTTAAAGGTGACGAACTGAAAAGAACAAAATACTGACTTTTCGAACCAAAGTCTCTCGACAGACAAAATGACAATTTACTCAGAATAAGGGCTCGATATCTTGGTAGTTCACCACCTTTAAGATTTTATATACGGCCTATACAGCATCTTATACTTTTTGCTGTCTTTTGCTGAGATTTTGACCGGACGTTTATGAAAATGGCAGAAGTTTGAAATTTCATTATAGGTATCCGATATATCGGCACTGGGTGTTAAGGCCTGGCCAAACGCTTTCAACATTTCATTCAACATCGTTCAACATTGTTGAATTCAACATGTTGAAAGCGTTTTGCCACCACTGTTGAATGATGTTGAACGTTAATTGTTGAATGATGTTGAACGAAATTTGAACATGTTCAAATTTTCGTTCAACACGCGTTCAACATTTCTATTGTTCTCAAAATGTTGAAAGGTGTTGAACGCATTTGGCCACATTTCATTCAACTTTGTTGAACAGAGACATGCGCCATGCGGGATATTGTCGATACCAGCTTTTGTGGTAGCCCGCGTTCAATTAATTGTCATTCATGAATGTTGAACGATGTTGAATTCATTTGGCCACTCGTGCTTTCAACATTATTCAACATCGTTCAACAATGTTGAATGATGTTGAAAGCGTTTGGCCAGGCCTTTAAAAAGTTAATACAATATAATAAGATGGACAATAGTACCTTGACATTTGGGAAATACAACAGAATCCCAGTTCCCATCTGCAAGACACTTTAAGACAGCTGAACCATTTAGAACAAATCCATCGACACAAGAAAGGTTAATCACGTCATTCTCAGTGTAATGATTATTCACTGGTTTAACAGTTGGCATGTCAGATGCAGATGTAATATTGATTTTGCAAGTTGCTAAAAACAATAAATAAAGATTTTTTACAGAAGCGTGTTAAAATCGTGGCCTGTAAGACAAGATTAACGGAACAGCGAATTCTTGCCTCTATAATAGGCGAGTTTCAGGGTGTTGCGCGCGCATTATTTTTCAAAAAACTGGCAAACTCCACTCAAAGTAAACATACTGTTTAAAATAAACAAAGTATAGATACAGTTTCTGGATGTTTAACACTGTTATTCCGCTGTTGTACTGTTGGCTCGCTAGCAAGTCCGTTTGCCATTGCTGACTTTTTTGGGGCCCGCCAAGAGCCAAGAGCCCGCCCAATTCCTTTGCAAAATGATGCGCGCGCAATACCCTGAAATTCGCCTATATAGGAATATTTCACTAGAGCCGTAAATATTCGATTATTATAAATTATCTTCATAGACAAAGCCAAATTAACAAATAGACAATGAACCCAAGTGTTCTATATGCGCAAATAGACAACGAGACGAAATTAATCAGTACACATAAACGAGGCGAGAAAGGCTTGAGATGTAGAGGGAAGCACGGGTGGCGTGTGCTGTTTGGGCGCTGCCTCTCACCAATAGTTAAGCCCGGTTGGACGGGGTTAGTACTTGGATGGGTGACCGCTTGGGAATGACCCCGTTGTCGAGCTTGGGACTCATGTGAGTAGAGTTTAGTCGGTCTCTCCTGTGCTTCGAGGGTTTTTCGCCGGGTACTCCGGTTTTCCTCCCTCCGTAAAACCAACACCTAGACCTTAGGAGGATAACCTTGTAAGGGACCTAGAGTCCTATTGTTACTTCTCCTGTACCGCTAGGTACAAATGTTGATAAGAAAAGAAAATTATGATTAGTCGCTATTATGAAAGTGCTCTATTTCACAAGTGTACATCAAGCCTAATTAAAGACTATATAGACCCTTTTAATAAGTGCAGAGTACGTCATTTTCCGCCATTGACGTCATTTTCAGCCTTTTGAATGCTATTGAAAATATGCAAAAGCTAAGGCAATAAACGAAGTTGAAAATAATTCAAAAGAAAAATTGAAAAGAAATTGACATCAAAGGGTGAAAATTACCTATTCTATACCTATTAAAATGGTCTATACTGATCACTCTTCACTTCACATGCACCAACACTAAACAAGAAACTTACGTTTAATCGTTAAAAAGATTGATTTATTTCGCCTTGCGCCGTACTTATGTTCACCGAAACACAAATACTCCCCTTGATCCGTGCTTTGGAGATTACTAATCACTAATGTATCATTCTGCAGAACCCGAAACCTGCTTCCAAGTGTCTGGACATCTTGTAGCTGAGAATTGGCGTCGCTGTTCCTTTTTGACCAACGTATGCTTGCTGGTGAAGATGGTTGGCAGTTCAAACTCACTGTCTCTTTCTCCAGCTTTACGACGGGAGATGAAGTGGTTGTTAGTTGTAAATCTAACAATATAGAAACATTAAATAATATTTAATCAAAACGTCTTAAAAGCACAAGATACAAGTTCAAGAATAATAATGTACACAATAACAATGCCGTTTCTATAACTGGTTCAATTCATATGCAGTAAATTCCCTCTTTAACACACACCTCTCTATTATTTATACAGCAAAATGAAAAGGTGGTAAATGGACGATATTTTTAGCCACGAAATACTGACGGTTCGAGCGTAAGCCCTTCTTTATTATCACCTCCCTATCTGCCTATCTGCCTGCCTGTCTGTCTGTCTCTGTCTGTCTCTGTCTGTCTGTCTGTCTGTCTGTCTGTCTGTCTGTCTGTCTGTCTGTCTGTCTGTCTGTCTGTCTGTCTGTCTGTCTGTCTGTCTGTCTGTCTGTCTGTCTGTCTGTCTGTCTGTCTGTCTGTCTGTCTGTCTGTCTGTCTGTCTGTCTGTCTGTCTGTCTGTCTGTCTGTCTGTCTGTCTGTCTGTCTGTCTGTCTGTCTGTCTGTCTGTCGGTCGTAACCCCTCCTGTGGGCAATGCGCTCAAGTTTAGGATCAAGCGCGCGGTTTTCATTCGAAAAACAATCATGCTTCTCTTCGATTTATATTCATCCAAATCTTTCACAATCAAAAATTTGAAAATTTCGTTACATATAGATAACCCTTTCACGTGCATCGTTGTTGTGGAACAACTTTATCTTTTGACTCTGTCTAACGCCAGACGATTTTACTCGTCAAGGGGAGACACAGTCCTAGATAAAGCATTTTTCTTCCTGGCAGCAAAATCCAAAAATAAATATTTCCTGCTAAACTAAATTAACGATTTCCTGCCTGATAGAATTTTTCAATTTTATAAGTTGTGATACCACCAGACTTACAAGTTTGTATCTCAAAACCATAATTTATCTGAATGTGGTATCTATACATACTTTGAAATAGCGAACTTTTTCAATTGAATACTACGTAATACAAGTACTAGCGTCAAATATCGAAATGCTGAAACAGTTGAATAAAATAAAAGCAGCTTGCATTCTTGCAAATGCACAATGACAGCTGCAGCCTGCAACAGCACCACTATACTGAAATGATAAATATTTCATTGTTTTCTAGAACAAATCGTTGCGTCATTTGCGCAACGATATACGAAACTTAGACAGGTTAAGGTCATGTAATAAACCTTCAAAACACTTTCGAATTGTTTACAAATCGCCGCTGGGTTTGGCAAGAATATAGAAAGATGAGTCATCGAACATGAAACTTGATATTCGATCAAAAGTGATGCCCATCAAAATTGTGTGATTGTGTGACCGTGACGCTTTTCGATTTTTTGAAGAATAGGAAATTTATCTTTAAACTTTGACTTACAAATATTTCCTGCAAGATACAAAAAATTTCCTGCGAACAACTTTTACAAAAAATTTCCTGGCAGCGGCGCTGCCGGACATTTTCCAGCACTGGGGAGACGTCTCAGCAAGACATGCTGATGGAAAGATTAGGCACGCAGTGGCAAGCATTTTCACTTACTGCACATCTCGTGTAATGTAAGACCAGCGATAGATCTTCCTTTAACGTTGGCTGGACCTGAACAGTTTCCAATAATTTCCAAATTAGTATCACCATTTCGAACCCAGCTCAGAGTACAGTCACAATTGATTTGGTTATCTGACACATTTCTAAACAAAAAATATATATAGGTAGCTGTTATATGCCTATAGATTCGAATGCAGGACTTTCACTTTTCTGTGTTTCCAGAAAGACGAGAACCCCTTGATTTCTCGTAAACATCGCTAAGAAAAACAAAACAAAAAGAAGTTGAGAACAAAATTGTGGTTGTATTTGAATCATATATATTCGAGGCAAGTCTGGTTATAAAGGTAGCTCCCTCTCTACTGCTTGTGCTTATTGTGATCGTTGGAAATGACTCCTTATTCAAAACGTATTATCGCTTACAACAAACCATTAATGATTTTTCCTTCAATCATTTAATAATAATTTTAACACACTTTTCTCTATAAAACTGTTGCCATAGCGACAACTTCTTATTTCATTAAAATATACATAAAATCTGCCGTAACTTCAGAACTAAGCTAGTCACCCAATATCAATTGAACTGAATGATCTTTAGTTGTTGTCAATTTGTAATCAAAATCTGTAGTATAATTTTTTTTTCAAGCAAGATTTTGTCAAAAAATTTCCACCCCACACTTTTCTTTAAACATAGGTAGGCACTGCATACATGCGTCTACAGTTTTAAAGGTGCTATGTGCACACACCGTGAAACTGCAATGGTTTGTGAAACAAAAGGAGTGTTACACGGTGCAGACACAGAATAGAAATACGACCAGAAGTCCAACTCGCGTGACAACTTGTCCGCATTTCTTTAATGCGCATGCGCGATATTTTACGCCATCCTACGCGATCCTACGCAATGTCCTACGCCATCCTACGCAATCCTGACAAGTTCCCCCGGCAGTTTTAACCTTCTTTTGAAGGTCCAAACTGCCGGGGGAACTTGGCAGGATTGCGTAGGATCACGTAGGAAGGCGAGGAATCAAGATGCGCGAGGCGACATGCGCGAGGATAGAAACTTCAAAGGTTCCGACGCGAGTTGGACTTCTGGTCGTATTTCTATTCTGTGGTGCATATGTGTATGGTTCGTTAAATTTGTCACGCAATGGCGGTCAGTGTATGAGGCTGACAATCTTAATTTAGACTAGTTCCCAGTCCTCTTTACTGTCGATAACTACCAGGCCATGCAATCTTAATCAGCCGCCGCGCAAAACTCGTAAGACCCTTGAGAACGAGTTTATATACTGGTCGCTTGTCATATCACGGGTCAGGACGACTGTGGCTTGACGAAACATAGTAAGGCACATAACACTTTGGGCCCGCAGTAATTGGCAACTAGCTGTTGCGGTAACCCTGCCAAATTATTTACTGTGTATATTGTTGTTATTATTGGCAAAGATATTAAATAAATAGAGATAGCCCAGTGAGCTCTATATATAACTGGAGTGATATCTGCTGTTCATTCACCGGGCAAAGATTGAAGTCAAACATGGCGGGCATGTAGGCCTGAAGTACGTATAGTTCCAGTCTTCTACGCGGTCTTTTGACTGGATCAGACTTGACCAGACCGCGTAGAAGACTGGGACTATATGTACTTCAGGGCCAAAAGGATCGCGGGCTTTGGGAACAAGATTACCACAAAGATAACACTCCAGTTATATATATAGAGCTCACTGAGACAGCCACATCACTGACATAGCGCTACATGGTTGCGTAAACGTAACCTGTAGACGCAAGAATTAAAAAAATATAGAGATTTCATGATTAAAATACTTGGTAAAAATTCCAGGTAAGGGGCATGTGCTAAAACATGGACGATGGACGATGGACGATGACAATAGTAATAATATTAATAATAATAATATTTGTCTAGTTTCGCTAAGTTTCGGGGGGGAGGGGTGTTCCCTTTTGACCCCAAAATGTGCCTTTTTATCTGATAAAACGTGTGATTTACCCCCTTTTTGCTTTTCCCTTTGAAATGAAATGCTACGCACCCTTACTTATATAATATAAATATAAATCTTTTCTTATTAACCTTTTATGAGTCCAGCCAAACTCAATACAAATAAGGTCCTCTAATATTTAAGCTAATTTGCTTCGAGTTCGACTCCCAAAAAGTGAAATGTTTGCCTCAAGCCTCATAAATATTAAGAGACACTTTCTTCTGCCGCAAATGCTCGCCTCCGCTAAGCTGTTCTTCGATCACAATTGTGGGTTTCAATAGGTTTATTTCTCCTGTCTCAATGCACACGCTCGTTTGGCATACTACACAGTACACTCTCTTATTTATAGTTCTGTCTAAATCTTTAACCATGCAAGTGCGTCACATTATCAATCAACATAACCGTATCTTAGACAAGGGCGCGTATTAAATTAATAAATCCGACTTTGCCGAAGTTGCGCAACGATTTACTATAGGCTTTCTCGGTGGTATTTTAACCATAAAACTGAAGGCGACAGGCGTATTGGTTGTATTACAAAAATCACGAAATGAGGCAAACATTTCACTTTTTGGGAGTCGAACTCGAAGCAAATTAGCTTAAATATTAGAGGACCTTATTTGTTATTTGGACCTTAGTTTGGCCGGACTCATAAAATAAGAAAAGATTTATATTTATATTATATAAGTAAGGGTGCGTAGCATTTCATTTCAAAGGGAAAAGCAAAAAGCACGTAAATAACACGTTTTATCAGATAAAAAGGCACATTTTGGTGTCAAAAGGGAACACACCCCCCCCCACCCCCCCCGCCCCCCGAAACTTAGCGGAACTAGACAAATATTATTATTATTATATTTATTATTATTATTATTATTATTATTATTATTATTATTATTATTATTATTATTATTATTATTATTATTATTATTATTATTATTATTATTATTATTATTATTATTATTATTATTATTATAATTGTTATAATTATTGTAATTATTATAATTATTATAATTATTATAATTATTTATTATTATTATTTATTGATTATTAGTATTTATTATTATTATTATTAATATTATTAATATTAATATTATTATTATTATTATTAATATTATTACTATTGTCATCGTCCATCGTCCATCGTCCATGTTTTAGCAAATGCCCAGGTAAGGTTAGCATATACAGACATCGCGCAGAATATGCTAAACGTAACAAAAAAAAACAAATTGCATTCTATACAGTATAGTTCTATAGTTTCCCTATAGTTCTTTAAACTTTTTATATCAGCTTCAAACCTTTTTACTAAGATATCAAGTAACACTTACATTCTTTTTAGTAACGGCAGACGAGAGAAAATTTCAGCCGATAATGTATGTAATTGATTATGGTTAAGTAACCTAAAAAAGAAATGAAAATAGTCAATTCATCACTGGCGCGGGTTCGCCCCAACCACTTTACCGCTTCGCATCCCCGCGTAACCCCATTATCCATACGAGCGTAAAAAAAACTCTGGCACCCATGCAGGATAATCATTGGCAGACACGTACAGGAATCTGACATACAAACGCTATTCACAAGTAACAAAGTAGAGGTAACAGAAAAGGACAAGAATTTCCAAACTGCCGCATTTGGCCCACCGAGCAGAACACGTCATTACTCGGGCTACCGCAGGTAGACGAGTCTAGGTTTCGGTCGTGTTGTTGTTTTTTTGGGGTCGCGATATTGCCCCAGCATGCTTTGCGAAACCGAGATTTCACTTTCATGGCGAGTTGTCTCTTGAACGAAGCTTTTCTTGCCATTTTATCGATGTTTTTGAATATTTCCACGACATTTCTTGGCACACTTCCCAGCAGTCGTCTCAAACAAAGATGTCAGAGTAGTCGGACTGTCAGCGAATCAAGGTTTATTAAAAATAATTGGAAACTTTAAACTGAAGGAGTGAAGGACGTCAGAGAACAGTCATGTTTAATAATTGCGAAACCGAGGTTTGGCCAAGTTGTCTGCGGATGATCAGTGGTTGTCTCTTTCGAACGAAGCTTTTATTGCCATTTTATCGATGTTTTTGAATATTTGCAAGACATTTCACCGTTTCGCAGTTGTTTACTTGTTTGAATAGCTTTGCAAGTGACCGAGTTATAGTTGATCAGTAATGCGGTCAATTCATCATAAAGCTTTACAATGTTTACAACTGCACACGCTGGCGATCGCGGTAGACCTAGTACGTAAAAGATGACGAGCTATTTCAAAACAGGTTGGTCCTGGCCTTGCTGCTTTATAGTCTGACAACTACAAAATGCAAGTATAATAATAAGCACCGAATAGAGCAAATACCGGCTAGATAATAAGATATCAATATGTTGAACATGTTCAGGGCATGTCTAGATATCGCGTGTCGTATTACATTTGGAAACGTGTTTTAAAACATGTTTAAATATTTTCTATTTGTCCGAATTTAAATAAATTCTATATCAAAATGATCGCTTGAATTTGCCGAATCCGACACTATAGCTTTTGTCTACTAAATATATTAGATCCGTTGTTTAATTTTCAGAAAAACGGCTTTGTTTACATTTATACTATTAGCAAACCTTCGGCGCTTCCTGCACGGCAGCAGTTCATATAAGACCATAGATTCTATTTGTGAAAATCTATGCAATTATGCATTGCCATTGTCATATAGTCTTGCTAGAGTACGCACAGGCTGCACGAAAGCTTTCAGAAACCTGTAGCCCGAGTGAACGCCTGAGCAAGCGTCTTGTTCCCTATGGATTCGATTGTTAAACCGACTAAACGTCGTGAACCTTGCGTGAACCAGCATGCACTCCGAAGGTTCCACCGTTCCAGTCCAAATCCAGCTCGAGCCAACATATTTTTATGTCGTGTAATATTTGGCATTTCACTCGATTAAACTGGATATATACTAGGTATTTTTGGTGAAGGAAAACCACGGAGTAGTTTCGTCAGGTTTACCCTGCTTATGACGTCACCAATTTCCTAGTTAATTAGACCCAATATTACAAGAAGATGGCGGACAGCACGCTGTCTTTGGTCGAAAAACATTTACTAGAGGAAACATAGCAAGAGAAGTGGGAACTAGCCGTGGCAACAACCAGACAGTGAGGACTAAGACTCGACTATTCATTTGTGTTTTAAAAAAGTGTAACTAGCTGGGACTAAAAGCTTCGTACACGCGACAAAATTTGTTTTTATCAGCTTTTTTTCGATATATTTTCACTTCACAAGTTCTGCTTATTCACGTACAGTTCATATTTACAACAATGAGATTTCGTGTCTTGCCAGAACTGATAAATTATGGATTTAACACGACAAGCAAGCAGCCCGGCTAGGCGAGCTAGCCCTTCTCTAGCCTACGCATAGACGTTCCCTGTTATTTGGGATCTGGGATGGAGCGCCTGCACGCAGGCTAGCCCTTCTCATGTAAACACGAATGAAAATCATCTCGCCAAAGCGGGCTAGCTTGGGTACCGCGTTCCCTGGTTCGGCAATATATCCAGCCTTACTATATTTCGATTAGTGTTTCGACACTGCCTACGCAGCACACTACTTCGAATAAACTTTCAGACGCAAAGGTAAACATATAGATTACGTCGTGGTATTTTAATTTAACGTTTTATGTAACCAAGGCTTTAATCTTATTAAAGAGTCATCTTCCTAAAATGATCGTAAATTATATTATATTACATTACATGATGCAGGGTAATCCTTGGCCAGAAGACAAGAAATCCCTAATCTCCAACGAAGATCTCATCGGTTCCGGCCACATGCACCCAAGAAACCACAGTAATTAAAATAATAAAACCAAAGGTGAAGTATAATACGAGCCAAATTGCTGCAACATTGTTGCGTTGCAAATTGAATAGCGTTGTTGCACGTATTACCACCCACCTTAAACACTGTCACGCAACAAAGATTTTGTTGCAAGTGGAGTCTACTTTTTTCAACAATTTTTTTCAACTTGCAACAAAATCATTGTTGCGTGGCAATGTTTAAGGTGGGTGGTAATACGTGTAATAACGCTTTTCAACTTGCAACGCAACAAAGTTGATATCTATTACAGATATTTATATACATTTTCAAAAATAAGCATTTTCAAAAATTGTTACAAATTGCGGCTGAAGAGAAAAAAAGAGTCGCCTATTGCTCGATAGCTATAATTTTTATATTTTTATTTATTTATTTGCTTTGCCATTAAATCAAAACTACAAAGATTTGTGAAATGGACCACATGACACAGATATAGTCCCATGTAGTACCAGAACACGAATTCATAAATTGTGACACCAAATGGTTGGGCAACAACAATATATGGAATACATATATGTGTCAGAGCAACAATGGCCAACACCGGCAACGGCTGAACAGTTTTATTCCATTCGATACAGTGTTTCGCCCAAATAAACATATTTATATCGATAAAGAACGGTCTAATGTCTCGAAACAACAAGAGGCAGACTTGGAGCAAGTCTAGGCCTAATGGTCTAATCTTCTCAATTACTAGAGTATATCAATTAATCTAGTTAAAAATTATGTGTCTAAAATATAAATAACTCTTTCCTGTCCGGATTGGTCATTAATTTGGTCTTCAGTATTTTATTCTGGCTAACGACATGTACAGACACTTTTATTCGCCTCTGGGGAAACCCTAAGACAAGGATAAGTGAAAAACCATCTGTCTAAGGGGTCGTTCATATGAGGCGGGCTAGTCCGGTGGGCCGATTTTATGTCACAAAAATCTTTCTATGAATGCAAAAAAGAATTAGAATACCGTGTGTGTTATGCTTACAGAAAAACGAAGCCAGTTTTTCTTTATATCATTCTGCCTTTCTCAAATAGTCGTAATAAGATTTTCGTTTCATATATGAACAGCCCATAACTCGTTCCGGGTAACACCAGGAGGGAGAAACCTTCGGACATGCAGGGATCAGAAATCTATAATGCGTTTAATAAGGCTCAATCATGCATGCATTCATAAAGGTAGATACAATTTTGCCAAAACTGTATAAGGTGTGCCATGCCAAAAGCTTATTCCTTATAATGTTTTCAGTAACGTCACTCATAATCAAAACATTAAGGCAAAGGTATAAATTGAGAACTGTAGGCGTAGAAGCAGGGTCCACCAGTGTGGAAATGGTCCGCATAGATATATTCAGGACCAAGTGTGATGCGTGATCAGAATCAAGTGTGATGAAATGTTACTATGGAAACTGGTGTCGTTTCAACCAGACCTACCGCGGATAGGCTAGTAGTTAACACGCAAAAACAGAGCACTCGTTAGTGGTTAACACACTCATGTTAAGGTGGTACTGGAGGCTAAAGTCAACTTCTCCGATCTTAACAGGTTTTGGTCTGTTGAAAGATATAGTAACAATAAGTTTGTATGCCAATTTTGACAGCGCTGCTTTATATACTTTTCGAGATTTGTGCGATCAAACTTTGGTATCTAAGGATGAATGTTCGCGCCAAAACCGCAGATAAAACAGATGGAGGCTGAAAGACGATGCGTTTGTAATTGCTCTCCTACAGCGAGTTTTGACAGAATTTACACCTTGAGATTGGTGTTGTGATTTGACATGCCGCGATTTTGTCATCACCGACACCTTATGCGTCGTTGCTAAGCGAACTGGTTAATCCCATTCCCGCGCTATTTCCCCACACTAAAAATAGGGGTTACAGTGCTTTTTTGTCCATATTTGGGGAGACGTTATAACTATTGACCACTGACTTTTCACCGACGGCTCATCAGAACATGGGGGAACGTGTTGGCAAGTCGAAATAGACAAAAATTTAGGTTAAAAAAGCTGTAATTTGAGGTAATATGGCCAAAATTTGATAAATTTTCATCAGTGTAATGACCTAAACCTCCATATCTCTTTCTCTTTTCAATCGATTTGATCAAAATTTGGCCTGATTGTGCACAAGCCTATAATAAAAAAATAATCTCGGAGTCCGCCAGAGTCCGCTTCAAAGCTTTTGGTTGCGAAATTTTTGAATATCTGTTATCTTGCCAAATAACGTAATGCTTGTAGGTCAGCGACATTTAATCGACTGATTGCGGACTCCGAGATTAAATCTTTGTATTGGTATGATAAGTAAGTCTTCTTCGTTTTAGTTCATGAAGTTGAAAGCAAAAGCTACAATCGACCATTGAAAATCGTTAATATGGAGATCAAATTTCACTTCCCACACCCCCCTGGACTCAAAATGATTTTTTAGTGGCTGCAACAACTTCTTCTACACCATATCATATTTTCAAAATTAGCCTCCAGTACTACCTTAACACACTCATGAAATTAATTAAACATCTCACGAACACAGGAATCTCGTTAGACAAATCAAATTTCATATATACACGGAACTGTGCATGCAACTAAAACTAAACAAATAAGTTTTAATATTGCGTTATCATTGTTTTCGATATAGATTAGGCCGGCTAGGTTAAACGTCGCTCTTCTCATGCGCCGAATCTAATGATAATGAGCTAAATCCTTTGTTTATGCTGATTTGCGTTAGGTTCGGCGCATTCTCGTAGCAATAAAAACCAGCTATTTTGCAATGCAAAATATGAATTAATCTGATCGAGTAAATCGCTATATGCCTTAAAAAAACAAAACTTTAATTAAAACTTTTGAGTATAGCTACACTCAAATAAACGCGTAATAATGGGTATCATGTTTAAACACATTATTAAGCCATTGCATGCTGCCTAAGATGTCTGGCGTTTAGAATGAGTGCGTTTTTGGCCGGCCCAGGCAGGAATGGGTTATGGTCGGATAGCATCCTTTCGTCACTAAACGAGACAACGTCGTGTTCACAGGTGGGATCACAATAAAACTACTTCTCTTGGTTAGCGGATACAAAATTATATTGTATTAAGAACGCCATTATTGATGTTCCCGAGTATAACATCCGTTCTGCTTGTTTGTTTATATTTATTAATTTTAAATAAACCCACGCCGTATTAAATACTTAATTTTTACTAATCTTGTTTTGGACGAGTTAATCTAGGCCTATACGTCGGGTCTCGAATCATCATGCAATCATGTTCGATGGCATTCTTTTCAAAACTGAGGCGAGCATCACGAAACCTCACATGCAGCATACTGAATATCATTGATCACAGATATAAAACACTGGTCTAGGTAAAGTACAATTACACAAGTAGGTGCAAACACAGCACACGCAAAAGTGTCTGGCTGTGAATAAAATTAATTAACATCTCGTTGACACACACACGGGACAGAGCACACGGGATGAATGACAGATGATTGCTGCATGACATGAAGGCGAACAGTTATTAGTAATAACATAGTGAGTTTTCAATACGTCGAGTATTTTTCGTCGAATACATGCAAGCATTCCCGCTTGGTGGCAACCGGGAATCAAATTAGTCAGGCAACCACTCTTTCATTTGCAAAAGGACTAGCGCTCATCTTCATTAAACATGAATGACCAAGCACCCAGTTGTTGCCTCAAAATTTTATATAAAGTAACATATCATACACGAGAAGCCGTTTATCATATATCTAATTTGAAAATACCGAAAAATATGAAAGTGCGTATAGTTTCTCAAACGAATTAGTAGTATTTAAAATAAAATTTGGGGGAAAAGTTGTATTTATTAAACTTATGGGCGTTTATTACCACATTTACCAACGGATTCCAGTGTTTTCCTTATGAATTATAAACATACTATAAAACTAGAGTTACAAAGCACTTTTCATCCATTGTCAAAAGGGTTGGGAGAAGCATCTGCCTCAGATGAAAGAAACAATTTCCAAAACGTTGAAACACGTCAACAACAACAACAACAACAACGTGGTTTAAGACTATTTAGTAAATTGCCCTTTACTATAAGAGGGTTGATCAACAACAGACACGACTTTCGTTAGGTTGTGTTTATTGATAGCTCTCACTCGCTAGGACGGTCGCTCAGTCACTGTCTCATTTTGCCAAAAACCCTCTCTTATCATATAACTCACACCTATAATAAATCTATATAATTGCCTTAAAAGTCATTAATTAAATCAATCAGTGTCCCATAGTAATTATTTCATAAAACCCCAATTATCTTGAATATTAAAAGATATATCCATGCAGTCTCCGACAACTATAGACAAACCTAAAACGATAATTAGCAATTACCCCGCCGTTGTGTACAGTAAAAACCCGCTAACAAGAACCTACATTTTACCAAATCATCCTGGGATAGGTTCTTATATTCTTATATATTCCCATATAAATAAATATTTAATTTCAGCCTGAGGTTCTTAATAGTGGTAGGTTCTTGTTAGCGGGGTTTTACTGTATTCAGTTCAACTCACGTAGCGAAAAGAAGTGAACTCTCTTGCAGAAAGCTATAGAAAAAGACCAGAGAATACAGCAGGACCGAACAAAAGGACCGACACAAAAACGACAGCAAAGGAGAGTACAAGAAAGCAGATATGGCAGCCAGCTTCACTGCCTTCACATAGTTGCACAGCGTTGGAGTACTGCGCGAACAAACATGAGCTGAGGAAAACCCGCTTGTTTCTGTCATCACCAAAGTACTATAAAAATCTTGCTATGAAAGCCGCCCATTACTACAACAGTAATCCCAAAAGATGATCCGAAAACTCAAATATTCACGAAGACATGTTCTGTTTGCCTAAACGATGGCAAAAAAGGGTGTTTAGACAACTAGAGTAACCAGGAGGCTGAATCATGTCATTAGTTTCTAAAACGACTAACCAGATATTTCGATCAGTTATATTTGATAACTGCTTTCCACCTCTAATTTGAGTCGGCATAGTTCAGAACATAGTTCAAACGGGGTCACGTTAATGTCATAATCTATATACCAGACCCGAGAATAAGACATGGGTGTTCAAAATCGTTGGTTTGATCGCCGGATATTTATCAGTCGTATTGCAAATACTATACAAACTATAAAGAGAGACGAGTAGCTTAAACGTACACCTAATTAACCCATCATTGCTGTCTACGATGTCTGAGGGTTTTCCCTGTACAGAGTAAAATAATTTGGAGGTAGACAGAGTAAGATAATCTTTCGTTAGACAGAGTAAAATAATAAAGGGGGACCGTTTGTGGTCAGTTCATGCAGGAATGAGTTAATGACCTGTTAGCCCATTGCTGGAGGGTTCTTCCTGTAACGAGTAAAATTGTCTGGCGTTAAACGAAGTAAAATAATAAAAAGATTGTTTTTCAAAACCTTGTTTAAAAGAGATTACAGAATGTTATACACAAATGTAATTGAAACGATCTGTTCATTTTTAGAGTTCCAGCAAGCTAGGAGATAGAAAGAGAAAAATGGAAAGAGGGAAAGGGAAATTAAAGAAGGGAGGGAGGGAGATTAGAAAGGCAGAAAAAAAAGAAGACAGGAGGTAGGCAGAAAAGAAAGAAGGAAGAAGGAAGAAAGGAAGGGAAGAAAAAAAGAAAGAAAGGTGGGAAGGAAGGAAGGAAGGAAGGAAGGAAGGAAGGAAGGAAGGAAGGAAGGAAGGAAGGAAGGAAGGAAGGAAGGAAGGAAGGAAGGAAGGAAGGAAGGAAGGAAGGAAGGAAGGAAGGAAGGAAGGAAGGAAGGAAGGAAGAAAGGAATGGAGGAAGGAAGAAAGGAAGGACAGAAGAGAGGGATAGAGGGAGAGGGAGAGATGGAGGGAGGGAGGAATGAAGAAAGGAAGGAAGGAAGGAAGGAAGGAAGGAAGGAAGGAAGGAAGGAAGGAAGGAAGGAAGGAAGGAAGGAAGGAAGGAAGGAAGGAAGGAAGGAAGGAAGGAATGAATGGACGAAGGAAGAAAGGAAGGACAGAAGAGAGGGATAGAGGGAGAGGGAGAGATGGAGGGAGGGAGGAATGAAGGAAGGAAGGAAGGAAGAAAGGAAGGAAGGAAGGAAGGGGAGGGAGGGAGGGAGGGAGGGAGGGAGGGAGGGAGGGAGGGAGGGAGGGAGGGAGGGAGGGAGGGAGGGAGGGAGGGAGGGAGGGAGGGAGGGAGGGAGGGAGGGAGGGAGGGAGGGAGGGAGGGAGGGAGGGGGGGGAGGGAGAAAAGGAAGGGAATGATAAAAAAAATCATTACAGCATGGTACAGGACATTCAATGTGCAGAGCAAGCACAGTGAGCATCTCAGTCTTCATTCAAATTCAATCAAATCAAATCAAATCAAATCAAATCAAATCAAATCAAATCAAATCAAAACTTAAACCGAAAAATTGCAAATCAAACCAAACAAAATCATCATAAATAATCACATTTTCAATAATATTACATAATCATAATGCTCCTAGTAAGGAAATAATATACAGTACAACACTGCAAATAATGTTTTTTATCCCACCATAACAATAACAATTTTGCTAAATCTTAAAATGGGCCAGTTTCAACATAGGCAGAAATATTCAAGTCTCGAAGGGGGCCTCTACTGAAATTTCAACCCCAGGCCCATTCTGGCTCTCTACAGCCCTTGTTATAAAGAGACCATAAGTGTTTGGGGCTGATTTCACTGTGTCAGTGTGTGAGTACTGAGTAGTACAAACTAGTATAATGTTGGTCTGCAACTGCGAGCATATTTTTTTTTCACTGATCAGGATGATAATTCAAAACAAGGAATCTGATGAGATTACTCATTAAGGAATCCTCAGCATCCTAGGAAGCAGTAAGGGTTAAAGTAAACACACAACATATACAGGACACTGTGACTGAGCCACGCTCAAATAGGAAATTTGTGTTGAAATGACACTTTACATGCTGCATAAGGCCTTCAAATGTAGATTCCAGACCTTTCTCAAAAGAAATACATGTCTGCGAAATTCTTATGCGTCATGAAGAGAAGCATCAGCCTCGTACCTACGCACTTGTGTTTCAGTATACAGAGATACTAAATACTCAATAATCAAACACCATATTTCTTATTAAGTACTTTCAGAATTAATGCAATGTCAATTGTTATTTTACATACAGTATATGCCTAGCCAATTAATATTTCATTAGTATGTGACACGAAAAGACAGTGGTCTAAAATAATATATACCTGTAGGATTATCTCAAAATATAGCTCTGGCTATTTAATTATCAACTTAGTAGCTGCCATCTCAAACGTTAATCTTTTATTACTTGGTGCATGCATTACCATGTCAAACTTAATATAAAAAATAATCTTGTCTTTCCCAAGGACTATTATTACTCAGGTTACCTGTGGTAGGCCAAGTCTAGGTTTCAACTCAGTTTCTTTACTTTTTTTTTACTTTTTTTTTGGTGTCACGATTTTGCATTTTTGCACTTTTTACTTCTGCTACTATTCATGCTTCTGGTGAGTTGTTAGCCATGTGACTGAGTGAGGCCGTGAGGCATGTTGTAAGTTATTTGCTCCTTTCGCTTTTGGAGTTGGACAAAATGTTGAACAGCTTAATTGCCTTTTGATCAAGGTGACAGTTCTTGCACGTTGTTGGTAGATTTTGAAAGTGACTGGCTGACTTTGTGGTTAAACAGCAATCACATGTGGCTGACAACTGTGAACTGTTGCAATTGTAAATATGTTCACCAGTGTGAAGTATGCACCACATTCAGCTTTTGACTCAGGCTCGGCATACTTGCCAGTAGCCTGAGTGAATGCCTGAACCAGGTGTCTTGTTATAGAGTGGTTTGCATTTATTTTCTTTTTGTTTTGTTGTTGGTGTTGGTTTACCAACATTCGTTGGAAGGTTGGGAACTTGGTACGGAAGTTCACGAAGTTCGTTGTGAAGTTCATCATGAAGTTCAAATTTAATAAGCTTTGAATTGAATTCCTTTGGTAAAATCACGGAGAAGAAGATTATTTGTTGTATAGAATATAATAGATACTTGGTTAAGCAGAAACAAATTGCCAACTTAAATTTGTATCTACCTTGCAATGTAGTTCGGAACATTGCAACGTAAGTTCAGAATGTTCATTTCAATTATATGTATCGGATTTCAAAAGCAAGCTGAAATGGACTATAAGTGCAGCAGAAGAGCGATGTTTGAATCAATTAAGAGTGGCAGATTGTATTAGGAGCAGCAGATTGTATTTGGAGCAGCAAGGCCTGTTGCATTATGCAATGTTGGAGCAACTCTGATTCAAACATTGAACTTCTCATGTGCTGAACCTAATGCATAAATTATTAATTATGTATTATCACTGAATAATTTTGGCTCCAGAGCCACTCCAACATCGAATCTATTTGTATTAGGTTCAGCGTATAAGAAGAGTGACGTTTGAAATGGGCCTTATTTATTCTTATTTATTTTTCGTACCACTGGTAATATACAGTAGCTGACTAGAACTAAAGTCACTTTATATAGTACACATTGAAAGGGGGAAAAAAAGTATAATTCTGCAAATATGTCACTTACAGTATAGTCAAGGACACTTTATCCAAGGGGAAAAACTCTTGGGTGCCTATCTAGGGGGGAGGGCTGAGGGGGTGCTGCTTGGAGCTGAGAAATAAAAATAAAAATATATAAAAATTACCTTTAATTTTTATTTATTTTATGTATTTACAGTAATATGACACAGAAAAAAATTGAACTTTAGAAAGCATTTCATCAGAGTCCATAGTATACAGTAGTACCTATAAATTTATTGCTGCCAGATCAGATTGCTAACCTCTCAACAGCTCTATTTACTGATGTGACGTTTGCCAAATATTTTATCAATCCAAGGGGAAAAACTCTTGGGTGCCTGTCTAGGGGGGAGGGCCGAGGGGTGCTGCTTGGAGCTGAGAAACGAAAATAAAAATATATAAAAATTACCTTTACTTTTATTTATTTTATGTATTTACAGTAATATGACACAGGAAAAAATTGAACTTTAGAAAGCGTTTCGTCAGAGTCCATAGTATACAGTAGTAACCTATAAATTTATTGCTGCCAGATCAGATTGCTAACCTCTCAACAGCTCTATTTACTGATGTGACGTTTGCCGAATATTTTATTAATAGTGGACCGATAGCGTAAAGTAAGGAAGATGAAAACACAGAATGAAACGATCAAGGGGATGTGACTTGTTCCGAAAGTGAAATATGATAATATTACGCTATTAAACACAGACTCACAGTAACAGCCAAATAATTATACACAGGAACAGCCAATACACTCGGCCAAAAAAAATTACAACAGAAGACATCCCCTTAACCTTTTATATACGTTCTCAAGTGCGAGTTTGTTTTGTTGTATTTCGTCCAGACACAGCACTTCTGACCACTTACACAATTCTTTACGAAAAGCTATTTAGTTGCGGTCAAATCGCAACGCCAACATGATCCCAACATTTCGTTCCTGCATTTTAATGTTTTAGATATAAACCCTTTTCGCGATATTAAACAATGCCAAAGCTAAGGGATTAAGCTATGCCGATGGATCACCAAATCTAGTTCGCACAAACAACCTTCGAAGAAAGAGTTCATAAACGCACAAGAAGGATGTCGGCAATCGCTTCGTTGAACACCATGTCATTTTTGATGAATAAAAGTCGTTCTGATTTTTAATAGTCTAATATAGCACCCAATCCCAATTTGACAGCTTATGAAAAGCATACATAAGAAGCATGCCCACATCGGAGCATATATCACGAAAAAGACATTGTTGACTGTCAGATCTAAGCCAATAGCTTGAAGAGAAAATAATAGGGTACTCACAATAACGAAGAGTTTCTTGGCAGGTTTGATGGCACTGAAGACAAGCCTTTATTCGAGCAGTCCACTGTTGTCGAATTCGGAAGACATACACACTGAGAGTGGCAACTTGTCACGTTCGACGTTTTGATCGGCTCCAGGTTAAAAAGCGTTAATAAACATATAAGCCCCAACGTACTCGTGAATGACATTTGTTGTCGAGCGCGAGAAAGGGCTGCCATGGAGTTGGTAGAGCTTCCGTTAAAAATCCTTTACCACCATAAATAATATTTATATATTTAACATATAGATTGTTCACTTGTCAACAACTCCTTACCAGTCGACCGCAGCAGGCTACTCCTCCCTTGCATATGTTGCCAGCCGTGGTGCCAGCTTATTATATACGATCATATTGGGATGTCATGCTTAAAATTGTCATGCGCATACAGTGCGCATATTGGGTCCATATGACCATATTTACGTACCCCTTTATGTTTCTTCATCTGATAACGGAAATGGGATAACAAAGAAAATAAACTCGTGATTTCAAAAAATAACGGGACACGCCGAACTGGAACAGGCGCGCAACGAAGGGGGGTCAGGGGTGGTCGGGAAGGGGCGACTGCATTCCCTTTAGGGGCTGTTTATATGAGGCGAGCCAGCCCGGTGAGCGGGATAGCGCCACTGATCTATGGATAGCGCTCGGTAAGTGAGATCTCACTGTGTAATTATTTTCCTGTTAAAAATTCCTCTGCGTAGTATGGCCAAGCGGGCTAGCCCAGTCGGCGAGATCTCACTTTTTTTTCTCTCAATTTTCCGCTTACCGGGATGATTTTTCAAAGGGATGCCGACGCCATCTATTGTTTTGACTTTTTGTTGTTGTAAAATCATCCCGGTAGGCGGGATGAAATTCGTTCATACAAACGCGAGCCAGAAATTATCTCGCTTACCGTGCTATCCCGCTCACCGGGCTGGCCGATCGCCTCTTCAGTAGACGTGCGAGGAAAATTTTGGAGGTCAAAAAGTAACTACTTCTACTTTCTACTCTTTCTGATGCCTTTGAGTTTTGACGTTTTTAGAAAATACCAAGTCATCACTCCGAGAAATCATGTTAAAAAGTTTTCTCAAACCATATTAAAATAAAGTGCAATATGAAAGTCTATTATAGTCTAATCTTATTTGGACCGAAATCACTGAAATATTTTAATAATGGTTGGATATGATGCACGGTTAAAACTAGACTTGCTCCAAGTCCGCCTCTTATCGCTAGTTTTTGTGGGCGGTTGGAAAGGCGGGCGAGCGGAAAAGCGGGAAGAAAGAGGCGGACTTGTTTCGCTTGCAGGTTTTTGAATCTAAATATTCTCGCTGAAATGTACATCGCCCTGTTTCGACGTGTTTCGGGTTGTCGTACATGCAATGGAAAGTGGTTCTACCACTACTAAAACGTTTTCAAGAGTTGGTTTAACTCCAACTTCCAAAGATAGCACTTGCATAGCAATTTAGCCTGAATATAATTACTTCCTGAATTACGTCACCGGTCGAAAAATTCACCGGTGAATTTTGGCGCGCTGCAGGTGGGAAAAGTCCTTTTCAACGAGGAACCGAAATGTCAAAAATGTCGAAAGGTCAAAAATGTTTGAAAAGGACTTTGAGAAAGTCTAGGTTAAAACATGTGATTTAAATCTTTTATATTTTGATCAAAAGTGCCTCAGAATGCAGGAAATGCCGTTTTATTAGGTCCCGTTTACACGAGACCAGACGAATTTTTGTCCCGATGAAAATTCGTCTGGGTTACCGTTTACACTAGCCGCCCTCGCAGCCGTGTCCAGAGGCTACGTTCCTACGTTTACACGAGACTGGCCGAATTTTTATCCGGCGGATGGTTACGTTTACACGGTCCGCTAAAATATTCGTTCACTTAACATTTCCGTTTACACGGAGTCGTATTAGACGTAAGTTCGAAGTTATTAGGTAAACTGTTCGGGTTAATGAGGGTAATAAATGGTTAGTAAATAGTGGGGATTGGTCTTGTGATTTGCGTAAGGAAACACCGAAACGAGCCACCATTTTGTAACAACGTTTTGGTGTTTATAAAATTTGGTTTGGTCGTTTGGAAAGATAATTATGTCGAGAATTGCCTGAAAGCATTACGAAGGCCGCGTTCAGGATCTCGGCAATTTTCCTTGATGGAACACAATGAAAAAGCGCCTCTTTATCGTTTACACGGAACCGGACGAATCATTTATCTGGCGCAAATAGCAATTCGTCCGCTTTCGTAGGTGGACGAAAATTCGACCGGATTCGTGTCAAAAATTTGAGGGGATAGGCGGGTCTCGTGTGAACGCGAGACGAATTTTCGGACGAATTCAGTTCATCCAGAACATTCATCCGGTCCCGTGTAATAACAGGCCCCAATCTCGTTGAACAGGCCCGTAACAGTCGGACCATGGTCGGACTTGGTCGGACCTGGTTGGACCTACGGTTTCAGATTCGCAGATTCAGATTCAGATTCGAATCTGAAACTAGAGGTGCATTCTGCGTAGAAAACCGTAGATTGCCGCGAAGTCCATCTGTGGGTGCTAATCATTTATCAAATATACCCATGTCCATGAAAGTGAGCTTCAAACAAACATGTTTTGGAGCCCGTAGAGCGCTTTATTTGGTCAGGAAAAATCCAGAAAGCCAACCAGACATTACATAACGCCTGCTCTTGCGACGTTCCGACATGGTGTCTCGAGCACTCGTTAAAATATAATCCGTTTCTTAACAAAATGTACAAGGTTTACGATACTCTTTTGTCGAATATATCCATCACTATGATATAATTGATAGCCTAAAACAAATTACAGTTTTCCAGCGCTTACCGTTTCGCCAGGAAAAATCCAGAAAGACAGCCAGCGAAACGCGGCTTTAGTGATCTGAGTCTGACACGAACATAAACAACAAAGTCAAACTTCTTTTATCAAATATACCTATCCTCAAATATCATAAAAAATTGTAGATGTAATTTTTCTTTCAAATCACATGTCGTTTGGATAGGGAAAATTGGGAAAAATTTAAGGGTTTTTTCCTATAGTTTTTTTAACCCAACTTACAAACTGTTTGTAAAAATAACTTAACACTAACATTCTAACAATTGTCATTTCAAAATATATATGCTCAAACTCTTTAAAACAAGTCTATATATATTGCGGCAATTAAAGAACTAGCCCCATTCTGGGGTTTAACCCCCCGACATTTTCTAGTTTCATATTCGTGATTGGCTAGTTTTATCAGATTCACTTGTTGATTCGAGCCATTATATGTGGTAATAATTCCATGTCCTTATAAATAACCCAAGTACTTCATGAAAGCCTGACCCCAACACACACCCTAATCCTAACCAATAAATTCGTGAATATAGGACATGGATTTATAACCCATTATGTCTTGTTGACTATCTGGATTTTCCCTGACCAAATAAAGCGCTCTACGGGCTCCAAAACATGTTTGTTTGAAGCTCACTTCCATGGACATGGGTATATTTGATAAATAATTAGCACCCACAGATGGACTTCGCGCCAATCTACGGTTTTCTACGCAGAATGCACCTCTAGTTCGATTCAGATTCGAATCTGAATCTGAAACTGCGAATCTGAAACCATAGGTCCGACTGTGACTGTAGGGCGTAAGCCCGTATTTGAGGTGGGGCAGGGGGGCATGGCCCCCCTGAAATTTGCTCAGAAATAGTATGATAAGGAACAGAGAAAAAATTTCAGCCGATATTCGACAAATCGTATACCGTACTTTAATCCTTTTGATTTTGTATATTAATTACTTGATGTATGAAATGTTTAATTAAAATTCTTTCACTCGTTGCTAGTCACTCCCCTCATGGTCTCGTTGCTTACCTAAACTATCACGATGGTTTACGATGTTTTACCTAAAACATCACGATGGTTACTGGACTGTTAGCTTACAGTGTCTTACTTTCTTACTTAGTACCATGAAATAAAAACATTGGATGTATTCAAATATTTGAAATAATTATGTTGTCTTTTGACTGTTTAAAATGACGTTTCATAACCTTCAGAATTCTTTAATATATCGTCTCAAAACGCAGGAAATAGCATTTCATCAACTCTGTATTTCAAAGTTTTCCCATGGGGGCATGCCCCCGGACCCCCCTAGCGGGTTCTCGCGCCTACGGCGCTCGTCCCCCCTGTCCTTAACAGTTCGCTACGGGCCTGGTAAACGGGGCCTCATAGAGACACAAAATTTAAACATTTTCCGGGGGAGCATGTCCCGGACCCCTTAGATTTGTGTCGTCTCTCAGTGTGCCAAAAACGACCCCCCTTTAAAAATTCCTCATTGCGCCCTTGATCTAGGACGTTTTGCTGCGGACTGAAGAAGATTGAACAATGCAACAGGATTGGGGATTTCTAACGGTACCGGAAGACGTTGGTCGGGATAAGGCTACACTTCCCGTAATCTCAGTACTTTCTGCTTCATGATAGACGTTGGGCGCAAAAAAGTGAAATTTTACACAGGCTGTTTCTTATAGGCGGCTTATTAGGCGCCAAGGAACTATTAAACAGTTTCCCGAAATCTTTGACAAAATTTGACGAGTCGTAGCTAGATCAAATTTCAAATATGACAACATTTCTTGGCCTTAAAAGGGCTAGGACAACAGTTTATCAACAAGTTGTCGCTGTAAGTTGTCATATATACAACTTTAATTACATGCATTAGCGGACCGGTGAATGTAAAAGGAGGAATGACTGTACGGAATGGCATGCGGAATGGTTTGCGGAATGACTTGCGGAATGAAAAATAATTTTAAAAAAATATAAAAATAATACCGCTTTATATGATGTGATAACGCGGCTTCAAATAGAAAACTCGTATTTTAAATTATATGGTTCTTTTTATTCCGATTTCTTCTCGAATTCGGCGATTCGATTTGATTGGGTTCTGTATTATCATTATCAACCTCGATCTGTATAATTTCGTTTGACAACTTTAAATTGACCTATTATCATGTGCTAGTTGGCACAGTACTATTTAGGATCCAGTACTAGTTCAAACATCCGAGAGTCCTTACTGTTAGAAAAGTTATGAGGTTGGGTACAAAAGGTATAAATCTTCTTAACTTATCAAAAACATGTTCATGAAGTATTCTGTAAAGTAATAGTAATTCTTATATCTGCCTGAACATTGAAAGCACTTGAGAGAAGGGTGGGGTTGGACAAGCTTTTTATATACCATTTGGGTCTAGTCCGTTTATCAACAAGTTTTTTTTAATTATTTTTCATTCCGCAGAGTCATTCCGCATGCCATTCCGCAGAGTCATTCCGCCTTTTACATTCACCGATGCATTAGGCATGCATTGGGTAATGAGCCCATTTTCACTGAAAACAAAAAACTTTTCTTCGCACAAGTTATAAACTTTAAATGGCAAAATATAAAACTACATTGAACATTTTCAATTTTTGTTTTGTGACGCTAAGAAAAAAGTTCTGTCGTTCGAGAAAACGTTTCTGAGTTGAAAGAAGGCGTCGCCATCGCTAAAAGTAGACGACAGCTCTTTATTGTAACTATCGATAATTCCGAATCGTATTTACAATCGTTATAGTTATAAATTGAGAAGCAAGAAATGTCCTTTCGACTATCAGGATTGCTGAAGTTCAGTAGTGTTAATTCGCTTCAGTCCTAGTCAATGCGCCACTCCGATCTGCGCCATAGCTGGTATCAGGGAGGCCAGAAAAAACCTTCCACCGAGGTGGCCAGGAAATCTGGGCGGGACCAAGATAACCAGCTCACTGCCCGCTCAGCAAATAGTAAATCAAAACGTTGTGATTCCTAGTTTCAATGTTCAAATTTGAGCTGCCTACGGACTGACCGAGATGCTTCATCTGGAAAACGACTTCTTTTATACACTTGTTTCTGACAAGCCCTCCTCCTGGGAATACTGCTACTTGACGTAATGAATATACTTTCCTACTATACTTCGCGCCGTAGGAAACTACGTATATAGTAAAGAAGTTAAAATTATAAATTAAAATATATTAAAATTGACTTTGTTATGTTACACTGCACCGTCGACGTCTGTGTCACTGGACCACAGCAAGCAAGGTTTCTCCAACAGTTGTTGTCGTGCCGTCTATTGCGTCCAATAGCAATGAACCGCCCGAGGGCTCTCCACTTGACAAGTAAAATCGTCTGGCGTTAGACAGAGTAAAAAACTAAAGCCTGCTTCGTTCGAAAACAAATGATACGGTCGATATAGGCAAAGAGTTGTTGTGGCTATATTATCTTATTATATATATTTTTTCAACTTTAAGGTTTCTAGGTAACTCGAGAAAATTTCGAAAGACAACTGACAGGCATTTACGTTTTTAGTTTAATTTCTCAAGTTCTCAAAAAAATTCAACATCATTCAACACCATTCAACAACGTTCAACATCATTCAACAGGGTGGCCAAACGCTTTCAACATGTTGAATCACGGTTGAATTCAATAATGTTGAACGATGTTGCATGAAATGTTGAAAGCGTTTGGCCAGGCCTTTAAGTGCAGCTTTGGCCAAGCTAAGAGTTGCGCTTTCTAGTCGGTGTTTTTTTTCTTACATGCAGCTGTGCGTTATTTCTGTTCTATCTAGAAATTAAAGGTGATAAAATTGTCGGTAAAACCTTTTTTTTTAAGTGGAGGATCCGAGGATGTCATCAACTATTTTGGTCAACGACTATTCTTTCGCCTGACTTTTCTCTTCCTGGTAATGGAAACAAATGCCAAGGTATTCAACAATGATTAAGGATATTTTACAGTAGATTAAGGATATTTATACTAAAGAATGCGAATATTGGAAGTGTTGTTCTGAAGTTTGCAAGTTCATTGGGAAGTTCGTAAATTTGTTTTGAACAACGCATTTGATTGGTTATATACTAGGAACCAAATAGCAAATCAAATGCGTACTTCAAAATGGACCTAAAGCGTACTGTGTAATGACCTTGCGAACTTCGCGGGAACGAACTTCATGCAACTAACATCTTTAGTGAAAAATGGATTAAATGACGGTAAGATCTGGGCTTATCTATATAGGTAATATAGCTTCGTAATTATATATTCTATTTATATTCGTTATATTTTTTATTATATTTTCAGCATTCATTCTTATTTATTAATAAAGATAGGTTGTAATGGGAAGAGGGGCTTCTATACGGAGACCAAGGGTAATTTTTGTTAAATATGGGACGACTTTAACCGTAAAGGTTATATAGAGAATCAATACATGGATGCTTGGAAATATGAAATTTATTTCGAGTGTTGACCAGGATATCTCACGAGTGAGCGAAGCGAACGAGTGACATATCCTGGTCAACACGAGATTATTATATTAAAAAATTGTCCTATTGCCTTGCAAAAATTGCATTAAACTATAATGCTGATTCAGCGATAATCATCACATGTGAGATTATCACTTTTATTAGTGGCGGAAAAATCAATAAAACACTCTATTTTATATAATAAAAACGCGTTTCCTACGATGGGAGTTTTAAAGTAATATAAAAAATGTACAATTAACTGCAAGTTTTTACTTGCTAAGTGTGTCTTCCAAATCGTGAAAGGCATTATTCCGGTTTGATTATATAGCAGTCTGTTTTACATCTTTCTAAAATTCCACTGTCTCGTCTTTACATGATAGTACGAAGAAGTTGTGCTGATTTGTACAGAAGTGGAGTAAAAGAAAATGGCGTCTACACAATTGATCCAGATGGTGCAGGAGCTTTTGATGTAAGGTGTGACATGACAACTGCATGGTGGAGGAGGCTGGACTGTTTTTCAAACACGAATGGACGGACGCGTGGATCAAAACTGGACTGATTACAAAAATGGATTTCGGCACCTCAGCTGCGAGTTCTGGCTTGGACTTGATAAGATAAGACGTTTGACAGAGAGTAGTCAAAAGGTCAGTTTGAGAGTTGATCTGGAAGATTTTGAAAACGAGACACGTTACGCTAATTCGTACAGTAAATTTGCCACAGAAAATGAGAGCGATCGATATCAGTTGACAGTTCAAGGTTATTCAGGTGAGCGAATCCAAATTTAATCCAAATTGACAAATTCGCTAATATATATATTTATTATACCCTCCCAAATAATCGTCCAATCAAATGTCTACATTAGCGTCACGTGCCAGCCCAATATTTTACGATATGAGGACAACTGCATATTGGGCAACAACATTTGGACAGGTGCACAAAAAAGCAGGAATTACCTTACACGATCGGACCTATAGACTTTCACGGTAAAATACGATTGGGTGAGCGTTTAGCATTTTGCAGGTCATTTCACCATAAAAACAATTCGGCAGCCTATTTTCATTCAGTTCAATAACGTTCACATTTAGTGGAGTCCAATTCGAGTTTTCTTAGTCCATCTCTATTAGGTGAACTGCGAAAGTTATTTCAGATCAACTGAAGCACCTGCATGGTAATCAGTTCATGTCTAATATACACCAACTCCTAGGTTAAGGTTTGTGTTAGGATCGAGCCTACATAAAGTGGTTATGTTGGACAGGAATTTATTAAAGTGTCTATATAAAGCGGAAAATATTTTTAACGGTTTTGAACAGATCAGCATCACAGGAGCATGCACTGAAAATGTCAAGCAAATCTGCTGCATAGTCTTCGAACTATAAACTCTCAAAATTTGCCATGGCATCTTTAAAGAACTTAATAATTGCTCGGTTTGAGTGCTTGATGACGTATGGAGTTGGACAACTTACGTCATCTTCCCTATATATTCGTTCGCAGTCTTTCCTTACATCATTGGAAATTGGTCATTTAGATTATTAGCTTTGAATTTGTTCTATCGGCAATTTTCACTTCACAGACACTTTAACCAGGTGCTTCAGTGGATCTGAAATATCCTTCACCTGGTTGGACTCAGATTCAATCTAAATCCAGTTCGCTCAGTTGCGTTCACACTTTTGCACCCGCTGTCGAAATGCCGTACAAATCCAGTCCGAGTTCTATAGTGTGAACCCATCTTAAGAGAGCAATTTACTGATGTATATGCTTTGCGTGAAAGCAACTGGACTAATGATGTTATAACAGTTTGTGTATTATTTCTCACTACAAGGTAATGCTGGTAACAGCCTTGCTTGGCAGGATGGAATGAAGTTTACCACTAAAGATAATGACAGACGGGTTACTGGAAACTGTGCTGTAGTTTACCATGGTGCCTGGTGGTACAACAGCTGTCATCACTCCAACTTAAATGGGTTGTACCTTTGTGGTCCCAACAGTGAATATGGTAAAAGCGTTATCTGGAGACACTGGCAATACTATTCTTTAAAGAAGACAGAGATGAAACTCAGGCCACCTCAATTTTAGACTATTACCGTTCACACCAAATAGCTTCGTTAGTAAAGAAAAGCTCACTTTATATAATCATAAATACTTTTGTTAACATTCTTAATTGTAGGCTTCAGGGACCATTCCTTTCCGTTTTGTGAACTTTCTCCTTTAAAGTAGCATAATATATGCCATATGCTATGTAATACTATTTAATTTATTATTGAGTCGATTTTCTTCGTTCTTTCAAGGGCTTTATATCGCATAAAGACCTTGAATAATAATTAGATACGAAATGAAGAAAAAAACAAGGAAAATCTTTGTCCAAGGTGGAAAAAAAAGACAACACTTTGTTGGAAAACCTCCTCAATAATAAATTAAGTCAGATAAATCCCTCGTTCTTATTACTTATTACACAGCCACAATTAATTGTTCCAACAGAAACATTAAATCCTTTATTCAACTGATTAGCATGCAGATGAGTATGCATAGTGGGATAACTATATAGTTATCTCACTGTTTTGACTGCTTATCGTATACTAATGAGTATTTTCCTTTCTAACTCTTGTTTCTTTCTCGGTAAGTTAAATAAAAACAAAATGATTTCACTGCAAGAGAGTCAGATAAAATGGTTATTGCGGCCCCTCGTGGCTGTTAAGCTTCACTCACGATGTTAAATTCCATATCACACTCGTGACCATTAAGCCATACTTCTCAAACTCATTAATAATTCATGAGCTAATTAGCCAATCAAAGAAAAATATTTGATCACGTGCATGAATTTTAAAACCCGGTAAAGGTCGCGCAAACTAAATTTATAGTCAAGAAATCAGATAATAAACGACACAAACAAAGTACCGTTTATTACTGCATTTCTTAATTATAAATTCAATGTGAAACAGACACAGAATCTGATGTAATATGCACCAAGTCCCTCGCGAATTCTACAAAAATAGACGATTGAAAAGCTATTTCATAAACTCATTTCATAAAATCACTCGACCTATTCATTGTTCTCTCGTGTTTGTAAAACACTCGAGGTCAATAGGCGAGTTTCAGGGTGTTGCGCGCGCATTATTTCTTAAAAAAACTGACAAACTCCACTCAAATTAAACATACTGTTTAAAATCAACGCAGAATAGATAGTTTCTGGATGTTTAACACTGTTATTCTGCTGTTGTTGGCTCGCTAGCAAGTCTGTTTGCCAAATGCTTACTTTGCGGGAGCCCGCCAAGAGCCCGCCAATTCCTTTGCAAAATGATGCGCGCGCAATACCCTGAAATTCGCAGGGCACTTATATAGGCGTATATAAGCGCCCTGGAAATTCGCCTGTAAAAATCACTCGGCCTGCAGCCTCGTCATTTTCATTGTCTCTCGTGTTTGTAACCCCCGGTAAAACACTCGCACTCGTTTATGGCCTATCACTTAATATATATTTGACAATTTTTCTGTTACGACTTGTGAATTAAATTTTCATATAAATTTCAAATGACAAAATGTCTTGGCCATAAAAAGGCTAGGACGACAGTTTTTCAACAAACGCATTTGGCAAAGAAAATGTTCTCAAAAAATTTGCAATTACATAAGGAGAAAGAAAAACAAACTTTTATCTAAATGTACGCTGAGCTGGGTTATTTGCCTGACACGGAATAACTCGTTGTTTTAGTCGACATCTGTCTCCACAACCGTATTAACTAGTCGTCTAGTCGATAAAATCAGACAAATTAGTTGTCACTTGTCTATACGACTGCCCTTTTTTTAGACTAAGACTATCTAGACTGGTTTACTAGTTAGTTCAGTTTATTTAGAAAAATTACAGATGGGCAGCCAGTATAATAATGACGTCACCAAGTTGCGATGAAGCTATAGGAATGGATCAATATTATTAGGGACTTTACGATGCTATGACGACGATGGTGGTTAAAAAGCAACATGAATTTTTGTATTAGAAAAGGTTACGACTAACTCACTATTATATTAGATATTTGAAGGTAGTTTAATGACTTTCAAAACACCCCAATACTGCTAAAATGGTTGTAGTGTCAGTATTGAAGTCAATCTTAAGCAACAGTTCTCATATTTTGGTAAGTTGACTTCGCCATGAAGACGTGAAAATGCTCTAAGCGGCGTTGTATAAAGCCTGGTTTCCATATAGGCGTAAGAGCCGGCGGCATGGCTGCGGCAAGGGGCGATGGTCCAATCATAGACAGTGTTGAATTAGCCAGCAATAAAAAGCTGTATGCGATTGGACAATTGCCTCTTGCCGCAGTCATGCCGCCGGCTCTTACGGCTATATGGAAACCAGGCTTAAAGAACGAGGACGCTTGTTGAGATTACTCTAGGGACAAAAAATTATTCATTCTCTTTGCTTCGCAACTAGAATTATTTTGTTTAAAGGGCGCCGTCGTACTTCGTAAGGTCCCTATTTAAACCTTGCGGGAAAAGCCGCGAGTGACGTCACGATGGTCCGTAGGTTAGAACAAGCTGATTTGCTAAGATATTATTACGAGTTCACCCCTCCCTCCTGCACTCAATGATCTCAAAATTGACAAGGATCACCGTTGGGCAGCAAATGTTGAGTCAGAAAAACAAATCGTAAAAGCGACGCTCAGAAGCATAAACTACAAAAATAAAAAAGTTACTTCTCAAAAACAAAAGCAGATATCGTAAAACTACCAACATTTTTAACCATGATACTTTAAGACCGTCTTCCTTAAAAATTATCTATTTCTAATTATACAATACCCTGGTTGCTACGCGTGTTTTCATTGGTTGTTGGCCATGATCTATTAGAGGACAGACACATGGACACGTCAGATCACGTCAGCTGACTTGCTTTTTTTTCTTCATGCCCCAAAATCCGGCAAGAGTTTCGATAAAAACCTTTTAAATTTTTGTATTATTGTATAAAACAAATAGATTCCATTTTTTGTTGTCTGTTCAGTTATAGATGCACAGAAGACGTCACAACGTGGTAAGAACATCAGTGACCCACTCGACTGCGTCTCGTGGGCCACTTTTTTGTTCTTACCACGTTGTGACGTCATCTGTGCATCTATAACTGAACAGACAACGGCAAAATGGAATCTATTTGTTAACTAGAGTGCCCCTTTCTAGTCAGTTTCAGCTTGCTTTTGAAATCCGAAACGTATAATTGAAATGAACATTCTGAACTTACGTTGCAATGTTCAGAACTACATTGCGAGGTAGATACAAATTTAATTCGGTAATTTGTTTCTGTTTAACCAAGTATCTATTATTCTTCATTTCCACCAAACACTGTGCAACAAATAATCTTCTACTCCGTGATTTCGCCAAAGGAATTCAAAGCTTATTAAATTCGAACTTCACAATGAACTTCGCGAACTTCCAATCCGTACCAATCCGCCCCACCTTCCAAGAAATGTTGACAAACGAATTTCAAAAGCAAGCTGAAACTGACTATAAAGGAATATTTAAAAATGCAAATTCAAGATCTGAAGAACCTTGAACACATTTTCCAGGTATGTATATCTCCAAGGTTTAATAATTAGTTTAAACACAATACCTAGAACCATTACATACATTCTCTAAAATTCTGTCCAAACTATCTTATTTTGTGGAGGTCGCTTTCTGAAATAAACCTTCATCGGTACTAAAAATGACACAAGTCTAAAAGCCTCACTGGCCTGAGTCTCATTCTCACAATTAAACTGAAATATTACTTTTCCTTCTGTGACCTCGGCGACGTAATGGTCTATTTTCCCCTGACCTTTTCCCATTCGACTTCCCATCGGTTTCTTAGTGACCGGCGTTGTCGCTTCAATTTTCCACATCTGTTTAGTTTTGGTCTTTCGCACTATAGATATTCTCGCGGCCTCGATAGTTTTGGCTTTAAGTCGACCAGGACCACGGGCGTAGATGGCAAAATCGTATTTATCCACAAAGTCGTATCTCGGTGGACCATGTTGACTTCTTCCAGGTAAAGTTGAAAGAAATCTTGGTACTAACCATCGATTCGTAAAGTTTGTCTAGAAATTTACAAAAATTAATTAGTATAGGTAATTGTCTAGTGTCTTACAACGTAGCATAGCGTAAAGGCCTGGCCAAACGCTTCCAACATTTCATTCAACATCGTTCAACATTGTTGAATTCAACCGTGATTCAACATGTTGAAAGCGTTTGGCTACCCTGTTGAATGATGTTGAACGTTGTTAAATGGTGTTGAATGATGTTGAACGAAATTTGAACATGTTCAAATTTTCGTTCAACATGCGTTGAACAATGTTGAACGATGTCGCATGAAATGTTGAAAGCGTTTGGCCAGGCCTTAACGTCTCATAGCAAAGCGTAACGTCACGTGTTACAACATATATGTAGGATAACGTCTTACAGCGTAGCGTAATGTCTTACAGCGTAGTGTAATGCATCATAGCGTAGCGTAACGTCTTACAACGTAACGTATCTTTTGCGTATCGTATCGTAGCAATATCTTTTGTTTCAGTCAGCATATCATCGCCTTCTTTTATTGTCCATGAAGTGTTTATGACACAATGTACTGGAAGTACTGTCGCTTTGGAAAAATTAGCTCTTGTGTTCCAATATTGTCTATATTCTTTTATTTTCCAACAGCATTTTCGATCTCAGCTTCAGAGTAAAGCTTCACATTGCATAGATGATTGCTTTGAGATATCAAACCCAAGATGAGACAAAGTTGTCTGTGCTGGAAGTTATCTCTTTTTTATGGTGGCAACGATGTTGTTCATGAAGAAATCAGAAATGTTATAAACATCCGCAGTGATGGACAGTACAGTTGGCGGCGCGCGGTTTGTCGTTCAACGTCCGAATGCGAAGCTTAAACTGTGCAAGCTGAAATATTTTTTAATAAACCACTGACAAAAAACGATGTCTGAGGGGGGTGGGGGGTTAGGGTGGAGTGTAATTTTAGCTTTCACTGTCCAGGGAGAGGGGGTTGTTCACTTGTCTCTGGATGTTGTAAGAGGGGAGAGGGCCCATTTATCATTTCCTCTGGGGGGGGGGGGGGGGGGGGGGGAGGGGAACGACCCAATTTCAAGTCCTAAATACTGCCAGAAACTTGGTTTCAGAAGTAACTTCTTGGTTTCTGAGTGTACGGCAAAAATGTCAATTTTGGGGGGGAGACAAACTTCCTGTTTTCCACTGCTCCCTGGACTGGACTAAAGGGCATGCCGATGGTGTTTTCTCATCGGAGAATATTAGTAATCCTTCTAGATCCTTCTATTTCATTAAATAAATGGGGCATTCTGTTCAACGAATACGAACAACAAATGTAAGCCCTCGGGAGACTATTTCAGGTGGTCAGCGGTCAAAGGTTGTGTCCGCGCGAGATGGTGATCCAATTCGGTAATAAGTGATCTGAATTCTTATCATTTTAATTGAAATTCCAGTGTATCTCATCTGTTTAGAAATCGGGGACAATAACAACTTGTATTTATTTATATATTTAGTATATCAACAGATGCTTTAAATAATTCACATTTCTATTTAAATTAAAATAACAATAAACACTTTATGTACTGGTACCGAGGGTAACAGTTTGTTCTCCCGAAGTTGCCTTAATACATAATTGGACACGCTGGACCTCATCAGAGCATTACTGAGTTGACTGAAGAAAATAATGAATAATGAACAAATGCCTCGCTTATATATTTTTTCCAAGTTAAGCTGATACCTCACTTCCATTGGCCTAATACTGGCAGATATATATGATATACAGTATCCTTTTATTTTTTATTATTCAAGCAAAGATCATATTACACAACTAAACAGAAAAACCCGCTAACAAGAACCTACCACTATAATAAGAACCTCAGGCTGAAATTAAGAATTTATTTATATAAGAATTTATAAAATAAGGTGCCCTCTACACACGCTCTGATTGGCTGGGCCCCGTGCATTTATAAGAGTACGAAGATCATGAATGACGTAAAATGGCGTGGAGTGGCGTAGGATGGCGTCACCTGGTGGGAAAAGCTAGCGAACCTTCAAAACTATCCTAACTTTTAGTTTATATCCTAACTTATATTATAAAACAAATAAAACATACCGCTCCTGTGCATATGTACTCTTATAAAGGTTCGTTTGACGTGATTTGAACACGAAAGAAGTGTAAAGGCACTCGGCTATCGCCTCGTGCCTCTACTCAACTTCTTTCGTGTTCAAATGACGTCAAACGAACCTTTATAAGAGTACATATGCACGGAGCTTTATGTTTTATTTGTTAAACATATAAAGAATATAAGAACCTATCCCAGGCTGATTTGGTAAAATGTAGGTTCTTGTTAGCGGGTTTTTACTGTAGTAATAATTCTACCATACAGATATTTTAAGTTCAATAAGCAAGAAAGTTAATTTCACTTACATATAAACGTCCAGGAATATTTGATAATCTGTAGGCGATATTTGCCGCCATCTTGAATTCAAAGTGGTAGAGAGGGTGACAAAGAGGGTGAGTGGGTGAAAGTGGGTGATACTCAGACCCAATATCCCTATATCCAATATCCCTAAGTATAACACTGTATCCCTAATAGTACTAGATTTCCTTTATGTCCTGGCTAGTCCCCCACTCCGAAGCTATCATATTTATATGCAAGAATTTATTAAAAATCATTTTTAATACGGATTTATAGTATTAACGATTACGCAAGGACTAAACTCAACATAGCATAGCGCATATTTTGTAATTTTGCAGTTGGGAAACGTCAGGGCGGCTCTTTTTTCTATGGCCAAACATCTTTATGACGACTCACCATCCAGTTCATTCATACACGACGATCTGCTCGAAGTTGACAGGGTCTGCAAGTCTGATAAGAAACGATATAAAGAGATAAAGGACATTTTCGGTCCTCCGTCAGATGACATCGTGGATTCATGTATTCATGGCATCAATGGTGACTCTCACCTTGAACGGAGTTTACATGCAGTGAATCACGTTGCGCAGAGAGATAATGTCACATGCCCTACTTGCAGAGGAACAGGAACCATTTGCGCAGGTACAGTATAAAGTTAGATACCCCATTCCTGGCATATAATCGGCTTTCCTATTTCCTAGGTGAATTTTCTTCAAGCTCAGCTGCTGGTATGTACAGTACAAGGAGTGGGTTTGGAGCAAACTTGCCTAATGCATCAGTCAATTATCAATTACTGTATAGACCTGGAGCAAAAATTACTCCTTGGGATGAAATATCCCTCGGGCTTCAGTTCACCCTCGGGTTGGTAATTTTTTGTGGAATACCCATAAAATAGGTTGCGTCTTACACACGCTGTGATTGGTCAATTACTGTGTTTATATCAGGCTATGTAAACGTGGTTGTGATGTGTCACGGCACATTTTTTAGCCCTATTTCATAAAAGAAATAGAAAATGGATGCCCTGTGTTTATATAACCTGATGCAAACACTTGAGTGAGTTGGGAGAATTTGAAAGTACTTATATAAACCCTCACCTATATGGCTCGTGTTCACATAAACTTTTGAATTCTCCCAACTCACTCTCGTGTTTGCATCAGGCTATATAAACACGGGTGGCCATTTTCTGTTTCTTAAATTATACTGGAACATATAATCTTTCCAAAAAAAACTTAAATAATTTTAAATAAGTTAGCTTAACTTTTGTCAGCTTTTCATTGTCTGTTTCCATTCTGTTGAAAGTGTAATGTCTCAAGGCTTCTAGATGCCTTCTTTGTTGCTTTCTTTGTATTTTCTGAATTCCTATTTTCTTGTAACCTAACAATCTTCTTGTCAACATCTGAATGTTCAGATGAAACGTCTTGTTCCACCATTGTTGACAGCTTCATTTTTGTGTGTGGCATTCTGATTCACGCATGGCACACAAACTCGATATGGTGGGGTATTTGAGGTTATACCCCACCACAGCAGGGGAATTCACTTTAATACTATGAAGTGAGGGGTAATTCTATGATTAATGGTCATGTGGTACAAACCAAGCTTTCTGACTGGACAATACTGAGGTGTAATATTATTTCCAGTAATGCCTCCCTCCCTCCCCTGGGACAATGTCCAGGCATGTGTTTGGCTTGTGGGGCAAGCCAAATTTTTCTGCTGAGTTAGTGAAAAAATGAGCTGTTAAAATGAAATTTGCTGACTGTTTCTGAAAATCTGATGACTCACATGTGGCATGCCACCACACAATGGATGACAAATGTCCTGCACCCAGGAGTAGATCAACATACTTTCCAAGATCATTGATATTTCTTTGCAAAACATCTTCAGTTTGACTCGAGACAAGTACCGTAGGTGATTTTGTCAGGATAGCATATTAAGGAAAATTCTAGCTGTTATATACTGAGTACTGTCAGATTTTCTTAGATTTTGTCTTGTTGCATAATTATTATTATTTTTTAATTTTTAATATGCATAAAATGCAACATTTCACAATTTGAGTTTATTGTCGTTTTATAATAGAATATATTGATAATAAAAGTAAACAACTTTTAGAAACTCGATAGACCTGATATCTTAACTGCTTGTAAGGTATGACACTTACTGAGTTTGGATAAAACTCATTTCATAATTAAATAACATATGTTATTATATATTACATTAAAATACTCATTAATAATTCATGACAAATATTCAAAATAAATCAATACCGTAGCAGTGGTTGTAAATCGGATACAGCATCGTCCTGATTTACATAAACTTTAGCTTCGATTTTCTTGGCTAAAACAGACCGTATCCCCAAAATAGTTGGTGAACTTGATTACTTAGATGCATTTGTATTTTAAGAAAAATCAGATACAGCTCGGCTGCTCATGCTGTATCTATTACGTAACATACAGTAGCTTATTTACATAATTTACTTTATATATAATAAAGCTTTGCTTTCAAATAATTGTAAAAGGTATTTTTACTTCTGTTTATTCAAGCTTATGTTAATGAAATAGCTTACCTTTATATGCACAGTCGAGATGCCGAATTTTCCCCCCCCAAAGCGCGCATTGCAATAACTACAATCCCCTTTGGTCATGACAAATGCCTAGCCAAATACTCCATGGTAAACTAATGCCCAGCCCTGGGGATTTACACTGTACTGATTCAAAGAACAAGTGCCCTGCCCTTGTGCATAAAAAGCTTATAAATGCCTGGCATTTAATCATTGTTCCAGGGTGGATGGGCAGTGTTGGAATTGACGCGATGCATACATATGCAGTAAACTTACATGTGATGTCAGCTGAATAAGTATATTTTATCAATATACAGTTAAGGAATGGGATAAAACCCAAACCAGCACACTTGCAAGTCAGTGCACTCTGGATTACAATCATTGCATTTGGGTTCAAGAAGCTTCCAGCCCTAACTTGGTATGTCAATCCTAGCTGCACTTCCCTGCAAGTGAATTTGTTATAAGATGGTCTGATTTAAACTAGTGTCCTGCGTAGGCAGTGTTGAAATACTAATTGAAATATAGTAAGGTTTGAGTACTGCTGAAATTATTGAATGTAGTTTCTAACGTTTTGAGCACATGCCCTTCGTGAGAGGCCATGCATCAGAAGGCCCCTCTCCGACAAAGGGCCTTTGCTCGAAATGTTAGAAACTACGATGAATAATTTCAGCAGTACTCAAACCTTCCTATATTTCGAGTTGTAGTGTCAGAGGTACATGAAGACCAAACGGGAAGACCAGGGCCGGACTAAGACTGTGGGGGGCCAGGGGCCACATTTTTGTGGGGGCCCTTTTCCAATTCCAATCGGTCTTACAAATTACAATATAATAAAATAAAGACACTGAATCACTGGTGTTCACCAAAGAACCCTTTATATATTACGGCTCAGAAATACGTTTTACAAAACACTGAGATACGTCGTGCAAAAAAATAACTTTGAACAAACAGAAACGTTAGTAACTTAGTATTAATTGGGTTGTTAAATAAAATACTCCAAAATGTGGGGGGCCCCAAATGTGGGGGGCCCGGGGCCCAGGCCCCGGTGGCCCCGCCCTTAATCCGCCGCTGCCGGGAAGACTGCTCTAGATCTGTGTAATAGAGTACTGCTTTTTTCAGTGATCTTTTAGGTGCCAGGACCCAACTCAATCAATATAGGTGACAGTGTGAATGACATCATCAACTGAACTGTAGTGCAGCAAGAAGGGGTCCCTGGGGATTCTATTATTGAAAAACTGGATACATTACCGTAATATGCGTATGATGCGTTTTATCGGAGCGGCATTTTATCTAATTAGATTTAGTACGCGTACCAACGTACTAAGCGTTAAGATCCATACAATCATATAGGTATCATGTTTATATTTTACGAGCTGTTCTTCGTAGTAGATTAAAATGTAGTGATAGTAAAGCTAAAAACTTTTTAGTACGCGTACTAACGTACTAAGCTTTAGAATGTAGTGATAAAGCCGAAATACTGGCGTACTAACGTACTAAGTCGGCTCCGAGATTAACAAAAGGTCCGCTATGCGTACATGTATCTGCGCCAAACCCGTCAGTATTTCGGCTTTATCAATTCTTTTCAAGCTCTTAGTACGTTAGTACGCCAGTATTTAAATAAATAAATCCTTAGTACGTTGGTCACTGCGTACTAACGAAAATAATACAAACAGCCTTCCGATTTCGCATGATTCAAATATTAACCAAATTTACATTACAGTATATAGTGCCTTGGGCGCTCACATGTATTTGGGCGTGAGCATTTATTTGGGGGAGTGATGCTTTAAAAGTTGCTTATTTTAATTTTGGGGAAAAAAACAAAACATGACAAAACGCTTTTGCTAGTTACTGGTACTTGAAACTACTGTACATCCTCGTTACAAACTTCATGTTTAATCAAGTAACTGATAATAGTAAGGTGATTTCTTTCTTTCTTTTTTTCTTTAATATTTAATATTTACCTATTTATTTTAGATGACAGCTCTTTATTAGCTTTAATTCCAGTAAAGGATAAAAGACTGAAACCAAAAAGAATGTAAGGATTGTTATGATACGTACCTGATTTTATGTTTCTAACGAACTTCCTTCAATCTGTAGATTTGAGGTGTGCAATATGCCAATATCCTTTTCATGAGCGGCTAAAACTCTATAGGTGAATGATTATTGTTAACAGCATGCCTAGCCGTTTGAGTCATCGAGATGCGCATTTTGCCACGGGCCTCGTCTGTTGTGACAGCAAGATATCACGCGCCAGTTTGGAGAAATTGTTCAAAAAAATCCTGAACAGAAACATAACGTTCTATAGCGTAGCGTAAGATCTTACAACTTAACGGATTTTATAGCGAGGGAAACGCAATATAACGCAGCGTAATGTCGTATGACGTATTTTAACAATATATCGAACGTTTTACTGATACTAATCAAACGAGAACGCAAGTCATCGCAAGTTGGCAGACAGAAATTTCTGTGGCGGTCGTTCAAACACCCAAATTAACAAAATAAAGGTTTCATGAGTGTTTTAAACAAGTTTTAACTTTATCACGGTACATGATATTTTCGGGAAACTATTCAAAGCGGCTGGCTGCGATAGCGTGACTGCCAACTTGCGATGACTTTCTCGTTTGATTAGGGCTTTAGGGCGATGTCTTATGATGTATTGTAACCGAACGTGTTATATAAGCCTAGTGAAATGTGACGATGTGACACGGTACAGTGTTTGAGTTCTTACTTTTGCTGGACAGCTCGCTCCGTAAAGAGCCTGAGACATGTATTCACTATTCACACAATCAGATCATATATCTGAATTATTCTTTTTGGGGGAATAAGAATGTTTGACACCCAAGCATCGTGTAAAGTTTTTTATACAATAGGTTGCGTCTTACACACGCTGTGATTGGTCAATTACCGTGTTTATATCAGGCTATGCCAACACAGTTGTGACGTCACGGCACATCTCTTCGCCTTATTCCATAAAAGAAAGAGAAAATGGATGCCCTGTGTTTATATAACCTCATGCAAACACTCGAGTGAGTTTGAGAGAATTCGAAAGTACTTATGTAAACCCTCGCCTGCGGCTCGGGTCCACATAAACTTTCGAATTCTCCCAACTCACTCTCGTGTTTGCATCAGGCTATATAAACACGGGCGGCCATTTTCTATGTTCCGAAATGACATTACACAGACTGTTAATACCACTGTAAGACACGAATTTAAAATCAAGTTTATTTTTAACATAATTGAAGCATTAAATAATTCAGTGAATAGTTATGGTTAGGGTTGTGGTTGAGGTTAGGATTAGGGTAAAAACTATAAGGAATTTAATAGGTTACAGTACTGTCAGTACTGTATGTTAAAATTTTAGGATACTCATACTGGAGTAGGAGTAGGATACCGTATATGAAACTTTAGCACAAGCTTCTTTCTAGAAAGAAAATGTGCTAATTGTTTTGCCACTTAACACGCTGCTTTATTTCTTTTTTCTTACAGCAAACTGAAAATAGCCATAGCTATTTTTATTACCTTGGTTCTCTGTGGAATTACGGTGTATTTTCTTTTTCCACGATCCCCTAGTTTAGAACTTGTGTCCATTAGTTCATACAATGTTTCATTTCGACAGAAAGAAGATCCAGTCATTGTTATAAAGGTAACTACGTATATATAATACAGTTCTATTTCATAATTATTCTTAGAGAAACATAAGGACAAAAAAAGAATTCCTGGGGTTTTTATTTCTTTTTGTAAAAACGTAGGAAGGGTAGGTCGGGTTTCTTTTTTTCCCCCACTTTTTTTATTTAGGGGGCGATTACATGGACCGGGCTGGCCCGGTTAACCGGGATAGCCCGCTTTATATATCAAACGCATGTTGTTTTAACATTTCGATTACATGGCAAGCGGGCTAGCCCGGTTTGCCGGGATCCTGGTTGTCGCAACCGGGCTAGCCCAGTTATCCGGGATGAAAAAGTCCATGTAATCGTTTTCATCCCGGCAAACCGGGCTGAAAAACTGTTGAACTCGCTTCGATACGCGTTCGTTCGTTTGCTTGACTGTGTGAATAAATAGTGCTGAAAGGAACTGAAATAGAACATCAAAACGTTGTTTGTGTGTTTCGTGATCATAGCGAAGATTTAATAAATTAATTAGTCTTCGCGAAGACGATTTCGTGGATTATAACAATCTTTTTATTAAGGATGGGCTTATTATATGTATATATATAAAACTGAAGTAAAACTAACGTAGCTTTGCCCTTATTTACTTGATAATTGCGAATTTTGGCCTGAAATCATCCCGGCTTACCGGGCTAGTCCAGGGATAACAATATGATATTCTCTCCAATTCGCTATTGACAACCCGAAATCTCGCCTGGGAGGAAAATTGGAAATTTCCCAATTGTAAATGCACTCAAGAGGGCTGAGTATACACGATAAAGTTTGCCTTTACTAATATTTTTTGTTCAACTTTTTATTTTACAAGTTGTGTTTGTTCATGTGTTTGTTATAAATTCAAATCGTGTTTGCGAAAACATGATTTCGGGCTCAGCTTTTGGGAAAGCTGCACAAGTCGGTAAACAAGCCAACGCGAGGTAAATTCCAGCCCTGTTACAGTACTAGGGCTAGCCATACCAAGGGAGCTGGCCCTTCTCCGGGTTCAATGTAATCTATTAAAGCTCTTGAAGCACGTTGCAAGGATCGGCCACCATGCTTGCTGTACTAGATGCAAATCATACTGCAACTTGGGCTCAGAGATTAGATTAGGGTCGGCATTTTGCTGTGCAAAAACTAGATAGGGTCAGGTAGCCGGAAATCCAGGTATTTCTTTTTGGCCCAAATAGAAAATTTCATGATTTTTTTTACGCTGTCAAAATCAACTAGAAATTTCTGAAACACTGCATATCCCACCTCGCGGCTTTTCTTTCTTCTTCGGAATAATATAGGGATGTGCGAGGGACCGTCCATAACCATGTTCCTGCATAAATCTCGAAACAATGAAAAATATAAATTATGCGAGTTTAAATGTTATTAATATTCAGGAGCGTGGGAAATGTGTTCTAATTAGGATTCCAATTATAAACACAACTTTCAGAACTTTGACACAGTTTAGTAAATTGAGGAGCAGTAATCGTTACTACGTGTATTAAATAGAGAATAACGCCCTCGCAAGTTGCAGATCGCAAGTTGGCAGTCACAAATTTCTGTGGCGGTCGTTCGAACACCCAAATTAACAAAATAAAGGTTTCATGAGTGTTTTAAACGAGTTTTAACTTTGTCACGGTACATAATATTTTCGGGAAACTATTCAGAGCAGCTGGCTGGCATAGCGTGACTGCCAACTTGCGATGACTTGCGTTCTCGTTTGATAAGGGCTTTAGTTTACTCTTGAGTTTTGAAGTATTAGACAGTGCACAGTTTTCAGTGTTGACCAGGATATCTCACGAGTGAGCGAAGCGAACGAGTGACATATCCTGTTCAACACGAGAAATAAATGTCATATTTCCAAGCATCCATGTATTGTTCTGTTTATTATATAAAAAAATTTGTCCTATTGCCTAGCAAAAATTGCATTAAACTATAATGCTGATTCAGCGATAATCGTCACATGTGCGATTATCATAAATAATCGCACATGTGAGATTATCACTTTTATTAGTGGCGGGAAAATCAATAAAACACTCTATTTTATATAATAAATATAATTATTATATGGAGAAGAGTATTTTACTATAGCAGCTAAAACATTCGTAGAATCCATATTTCACTAGTACATTCGGGAACCGAGTGGCGTATTTCTCGTATGTAACGCTCGCGAGTGACATATCGACAAGTCAAAATTTACGCCTTTTGCCGTAAGTTTCGAATCAAGTAAATTTGAGCCAGTAACTTCTCTTAATTCAGTTTTTCACGTAAAATGACGTATTCGTTTAAGCTGTTGTATTTTTCATTTGTATTTTTTAAAAGTTTTAAGTCAAGGCTAGCGGTTGTATTTTTTGTATTAAAACCAGTTTATCAACATCACTTCCACGCATAATTTCATTGTCCATATAATAAATAGAACATTACACGGTTGCTCATAGATATGGATTAAACATTTTATGTTCTCGTGACAAGAGCAATATCTCACTCGTGAGAGCAATATCTCACTCGTGAGATATTGTCCTTGCCACTCGAAGATGAAATCCGTGTCTTCTCGCCACCGTGTAAATGTAATATCCCCATTGTATCTCCCTTGCCTGAAAATACGATTTCTAATTTGACGTGACGTCTACCAAGCCTCGCCATCAATCAAACTTTAAATTTGTCGTTGCTCTGTACGAAGTCTTTGATCAACGTGCAGTGATTTTACACGTTATAACAGCCTTTGACAAGATTTCTCGCTGCCGTTGTGTTTCATAATGGGTAGGGATAAAACGCGGATGCGGATGGCGGACGGCGGATGCGGATGGCGGATGGCGGATGAGAAAAGGCGGATAGAGGATAAAACGCGGATGAGAAAAGGCGGATAGAGGATAAAACGCGGATGAGAAAAGGCGGATGGGGGATAAAACGGGGATGAGAAAAGGCGGATAGAGGATAAAACGCGGATGAGAAAAGGCGGATGGGGGATAAAACGCGGATGGGCAAAATAACGGGGGAACATAAAATAAAATGATATTAGATATAAAACCCTGTAGATATAAAACGAAAGAGAAAGAGAATTTAAAATGTCGGAAGAAATCAAGGTTTAATACGCGTTACATAGTGTTAATCGAAGGCAAGCTGTTTTTCAAAATTTAAAGTTTGTCTATATCTACTGAATAAACATCGCTAACGACTCAAACAATATTACGAATTTACGAGATTATAGATTAGAAAGCACAGTACTGTTCTCATTGTGGCATGAATCAGAGGGTTTTTACAACACGCATTTAATATGGCACTGTTCGTAGTTCTAACACGATTAAAATTCCGGTGATCTAAATACATGACGGAGGGGATAAAACGTGGTTTCGCGAAAAACGCGCAAGCGAATTGCGAAAATACCATGCATTGCACGGAAGAACGTTAAATGTGTTTTTTTTAGATTTATATATAATTTCGATGTATATCCGGTTAGGCATTAAATTTGAGTTTAAGATACCCATTTACTTTATCAGTCATCGACCGCTTTTCGGCTTTTGGTTAATTAGCTTTAATGCGGTGTTGTTTTTGCTGGTTGTTTTGCTGACGTTTCAAGGTTTCATATATGTGAAATCGCTCCTTTACTTACTTAAACAGGTCTTGGACTTTACGGCATATAATGGCATTGGGAGATCGTCCGGTAACGCTTCATTCGTAGCCAGCGTTCTGTTTAGGCCATTACTTCCTTCGGTGAGAACCAGAAATTTCTCGAATGATCAATAAAGTTCCGCATTTCCTGTTGTTGTTAAGAACGCGCATGCAAACGGAAAGTTAAGTTTATATAAGTGGTAATGACACTGGGCTGAATTTAAACCTTTTCCCTTTGTTATTGTATCGGAATCATGCACTGTATATTTAATAAAGGCATAAGTCTCTTCTATATATATATCAAACATTCTGAATAAAAACATCCAAGCAACTCTTCAAAATCACAGACAAACAAGATCATCTAACACCTCTACCTATCAAAAATCCTATACAATTCGGACAACAAGAATCTGGAACACACTACCCAAATCCATTACAAGGAAAACTATCACACTAACTAACTTTAAGCACTTACTATTCAAAATCATTACATCTTGGCATTGCAAAATACTTATAACGTAGACGATCCACGGACATGGAAGAGCGTTTGTCTTACAAACTCACTATCATGTTGTTTTTAGAATATTGCATATCATATGTGTATGTAAATACATAATGTATGTGTGTATATGTGTACATTTATTTTATATGATTGTTTAAGTAATATTTAAAACATGAGCGCTAGCAGCAGTGTTTTATCAGATTTAAAACACGAGGCGATAGCCAAGTGTTTTAGATCTGATAAAACACGTACTGCGAATGTTTTAAATAGCTTCAAAAACAACCCATTTGGTAAGTTCATTGGCGTAGTAAGTTTGAAAAAACACGTTGTCTAAGCCGAGAAAACCAAAGCCCCAAAGTTTATGTAAATCAGGAGGATTCTTTATCACACATTGATTTAAAACCACGGACCTGGTACTGATTTCCTTGTGTTTTCTCTTGAATTATTGATGAGTTTTTTAAATTGGTTTTAATTGTTTTGGGGGCGCAGTAATTGGCATTAGCTGTTGCGTTAACCCAGCCTGATACTTGTATTCTGCAATATATAGCATGGAAAAGCTATAATAAATATATAAAATAGGATCACGGTACAAATGAAGTCTAGTCCTTTAGAAGTTTTAAGAATTGTTTCAATAATATTGTTTCATTGTAAATATCTTTTTAAATCATATTATCTCAACTTTAAGTTTATTATACACGTTTGTTATATAAATGTAAGATTCCTTGTTCAAATAAAGATCACTAAGACCCCGTTTATACTAGAAAAGGTTCCGGATTCACATTGTTTTTTATTCCCATGAGGATGAAAAACAATGTGAATCTGGATACTTTCGATACATTTGATACTTTTTTTTAAATTCTCTTTCTCTTTCGTTTTATATCTACAGGGTTTTATATCTAATATCATTTTATTTTATATTCCCCCGTTATTTTGCCCATCCGCGTTTTATCCCCCACCCGCCTTTTCTCATCCGCGTTTTATCCCCCATCCGCCTTTTCTCATCCGCGTTTTATCCCCCATCCGCCTTTTCTCATCCGCGTTTTATCCTCTATCCGCCTTTTCTCATCCGCGTTTTATCCTCTATCCGCCTTTTCTCATCCGCATTTTATCCTCTATCCGCCTTTTCTCACCGCGTTTTATCCTCTATCCGCCTTTTCTCATCCGCGTTTTATCCTCTATCCGCCTTTTCTCATCCGCCATCCGCCATCCGCATCCGCCGTCCGCCATCCGCATCCGCGTTTTATCCCTACCCGTTTCATAATGGGCAAAATTACCGGAAATGCAATATACTGTAATAATGTTTATGGAAATTAAGTGCCTGCTGCGTGGTTGTTGATTGTGAAGGAAACGATATTAGAAAAATTTGTGATTTGTTTTTTTGTTTAATTAGAGCTTGTATCGCGTGAAGAATGATAATTTTATGACAGTAAAGTTAGCATTAGTTTCAGTGGATGTAACGTATGGTATCTTTGAAGTGGGTGGTCCGAAATCAATGCAGACCTTCAACAAAAGAACTGTGGATGCACGTTCGTCAACGACTGTAAGTAGCACTAAAAGGAAAATTCCCGGGGGGGCGTTCTTCCACCATATATTGGCATATACATAGGGTGTGCAACTGCTCAGGACATGGTTTTGGCCGTTCCTTTCTTCTTTTTTTTTAGCTTAACAATCAATATATAAGATTGATGGCAAGGACAACAGGACGTGAATCCCTTTTAAAGTCCCACCAAAATTTACAACATAAGGACAGCGATAAAATATATAACAATGATATAACATATACTAAACTAAAGACTAATATAATACAACGATTTAAAAGCACCTATAAGAACAGCAGTTTGTTTGAAGAGAACGACATTTAGCACAGAGAGTTTTCCAAGTTCGAGGTCTATCTACATCAACTGATATTGAATTAAGTTTGTTTGCATAGTGGAGATACAGTTTTGTAGTAACGGAAGATGAAGACTTGATTTCAGAAGATAGACTATTCCATAAAAATACAATTTTGTTAAAGGAAGAGTTATTCTAGATTTTAGTCTGGAACATGGTATATATATATATAACTCTTTTGGTCTGGAAGATGGCCAGTTGTTTTACGATACCAGTTGTTTGGTTAGCTGGCACGGGAGTTGTCTTAATTTTATCTAGTCTGGTCTGTAACAGGGTACTATTTTCGCCATTTTGTCAGAGACGGTCACAACAATAATTTAGTTGCTTAGTTTGGACAGCTAGGACTGAGTTTTACTGTCGATTTTAGGTTACTTCTGACGAAAATGTTTCGAAGTTTGTTTCGACCTTTGCAAGTTCGTTCCGAAGTTCGCAAGTTCGTTCCGAAGTTCGCAAGTTCGTTTTGAACTACGCATTTGATTGGCTACTAGAGCGCCTGCTTACCTGTCTGTTCGTTCGTTCGTTCGTCTGTCTGTCTGTGTGTTTGTGTGTGTGTGTGTACATGTGTTTGTTTGTTTGTTTGTTTGTTTGTTTTTGTGTTTTTAATTGTTTATGTGTTTGTATTATTATTCTTTTTTCACCATTTATACTGTTTTTTTACAGTTTTCTATTTACGTTAATACAACTTACAGTGATGATAATGTCAAGAACTTTATGAGGTATTTTTTTACAGATGAAAAATTGACAAAACTTAAAATACAAATTAGCAATGTAAAATTCTTAATCTTTACTGTCGTGGCAATAGAAGTGTTCCTAACATGTTGTTGCGATTCCATTCAATTCCTGAGCCTAACCAATTCATTTGATGAAATTCGTTGGGGATTTTCTGTTTTGAATTTGATTGGTTTCTGGTTTTTGATCAACCAATAAGAAACATTGGTTATTGTGACAAAAGTACAGTACATTAAGACATTGACGTTCTTGACATTCTGTTTGAAGAGATAGAACTTATTTGGGCCAATAAAAAATTACAATACAAAGATATTCATAAGTAATATTAAAACGAAAATTTAAGCACTGGCTATTTAGAAATAGCAAAGCTAATCTTGCTAAATACCACTAACAACGGAAACAATAGTCTGATATAGAAAAACAGAAGGCGTTTAGTATTGAAATAAAATATGGCTCGAATGATTATATTCACTGCCAAGTTTGAGGAATCAACTCCACCTCCAAAAGAGTCATTGTGGACCTAAAGGTCCAGAACATCTCTCCCAGCTGAATCACTCCTCAAAATGCATGACTAGTAACCCCAGTCACCCCCCCCCCCCCCCCAGGGGCGGCGTGGCCCACCGGGAGACCGGGAAATTTCCCGGTGGGCCCCAAGGATTTCTAGCCTGGTGGGCCCCATTTGCCCCTAGAATTCTAGCTGGTGGGCCCTAAAAATTTGAAGAAAGATGGGCCCCGATGATGTGTAAAACGGCCCTGGAGTAAAGCGTTCGGTCGTGTGCGAAAGCGCGTTTGCGCGTAAACGTGTATAGTTGTGAAATTTAAAACTGCTGTCTGCACAGTGCTGGAGGCCCTGCAGGTTGCCAATTATATTTCACTGACGAGTAACGATGCTAAGTCATGGCTCCAACTATTGGCCAGCTAGGGCCCCGAGCCCTGCGGTACCCGTCAAGCATATACTTCCGGTCTGAGTAACAGAGTTCACATTATTTCATTGCGCATTTGCGCGTATTGAAGCCATAAATATGCCGTAGTCATTGACTGTAAATGGCCGACAAAAGAGCGCATAGTACGCGTGATTCTGGGAATGTTCTTCCTAAGAAAAAACATAAAAGTGGGTCTCAAAAGCGACGAGAACAAGAAACAAAGCTCTTATTTGAAAGCTCGAAGAATGTGAAACCGCTAACGTCCTTCTTCAAAGCCAATGAAACAACAGTCTCAACAGGTAATTTATAATAAATTGTGCCCATGGCTAAAGGCTTACCTTACAACAGCTCGGCAACTTATTTATTTGTATCTTTATTACTACATATTGGTTAAAGACTTAAAGTATGTTTAGTGATATACTGATATAGTTATTAAATTGATTTTTCAATTTGGGTAATCTAATGTTGAAGCGCTTGAGTTAAGCTTTGTTAGGCACTTATAAGTTCGGGCCGACCGCCACCTGCGTTCGCGCAAATAGAAAACTTCAAATTCTTAAATACATTACGGCGGTCTACACCAGCTTTCTTTTGCGCATTCACTCAAAAACTTGATAGGAACTGCAAATATATTGTTTCATTCGTTTTTAAATTTCTAAGTTTCTATATAGCGCTATACGGTTATTACGGTATATAATTTGTATGAAACCTGAGCGAAGTTGTGCCGCGGGCGCAACACTCTTCGGTAATTTCCGCCCAAATGCCGGGTAGAATTTCAAATTTCAATCATCTGACATATGTGTGAATTTCATCTCGTGCGCTATTACGCTATTGGAAGTTAAGACAGAATGACAGATTATCGAAAATGACGAGTCTTGTTTACGTGCTCGTTGAAAATGCGCAATGACGAAATAAATAAGTCTGACCTAGTGACATTTTGTGTAGAAATCCCACCTCCGCTTGGCCCAGGTGACGAGCTAACAACAGCTAACACGTTAGGAATTCTGCCAACTTCAAATGATGAACTTGAGGAAATTGATGGCGATGCAGTATCGAAAGTCAACGAAGTGTTCTCTAGCTCAAACCAACCCGAACAAACTATTTCCACCATCTGAGTAAACATTAGAGTAAATATTATAGACCCACATGCCATTATGTAATCAAACTAAATACAGTTTCTTCTAGGTTTTTAGCTTAATGAATATAAAGTTTCTGCATTCTCATTTACAATTTCTTTTTATTGGTAGCTGTTTCCACACCCCAATTTTACACCCCCCCCCCCCCTCTAAAAGTGGGCCCAAAGCATATCATTTCCCGGGCCTTATTTGAGAGCCACGCCGCCCCTGCCCCCCCCCCCCCCCCACCTGTAACCGCCCCTGTTTAGGGTTGTTGGTATTTGGTTTTCTTTGTCTTTTTCCTTCTTAATCACGGATTCTGTTATGTCTACTTTTTAGATATTGGTGTAGATTCCAAGGAATTGCGGTAATATATCTCAAAATTGCGTAAGTCACGAATTTTGATCAAAACACGATATATTCGATCCTTTAAAATGCAAATTAAAAACACAAAGGAAATCATGTCCGTGGTTTTATATATTTTATGAAAAATCCTTCTGACGCAAAAACGTCTTCTTTCATTTCTTGACAACAAAAATTCCCAGTTAGGTATTCTGTGATTTCATTTGAAAACATTTAAATGATATTCTCAATTCATATAGTGTACCACAAGTTGTTGGAAAAGTAAAAATCTGTCCATTACAAAACGGACCGCCATTTTGAATTTTTACGCATTTGATGATCATATTGTACTTCTCTCAACCAATCAGAGTGGCGGTACATTTAACCATAATGCTTTGCGACCTCAAATCAACTAAACATTGTTTATCATGGTAAAGTGGATTAAATAAGCAAGAAGTTCATTCTTACCAAAGTTTACCCTTCTAAAAACCCTATCTTCCGATTATTCTGCAAGAAACAATATTTAATGCGCGCGAAGGATTGTGGTTAAATGTACAAGACGCCATCTTTTTCGGTACGGTCAATTTATATATTGTTTGAAGGTCAAGGTAAAGCCATTAAAAGTTTGTTGTGAGTGATGATCTCGTCAAATAGAACTCATTTCAACAACAATCACATTCACAATAAGCAAAAACTGTTTGTGAAAATCTGTAAAGAGCCGCCTTACCAGAGCCAGTTCTCATATGTAGATTGTTATTTTTTCTAGCACCGTGCTTCAGTCTTCTTTCATGTTCCACGATGAGCAAGTATCAAGCAACGATATCAAGCATGTTTCGTGTTATTATAATTCTACTGCACTGTAGAGTTGCGTAACAGAAAGGAACGATACGGACGATCTTCTGCATGGTGGAGCGGAGTGAATATAACCAGCACAGAAGTATATAAATCCACCGTACCGAGAAACGAGGGTCACTTAGAGACTCAAGGGAGCGACGTGGCATTGCCATGCACATTTGAAAGGCAGCAAGGGAACAAAGCAAAAGTATGTAAGAGAAATTCAGGAAATAAATACTGCATGTGTTGACCTAAATTGGAACTAATTTTCATAGAAATTTAGAACGGACGATCTAATTATTTTTGCGCATGTTTCCATTCAAAAAAAATTGTATTGAGTATGGCCAAACGCTTGCACTTTATGAAGTAAAATGCTGAACAAAAAATTGAGATCATTCCACATTTTTCAACATGATAAAAAAATATCACTTTAGTTATATATATATAGAGAGAGAGTTGAATAGCTCACTGGTTACACGCTCCAATGGTTTGTGCAAGTTGTTTTGCAACTATTGTTGGCATTGCGAGACAAGCTTCATGGAAAATTGGGTTGTAAGTTCCTGTCTAAAATAACCCAGGTACTTCACCAAAGCCTGACCTCAACACAAACGCTAATCCTAATTCAGGAATTGGTGCATATTGGACATGGACTTATAACTAAAAATGTCACCGTGTAAAGCCCGTCGCACACCTGTACGGTTTTGTCACAGTCGCCTAAATCGCAAGGGCATTTTTCGGTTTTTGATTTGATACTGATAGATAATCGAAGTTTGCGGTTAAAGTCATGGAAAAACATCTAAAAAAAAACAATTATTCGGTTTTCAGTTGTTGATCCGTCTGGATTTTGTCAGGGTATAAGCCAAAGGGGTACACTTGTGTTGGCAACGACCGAGACAGAAAACTGCTTTCGCCGTACACTCATTCGTAGACTTGCCACAAGTCGACTACTTTGTTGTTTTATTCAAGACAGCCAACAAACCGTAGCGAGAAGGCGAGCCCACGAGAATTTGCGACGAAGTTGCGGGCTCCGACACAAAAATACGGGCTTTGGGATAGTCTAACTCATTCGCGACAGCCAGCGAATATCACGAATATCAGAATAGAGGCGTTTTTACTTGCTAGTTGCTACTTTTATGTGTTTACTCGCAAGTCTTTCATTAGTAGTTTCAATTATCATATGAGTACCAACGCCGCAGACCGCTTAGCGAGTATATAGCGACAGGGTGCAACTGAGTGCAAATGCTTGCGATAAAAATCAAACTGGTGTTTGATCAAAATTCTATGTTGCGGCATGCAATGAATGTTTCATAACAAGGTGCCACACAAAAAGTGATCATGAACAAGTTTCATCTCATGCAACTAAAATCTCTCGTAATCGCATCTGTGCGGTGGCCTTTGCAGGGCCATAAAATAGTATTTTGCGATAAGACGTATTACCCTTGGATACGTCTAATGTCTCCATGGTTAGATACTTATAGAATTAGGTACTTCCTTGGGGTCCAAGTACGGATACTTTTCTGGACGTGTTTCGTTTCGTTGATCAATGATTCCACTAATCTCCTCCAATTTTACCATGAATCTAAATGAGAAACATGATAAGGAAAATGCCTATGCTTATTTTCATTAAATATTGAAAGAAAAGAAAATAATTCAAAAGCCAAGGCCAAAATCCAATTTTTATGCAACCTCGTACCCAGACTCTTTACTCTGCGCTCGTAACTCGCTTTTTATTACTTGGGCCACCTGTGGTAGGCCGAGTCTAGGTTTCGGCTCGGTTTCCCCCCTTTTTTTTGGGTGTCGCGATTTTGCATTTTTGCACATTTTACTTCCGCTACTATTCATACTTCCGGTGAGTTGTTTGCCGTGTGATGGAGTGAGGCCGTGAGGCATGTTGTAAGTTTGCTCCTTTTGCTTTTGGAGTTGGACAAAAAGTTGAACAGCTTTTCTTTTTGGTGTTCATGCACGTTGTTGGTAGATTTCGAGACTGACTGACTTTGTAGTTTTATTTAACAGTGATGTGGCTGACAACTCCTTGATCGTAAATATATTCACCCCTCTATCACCACATTCAGCCTCCGATCTGATCTTCCTCGGCCCACTCCCACCTTTGCTGGCGCGGTATAGAGTCTCTACGGAGGAGATCTCCGCACTTTGCCAGCAGCCCGAGTGAACGCCTGACCCATATGATAACATTCTGATAAGAAGATTTCTGAGCCCCAGTGGCTCAATGGTTAGAGCGTCTAACCGGTCATTAGAAGGTTGCAGGTTCGAACCCTGGGGTCTCGGAAACCTTTTCTGAGTAATTGAGCTTGACGAACGTCGACCGAACGTCTGTTAATAGATAGGGCGGTCGATCCAGTCAACATGCCGTAAGCAAGCCTGTTTAACTGAGTCATTTGATCCCAGTTTTTATTCTGTGCACTATAGAGAAAAGTGAAAAAGTCGTAAACTGCCGAGACTTTTAGACGTTCGAAAATCGTGATTGCAAATAATGAACATAAATCATGCTCTGTACAATGCTTGATGCGTATAAAGCGTTCACGTTTACCTTGAATGTGCTGCTTTTCCAATTGGATCAAACATATATCTTTTCTCAAAATCACCAAGATTATTAGTTCCACGGTCGCTTAGTAACTTTGTGATGGCTGCTATGCTCAACGTCATTTCTTTATCTGGTAAATGCCCCAATATTTCCTCGTCTGAGACGTCCGTCTGTTTTCAAATTAAATTAAATAAGAAATCTTTAATATGGATATAATTACGTAGGTATATAATGAATACTAGGTATATATCAACCTCACCTTTTGCCTATGTATAAGATGTATAGTCTATATTTGGTAAATGAACGAGCAAATGTATGTCAATATACCTTCTCATCTCTATCGCTAACCGTGACATTAACCCTAAACTTCCCTAACCCGCATTAAATTTACCATACGTCATAACAATTAACGTTTTCACTTTTCACTTTTCAACCACAAACGTGAAAACCCCTAAGTTGTAACGAGTCTGTAGACTGTAATCAGCCTTGTTACAACTTGTTGAGATCGAACAAGTTTGCTTGACCTGCAACAAGGTTGTTCGCACATTTGTAACAAGTTGCTGTGATCGATAAGCATGCCGCAGGTTGTTCCAACAACTTGCTGCAGTGTTCCTTGTAACCTTGTAGCATCCAATTTTATGAAATAAGGCCATTCGGTCATTGTATGCTAAACCTTGACTTGTTACGAACGAATCTTGTTTACAAGCTGTAGTGTGAGATTTTTATATTGTATATATAGCAGGAACTTAGCTAGCCTGCGGGCAGGCCCTCCTGTCGCTGTGAAATGGAACTTAGCGGGCTGTACGCTTGCCGGCACCGCAAATGCAGCATATTCTGAACGTTATACTTCTATTTGAACTATATAGATTGTGATTAATTTGTGTGTACTCTGCCACTACAAGCTTGCTGAACATATTACAGATTTGCTTCATCAACCAGAGTTAAGGGTATACAAATACATCCGTATTTGCGTTGCTCCAAAACACTGTTGCAAGTCTGCCTAAGGTATACAAGTATATAGACAAATATACATCATTAACGTTAAGAGTAATACGTTATTCGTGTACAAGTCACTGATCTCTGTATATACTGAATAGCGCATTCCTTATGTCCAGCAGTCAAAATTTTGAAGCCAGATCCGCCATCTTATACTGTACTTGCTGTCCAGTACTCTTTGCGGGCTTAAGAGTAGTAAGAGTTTACCGGGGGGATCGGAAACGCCGTAAAATTATTCTCAGATGCCAAGTTTACCGTTACCTCTGGAAAACAAGAAAAATACAAGCAAATACAGTCCGAAATTGTCAACTACTCAACTACGTACTTCAAGGTTTTGTAAAGACATGTTTCACTATACCAAAAGTATATAAATAGTTTCATAATGAAGTTACTGACTGAGTTCCTTGTTTTCTTACGAGTTTTGTGATATATAGGCGAGTTTATCGATTACCGCGGGCAGAGTAAAAATGCAAAAACTAAGCTTCTAAACCTTGTACAGTGTTCTTTGTTTGATACCAATAGCAGAAATGTTTTTAATGTAGCTCTTTTCGTGTTACGAAAACATACAAAGTTTCCGTGGCGGCGATACAGTCATTGGCACCTAAGCGTGTACACCGCCCGTCAAAACATGTTCTAAATTTAAGCCAAAGTTAACCGTTTTGGAATCAACACCGTGGGATTGGCGAGACGTGATTGGCTAAGGGCACATTCATGTGACAATAATGCATTGGTTCGAATGTATCGAATGGTAAACATTTAACTTTGACGTTGGCATAAAACATGTTTTGTCGGGCGGTGTACACCCTTAGGTGCCAACGACTGTATTGGTACTCCAAATTCGTCATCTACGGTGGCTTCGTTTTTTGGAGCCGCATGAGCAATCCAGTTATACACTCGCGTGATCGGTGGCCCCGGCCGTTAGGGTTGTGAAACAATACGAAATGTGTGAAGTAAAAATTAAATCCCATATAGCAACCTCGTTCCCAGAAAAAGGCCCTGGGAACGAAGGTTGCCCATATAGGATAAAGATGGTGCACCGATATGGCCGCCATTTCATTGTTTTTGTGCACCAATATGGCCGCCGTGACGTCTGATGAAAACCAAGAATGAGTGGTACATCATACATGTACTACCAGCCTGGTTCGCAGGCCTCTCTTTTTAACGTCGAGCGGCAGACCGAAATTGTGAGAGGCCTGGAATAAAATGTTTTGCTTGGCCCCAAATCTGGCCCCAAATTATACAGGCACCAAACGGCCGTTTGGCGGAAAACCAAGGCAGATAACACTCACGTCGGTCTGCACAATTCTTTATAACATCATATAGCAAGGTTGGTCTACTGCCGAAACGTTAAAATAGCATATTTCGATTTGTATAAATGTGTTTCAATACAATCACTTCCTACGCCGAACACTACTTTATAAAGCCTCGTATGTAACAACCTTTTAACGTAATGTAAAACAAAGAAACCTACTCGTTTGCTGTCTGCTCTCAAGAAGTTTGTTTAAGTGCCCTCGTTCATAAAGATTAAAGAATCCGAGCTCCAGCAGGATTCATGATAGATAAAGATGAACATTTTCCGCTAGTCCTCTCGCTCGATGCCTATTCTGTGACGTCACCAAAATACGTTCGAGAGAAAAGAGGACTAGGAACTAGTCTGATGTACTACTACATGTATATAGGTACAATTTATACCATCTCACCTCATCTCACATACAAACACTACAACTAAACACACACTATGACTTCAGTACATGGAGCTCAATGGTTAGAGCATCTAACCGGTCATTAGATGTTTGGAGGTTCAACCAAACGCCACCTACACTTTATTAAACTACGCGACTTTCTGTGTACCTTGTCTGCTGGTGGTGTTCCTCTGAGAAATGACGGATAGTTTGCCGGGAAAGCGTAGTCATCGTATTGTGAGAAGTTAGAAGCGGCATGGCTGACGGAGCCCATGAAAATGATCGTAGTTAAGACTTTAGTGAGATGTTTCGTTCTTGTGAATTTTCCTTTACCAGACACACCCTGAAGAAGATAGCAATACAAAATTAAAATTCCAAAAAATTCTGAGGGAACATGTCCCTGGCTGGACCGCTTAACCGGCTACTTCGTTTACTTGACTTTGTGAATAAATAGTACTGAACGGCTGAAAGCATCGAACTGCAATGGAACATCAAAACGTTGTAAATGTTCGTGTGTTTCGTGATCATAGCGAAGATTTAATAACTTAATTAGTCTTCGTGAAGACGCTTTCGTGGGTTAGCTAAGACTATAACAATCTTTTTTTTAACGATGGGCTTACAAAATAAATAATAGACTAATTATATAGTGTAAAACTGAAGTAAAACTAACATAACTTTACGTATATCTACTTGATAATTGCGAATTTCGGCCTGAAATCATCCACGTCAATTCAAAACTCATCCCGGCTAGCCCGCTCCATGTAATCGTTTCGTAAACTCATCCCGGTCCATGTAATCACCCCCTATTCCCCTAAGTTGAATATTTCCATTTTACCATAATTTTTGTAAAATCTATACGCAATTCAGCCTTTAGTTATATTAAAGTATATCTATTTATCAGTTAGTCTATCTTATAATATGACCTTCATTTCAAAAAGGTTGGCACCCGCTTTGGCAAACTTCATCAACCAAGCCTTTGCTAATGTTTCAAATGACATCGCTCCCAACTCATGGAGTCCACTACCTATCGCCCCTGAGGAAAATCCTGATAGATTTTTCATTTCAGTTGACAGCGTCCAAAAAGCCTTGTCTGCCATCAAGGTGTACAAATCTAGTGGTCCAGATAACATTCCAAATTGGTTGCTCAAGAAACACTGTTATTCTTTATCCTATCCGATTTGTCATATTTTCAATTTTTCAATCCAGGAAAGTTCTGTACCAACGTTGTGGAAATGTGCAAATGTTATCCCAATCGCAAAAAACAGTGTGACCCGATCTGCAGAAGACGACTTACGACCTATCTCACTTACCTGTGTTCTTAGTAAGATACTTGAAGGCTTTGTTTGTAATTGGCTGTGGCCCTATTTGTCACCATTTCTGGATCCTCACCAGTACGGATGCATAAAGAATTCATCCACGACACATGCTCTCATAAGACTTCTTCATAATTGGCTTGAAGGAATCGATGCACCTGGGAATTCTATCCGATCATGCATGATTGACTTCGCTAAAGCATTTGATCGTATAGATCATAATATCATTCTACGTAAACTGGAGATCCTTGAAATCCATCCGCTGCTAATCAACTGGATAGCTGATTTTCTTCGTAACCGTATGCAAAGGGTTAAGCTTGCTAATTGCTTTTCTAACTGGCTACCTAAAACTGCAGGCGTTCCACAAGGAACCAAACTTGGTCCTTTACTCTTCATAATTATATGATTAACGACCTTGTTTTGGCCCCAACCAGTAATGGTTATCCAATTATTAAGTATGTAGACGACTGTACAGTGTTTGAAATCTACAATAAGAACTCCAGCTCTAATCTCCAAAGCCAGATTGAACAAATTTCATCCTGGTCATCCACTAATTGTATGAATATCAATGCCAAGAAAACCAAGGAAATGAGAATCAGTTTTCTCAAACAACCGCCTGAAGTACAACCCCTGCGCATCAATGGAAATGAGATCGAAGTTACCGAATCCTTCAAACTTCTAGGTATTTGGCTCACTGCTGACCTTACTTGGAATCTACACGTGGATAAAATCACTTCAAAAGCCTCTAAGCGTCTATATGCTCTTCGCATCCTAAGACGAGCGGGTCTTAGCCAGAGTCATCTATGTATGATTTATTGCTCTTTTGTCAGACCGACCCTCGAATATGGCTGCCCGGTATGGCACACGTCACTTCCAAAGTATCTAACCGACACCATCGAGAGCATCCAAAAAAGAGCTCTTGCTATCATTTATCCTGATTTAAGCTACGCCGAATCACTTGCTAGGAGTGGTCTCAACCTTCTTTCATCGAGAAGAGACACCTTATGTAAAAGGTTTTTCAGGAATTTGACTACTGACAATAACAATAACAAACTCTCTGATCTTCTACCTAGGAGAGAACCACTAACCTATAACTTGAGACAAAAGAGAAATTTTGCCCTAGTTAAATGCCGAACAGAACGGTTTAAGAAAAGCTATATACCGTTTGCCATTCAACATTTTTTATAGATATTAACTATTTTAGAATTATATTATTGTATATAATATTTTAGTCGTACATATATTTAAATTGTATGAAAACGCAATTCAGTTTGCTTCTGCAACTGCAAAGTTTTTCAATAAAGCCTAAATTATTTAATAAGTGTGCTATGTTTGGGGTGTTGTTCGAGATGCATACACGTACATGGTTAAAGTGCACATGAAACGAAAATAAAGTTTGTCTTATTTGAAAGAACACTTAAAATGATAGAGTAACATCTTTTGCAGTTTTTTGTTTCTTTGCTTCGTTCTTGAGATATTTCAGTTTGTTTGATATCCAAAATAAACATTTTGACGTCACACGTGCATAATGAGTTAGCGAAAAACGTTATATATCAATTATTATCTTTGCTATTATCAAATATAATCACTTGAAAATCTACATGTTTAGTGTTGTGGGCGAAACTCACCCACATGCTTCCTTCGAATTAATTTGGTTTGACAATAGAAAAGATATATAACCTTCTCCGATAACTCATTATGCACATGCGACGTCAAAATGTTTAATTTACATATCAAACAAACTGAAATATCTCAAGAACGAAGCAAGGAAACGAAAAACTGAAAATAAGAAAAACTTAAATAAGACAAACTTTAATTTTCGTTTCATAGGCGCTTTAATTTCAAGTGATTTTGTGTGAAATTGAACTGTTTTCAATACGACATCCATCCCCATTATGCATGTGTGACATCAAGGGGTTCAATTTGCATATCAAACTAATCTCAATATGTCAAAATGAAGTGCCATATGGAAGAGCCATAAATTGATATTCTTCTGGAATTAGCAAGAATATATAGAATTTAAAGAAAGACCGTTTACAATTTACCTTTAAGCTAAGTCCTTCTTCGTCGACCAAACTGTTTGCCCAGTTCTGTATTTCGTAATCATTAACGAGTTTTTCTGTGGTATCTGTTTTAAGATGAAAAGGCAAAGTGATTAATTGAATTGATCGGTCGACCAACAAGGTTGTTGCCAGTCGACTGATTTCTTAGTTGCATGGTTGCTTGGTTAGTTTTTTGTTGATTGAATTTTTGAGTGATTGATTGATTGTTGATTGATTTCCAGTTGGTTGGTCCAGTTGATTGATTGCTAGTTGGTTGGTTGCCAGTTGGTTTGGTTGATTGGTTGCGAGTTGGGTTGGTTGATTGGTTGGTTGGTTGCGAGTTGGTTGTTTACCAGTTGGTTGTTTACCAGTTGGTTGATTGCCAGTTGGTTGGTTGCGAGTTGGTTGATTACCAGTTGGTTGGTTGCGAGTTGGTTGATTGCCAGTTAGTTGGTTGCCATTTGGTTGATTGCCAGTTGGGTTGGTTGATTGGTTGGTTGATTTCCAGTTAGTTGGTTGCCATTTGGTTGATTGCCAGTTAGTTGGTTGCCAGTTGGTTGATTGCCAGTTGGGTTGGTTGGTTGGTTGCCAGTTGGTTGATTGCAAGTTGGGTTGGTTGATTGGTTGGTTGGTTGCCAGTTAGTTGATTGCCAGTTGGGTTGGTTGATTGGTTGGTTGCCAGTTGGTTGATTGCCAGTTGGGTTGGTTGATTGGTTGGTTGATTGCAAGTTGGTTGCCAGTCGAGTTGTTTTTTTTGACTGTCTGCTAATCTGTCTTTCTGTTTCTTTGCTTGCTTACATGGTTGGTTGGTTCTTTGATTTCTAGTTCGTTGGTTGTTTAGTTGGTTGTTTCGTTGATTGATTGGTTGCTGGTTGATTGGTTGCCAGTTGGTTGGTTGGTTGCGTTGGTTGATTGGTTGGTTGGTTGGTTGGTTGGTTGTCGGTTGGTTGGTTGGTTGTCAGTTGGTTGGTTGGTTGGTTGGTTGGTTGGTTGCCAGTTGGTTGGTTGGTTGCCAGTTGGTTGGTTGGTTGCCAGTTGGTTGGTTGGTTGGTTGGTTGGTTGCCAGTTGGTTGGTTGGTTGGTTGCCGGTTGGTTGCCAGTTGGTTGGTTGGTTGGTTGGTTGCCAGTTGGTTGGTTGGTTGCCAATTGGTTGGTTGGTTGTCAGTTGGTTGGTTGGTTGGTTGGTTGGTTGGTTGGTTTCCAGTTGATTATTTGGTTGGCAGTTGGTTGGTTGATTGGATGGTTGGTGATTGGAATGGCTTAATTGTCTCAAGTAAAAATGTTATTTTAATTAAGTTCCTACCATAATAACCATGAACTATTTCTTTTACGTAACTTTTGATGGCTTCGTGTACGAGGAGAGCGTCGTCTCTGTAAGGGTAGTAAGGAAGGGCTTCTGTATCTTCTACCTAAAAGTTATACATCAAACATTAAAAAGAAATGTTTAGATCCGATGTCAAAACACCGAGAAGTAAAAAATATTTTCAAGAATCTCTAGAACACTAAAGACATTAGCATTGCACTTGCGCACAAAATTCATTAACGCCTGTATTCTAAAAGCTCACTCGCACTCATTGAAATTGAATGGTTGGAGATTGAGTATAGTCTCATACTCAGTGAGGGTGAGTGAAGACTCATTGAGTGTTGAGTTAAACTTATTGAGTGTGAGGGGCCACTCATTGAGTGCGAGTGAGCTTTTAGAATACAGGCGTAAAGCTCTCGTGTACGAACCCCTCTGTTTCTCAAGTCTTTTGGAAGCCAGCCATTTACATCCATCCTCCAGTCTGAATATCTGGCAAAGAGCGAGAAATGTGAATTTGGGATATAAGATATTTATAAAATAACATTTCGAAAATGCAAGCGGTGATTGGTTAAAAGTCGTGTTTCTATAACTTTATGGAAAACATGGAAAGATTAATACGTCATCCAATATGTCATCCAACACTCCATTAATTCATTATAAATATGTCGAAACACTAGGCAAAAAACGCCATTATAACATAGATGTAATACAACGGCGTGTCTGCTCCATAACTCGATGGAGCACGGCAATTTCAAGTGTAGTGAGAAACTCATTTTTAATCAGCGAAATAAATCTTGTTTTTCGTTGTTTTGTGTCTGATTCTCTGATATAAAAGAAATGGTTCATGGTTTAGCAAGCTCCGTTGAGTTAGGGATGCGCTTGGGAAGTTGGGAGATCACTCAAAAATCTAGAGCTATCGCCTCGAGCAACTCTTACCATTTTTTCTTGCTCTCCCAACCTCCCGCGTGCATCCATAACTCGATGGACATAATTCATTCGCCGTCCAATATGCTATAGTACGCCATCCATGATTTGATTTATTTTCACATTTAACCTATTCGGGTTATTTTAAAATTATTGTACAGAATTTAACGCTCTATCTAACCGTGCATGTTTCCCAAATGGCACAAACATACAGACGATTCAGGGATATACTTTAAATATGACCGCGTTTGACCTTACGCCAAGTAAATAGCGTAATAATGCAATTTGATATTTGCGCTCATGTCAGTTCAAATAGCCTTTTCTCCGTTGCTATTCTATACCATACTTAATTGTTATAAACACTAATAATCTTGTGGCTGAGTCTCTTCAAAACTCGATTAGTGCTAATCCTTGGGTTTAAAATTTATAGTCGACCTTTCTATTTTAGTACGTTCTAAAAGGGAAGTATCTATTACTCTATTAGGCTGATTCTCTTCTAACACGTTTGGCGCAGACACATGTACGTATAGCGTACTTTTTGTTAAAACTTACTTTCTTCTAATTATATTCATCAGTCCAACAGCACCAACTGTCATACAAATATCAATCCATCCCCCGGGTGAAACAAGTTTTGAGAGAGCACGGCTAAAAGGAAATTGAGATTGACGATTTAGTTTGACGTCTTATATTAATAACATGCGTACCGCTAGTCCTTGTGTACTGATATCCTTTCGTATCCTTGTTGCTTTATATATAGAGTTTTTTATTGTGGTTGTTTTTAAGATATATTTGAAAAACCTTTCTTACTCAACTTCCGTACACTGATGGCATTTTTTTTTCTGATGTGGCGAGACTCTTATGTCATGGCAACGCTCAGCCATACTTTAGTAGTAGCCATGCATTAATTTCATTAAAGTATGAATATAATAAAGCACGCCGGTTACCAAATTTTTGAAATTCTGAAGCCACACCGAGAAATACAAAAGATTGAACAGCTTGAAAGATTACTATTTCTTAAGTACAACTATCTATAGGTAATTTAGTACAAAGACCAGGAAAGGTTAATTGATAGTTGAAACAAAATTCTAAAGTGATTTTCAAACGATTCACATTAGTCGGTATTGATCAATTTTTCTCTATTATTGGATTTTTTATCTTGGTTACGCATTCTAAATTGCATAATTTTTGTTTTATCACCTATAGATATATTGAGAAAATGTATTTAGTAATATTTTGGGGGTATATTGAATGTTTTGAACGCATGTTGCGCTACCCGAAAATATTTCTCCTCTTAATTGTTACCATATGGTCACGTACGTATTAATTGCTATAAGGAAAAGAAAGTGAGGAGCCAGCAGTCGGAAGATCGGATGTGAAGGAGATAATTCTCTGTTCGTTACGACAGCTATTCCCTCCATAATCAGATGAGTGAAGCCTGGATAAATAATAAGAAAGCAACAAAAACGGGTAAAACCACAGTTATTAAGAGAAGAGATGTATGCTATAATTCGATTGTGCATAGAACTGCATGGGTGTGAATGTTCTCCAAGCAGGACTCTGCTCGCCAGTGACGCGCTAAAAATAACCCGCATATTAAAGAACCCCCTATTTTTTCAAGTAATGCTGAAATGATTCTTATATGTTGGGCGTGTAGTGAGAAATCAGGCTGATAGGTTCTTAACCCTTTGGCTACGAACGGGGCCCTAAACGAGCCGGAACGTCAGATTGTTGACATGATTGGAATCTACGTTAAATTTTGCACTAGAAAGGGTTTGTTTTAAATCTAACCATTCATTTTTAGCGAACTTACTCACGACGTAAACTTAAGCAAATGATTTTGGAAGTGTTTGTCAAATTTATTTGAGCGCTAAAGTGTTAACAAGTTTTTATTTATAGGGCAAAAACAATTGTTCCTGATATGCATGGTGTATTCCCTTATATAACTTTATAGAGTACATGGATCTGGTTAAAAGAGTATTAATATATCCAGAACACGATGCATTACACTATAATTATTGCTATAAAGAAGCAAATGAATAATAGAATACCACCATTTATAGTATTAAATATAGTATACTATTTTTCTGGCATTGATTTAGTATTAGTACATACTCTGTTTCCAAGGACCCTTAATGCATGCTCTATACTTGCATGTTATGCCGAGCTTTAATTTTTGCATAAGAAACTGCTTCATATATTTGTCAGGCTGAACTGGTTCTTATATATTGGGTGCGTAATTGGCTAAATTTCAGCCTAGAGGTTCTTAATCTGCAGTTTCATTTATGCGGGTTGTTGCCACTGATCTCAATAAAAAGGTTGTTACTGTATACCTCGAAGAACATTTACACCCAATTCTACCATTCGTGCAATCTTGGACAAAACTGTTGAGAAATTTCACTACAAAATCACGTCACCTTTTTATATATACGCTAGAGCAGATTGTTCTTAGACAAATCCCCCCTTCCCTTGATTTTTTTTTATTTCAAATTTAAGCTATAGACCGTTTTCACTCACGTGATCGGTGGCCCCATTGGGGTGGTGAAACAATACAAAATATTTGAATAAGAAAGAGCTAATTCCCATACCGTACACCAATATGGCCGCCATTTCATTGTTTTGGTACACCAATATGGCCGCCGTGACGTTAGATGAAAACGCTCTATAGTAGCTTCGCCTACTGTTTATAACAACATTGATCTAGGGGGGTGCGGAAGTAAGAACACAAGAAAGTTCCTAACTAAACATAAAAACATTAAATCTGCGATTGCGATAGTGTTGGTGATGTTTTCTCAACGGGTATCATACCTGCGCATAGCAATATATAATGTCATACATGAGTGATACATCCAACTCAACCTAGTGAACCTACGTTCAAATCATTATGAGACATATTTGCCAGTTGCATGGGAACTCAACTCAGAATTTTTTCTTAGTAAAAGAATTCGAAGAACATTTACATGTGTATATATGTATATAAACTTTATAGTGAAATAAAAGTAGCGTGCTGCGTAGGCTGTGTTGAAACAACAATCGAAATATACTGAACTTTATTTAGGTGTCAAATGTATTTATCTCAGAGAACTAATTGGGGACACTATATGTAACGTTGGTTTTACTGAGGAGGGAAACCGGAGAACACGGAGAAATACCCTCGAGGCACAGGAGAGAACCAACAATTAACTCTACTCACATGAAGCAGTCACCCATCCAGGTACTAACCCCATCTGACCGGGCTTAACTTATAATAGCTAACTTTTTCATGTCCTTGTTGTTCTACGTATTTTCTTCGTTGCTGGTATGATGGCCGAGGACTTCTTGCCTCTTCTGTTTTCAACCTTTTCACAAGCGAGCATGTCGTTCCAAGGTTTGCTAGCGGACTAGAAACACGCTTCCCTGTCATGCTTGGAACCTGACGATTCATGACAACGTTTTATTTTCTTAAAACATTAGGGCAAGAGGGCAGTAGCCATTTTTCTGCAATTACTGTCCTCTTGGCTTCTTTCATTCCACACCTGGGTTTTGCAAAACTAAAATTCCATCTGTTTCCACTTCTTTCGAAATATTTCCACACTCTTATCTACTTGCGTCCTTAGAATCAAGATTTTTGTGTATACTTAGATACAGCTTGTCTAGCAATTTGAAAACTTTACAATTACTTTATATACACTAATTAACTAAATAAACTGGATAAAAATACATTACCCAAATGAGCACAGGATTGATGAAATGCCGAGTCAGCGTTATTAAAATATATTTTTGCCAATGTCCAAACTCCTTCGGGATCGTTGGGTAGAAAAACCTGGATTTAAAATAAGATTGAAATCAGCTGGTTGATAATATATTAGGATATATACTTGACTTCAGTTTGGGGCAACCAAGCCTAAAAGCAAACTTCATAAAAAGGTTAATTTAGACCATGCATTCCACACGTCGTATCCTTTTTCAACACTGAAGACGCATTAAAATATTTGCCCATATATACGATGGTTTTTTATCGTAATTTTGCGTCCATGCATACACCCATTTTCGGCTGTGAAAACGGAGGCTTTAATTTGAAAACGATAATTCAGCATTTACTTGCAGATGGAAGGCAAATACGAATAAACTGCTGTTATTTCAGAAGCTACTATATATAAACTTCTTGTTGTCAACCTATGTGTTAACGTTGTTGAGTAACTTGTTACAATGCTGCATCAAGTGGTTGGAGCAAGCTGCGACACGCTTGTTGACTCACAAGAACTTTTTCCAACATGCGAACAACTTATTGCAGGGTATAGTCTCGATCGCGACAACTGAACTGGAGCAAACGGCGTGAATTTATTCTGATACCATCTGGTCGCAATTGACAAGTTGTAACCAGTATCCATAGTTGTGTATTTAACAAGGCTACAGCTGACTTGTGTGCAATTCCAACCATAGTCAATCGAGATATGGTCTGGAAACTCAGCTAAAGTCTTTGGTCTATATATCTTTTTGTTCGCCTTTATGCATTTTTGTGCACGGTCACTGAACACATTGTATTTTAGTATAATGAACGAATTGTCCAATAGCAACGTTTCAGTTCAATCACTCAACCGTGCTATTTAAATATTAATAAACCTAAAACAAAGGATGTGCACGGTGTAAGGTATATACGGTTCAACATAAAATCACAGCTCATTATAGGCGCTTTGAAGTTTGCCGAGATTCCAGACCATATCTCGATTGACTTTGTTCTAACACAAGTACAAGTTATCTGTCAAGCAATCTGAAAGTAAATTTTACGATTTCAAAAGCAATAACAACCAAAGGACAACGACATTGAAAATGACGTGTCTATGTCACTGCTTGCTTATTAGGGAAAATATCAAACCTCATCAGCGGCAGACTTGTGTCATACGTACTGTAAAAACATCGGTCTGACATTTTCCCCATAATCAGAGCCGCACTTTATTAGTTCACTCAGGCCCCGTTTACACTAGAGCAAAAGTATCCAAATTCACATTGTTTTTCTTCCTCATGGGAATAAAAAACAATGTGAATCCGGATACTTTTGCTCCAGTGAAAAACGGGGTCTCAGTCAGACCAGGCACAAATTGGAATTTTATAATTAAGTGAATCAGTACTCAAAAGCTTTGTGATCCGCAAAACATTTCTCATAGCATAAAAAAGATTAACAAATGATAACTAAGCAGCAAAATACTCCTTCTAAAACTCTTACCGGATGTTGTTTTCTTGACGAATTTGGGAATAGTTGAACAGCGATTGGCATCAATTCTCCAGAAGAATTTACATGAAAAAGGGCAAAAGGTGCAACCGCCTAGTAAAATGAACAAGAAGAATAACGTTGCATTTTTACATGAACTTATAAAGATGCCTGAAGACGAGTCTTTTGTATTTTATTCTGGCTAACGCCAGACGATTTTATTCAGCACAAGGAGAGGTCCAAGCCTCAAAGTGTTACCATGTAGTACACACATGTGGTACATGTGAGAGCTTGATTTAAAAAACGTTAGCAGAGACGTTCATCAAACTCAAGACAGAAAATTCTTCAAAACTGCAGAGATCAAACCTAAGTGGTTAAACGCTCTAAAGAGCCTATAAGTCCCCAGAAGTTTGCAGGTCCAATCGCCGTTTGGGGGCACAGAACAGCTTATTGTGGGTAATAGTTTTAGCAAGAATTATACAAGGCGGTATAACAAACATTTATGTTGTAAAAAATGTACCCTTGTAACAACTGAAGACAATATGCATGCTGTCACCAATCTCCGGACCTGGAAAAAAAGTGGGATCTCAGGATCCTAGATCCTGAGGAACATTTGCTAAAAGTCTAAGATTGAGGAACATTTTGGTTTCTTCACATCTACTTGAACAATGAAGTTATCTGTCATTTGAGTGTTCCTCAGTCCTCATATCCTGTTCATAGAATTGGAAGATTATTTTGTTTCCTCATAATAACAGGCAAGTGTTGTCAAGTTCCAGATTTTGGAGATGTTCCTCAGCTAAAATATTATTTTTGCGGTGGTTGAGGAAACGCATTTGTGGAAGTATTAAACATCCTTATTCAGGAAGAAACATTAATTTTGCAGTCAGGAACATAGAAATCAGGAAATGCAGCAATGGCTATAGCATCTCAATATAGATTTAATAGGGAAATAACACGTTGGCAAATTTCAAATACTTTCCCTAAAATAGTTAGGTACTCAACGTACGCTATAGTGTCTATATAGGTACAAGGCTTCCCTTTGCACACGTTTGAGGAACATTTGTTACGGAAAATTTCAGATCCAAGGAACATTGAACACTTTTTCCAGGTCTGCCAATCTCACGCATATATAATAAACATTATTTATAATGGTAAATTGTTTTTAAAGGGTATTGGCAACAAAAATTAAGTTTGTCTAATTTGAAAGAATTCATAAAATTGTAATAGAAGATCCTTTACAATTTTTTCGTATTGTTCGTATTGTTTGATATGTAAATGAGATGGTCTCTGACGTCAGGTGTGGGGTAAAATATTTTCACATGTATAGCAAAACCAGTTATATCTCTAAGTTTGTTCATCGAAATCATTTGAAACTGTGCACTTAAAAACTCCTTGCGACGCTGAACATTTCATGTTAGATATGTAAGTGATTTTGCTCTGTATGGAAATATTTTACCCCACTCCTGACGTCAGAGACCATCTCATTTACATATCAAGCAAATTGAAATATCTTGAACACGCAGAAAGATACGAAAAAGTTGTAAAGGATTTTCTATTACAATTTTATGAGTTCTTTCAAATTAGACAAACTTAATTTTTGTCAATTCCCTTTAAAATAGTAAATTCACTCGCTCATATACTTCGCTCGTTCGTTTTATAATACATCACAACTCGTGAATAAAATTGTACGTGGCATTTACTATATTAATCAATCTCATAATGTACTAGGTTTGACGCATGACAAGAGCAACGTTTGGACCGGGCTTAAATTTTGAATTATATGTTTCCAAAGTAATGCACCCACCTTTCTGTTATTAGTACACTGGAGTCCTTTCATAAATGAGTGATCAACTATATAGATTTTCTTGTTATCCATAGCTTCCTCAAGTGTCTGTCCCTCTAGAAATGTCGCAACCATTTCTGGAGTTACTCCAAAACTGAATTGAATGAAGCAAACCAATATTTAATATTTTCAATATCATATGATGAATTATAGTTTTTTTTATAATGCTAAAATCGACTGAGAAAAACTTGCTTGACTGAACTCGATAGTTTAAATCATAAGAAATTACGTTTTTTCCCAATAAATATTTCGCACATGCAGGTCTCATGAGCTTCATTCTAGTTTAGTGCATAGCTCTAAATAGTGGTGATAGCGATGGTCTTGGTTAACATACGCGTAGAGTTTTGTTTTTGTCCAGGGGGGTGAAGTGCTGAACAGGACTTTTTAGGAATTTTCCGGTGGGGGGCGTTTCCAAAAAGGGACTCTTCTAGGGGGGTCCGGGGGCATGCTCCCCTGGAAATTTTTGAAATTTAGAGTCTTGGAAATGCCATTTTCTGCATTCTGAGGGGTGATTTTTAAGAACACTGAAGGTCATAAAATGTCATAAAAACTAGTTAAAATATAACACATTTCAACAATTTTTCGATGTTGTGTTTACTGGGTGCTTTTGGCGGACAGGAATGAGTCTGTAACAGTTACTTTAGCCTAACGAGTAACCTATAATTTGTGAATGGTGATTGATGAGTCAGTTGCTGCAAAATTTCTGGGGGGGGCTCAGCCCCCACCCATTAAGATTTCTCCCATACTCTACGCCTATGTTGGTTAATAAAATTTATACTAATTATATTGTAGCTTTTGCATATCAAAGAAATTGTATTAGTGTTGGTAAGCGGTAGATTTTATGCACATTTAACCACAATGCTTTGCGACCTCAAATCAGCTCAAATAACAACTAAACATTGTTTATCATGCTAAGATGGATTAAGAAAGCAAGAACTTCATTCCTACCAAAGTTGATCTTTTTAAAACCATATCTTCCAATAATTCTGCAAGAAATAATATTTTGCTGTACGCAAAGGATTGTGGTTAAATGTACAAGTCACCATCTTTTTCGGTACGGTCAATTAGGTTTTCTGGATTTATTAGAAAAGAGATTTCTTCACTTAGGTAAACATTTTGGGTATAAACCTTTTTGATAATCAAGACCATCACACTACCGCTATGCAATAAACTGAAATGAAGCTCAAATCTATGTTACAAAATCTTTTTATGTAGAAAATGAAGATCGCATTGAAACGTTAAAAGTGTATAGGAATGTTGAAAAATGGTTACAATGTGAACTTGAAAAACAAAAAAGCTAATTTTCTGGTAATTTTAATTTTTGACTTTCTCGATGTTCTGATATTCTTCTATTTTATTCTTACATTCTTAAATGAGATTAATGCTGAACCAAGAATTTAATATATCAAGAAGTTGACAAATCGAAAAGTTGATAAGCCGAGTAGGTAATGAGAATTTGAAAAGACCAAAAGTTGACGTCGACTGAGAAGTTAATGAGAATTTGAAAAGACCAAATGTTGACTGAGAAGGTAATGAGAATTTGAAAAGACCAAAAGTTGACTGAGAAGTTAATGAGAATTTGAAAAGACCAGAAGTTGACTGAGAAGTTAATGAGAATTTGAAAAGACCAGAAGTTGGGAAGTTGAGTGATTGAGAAGTCGAAAATGGTCGTTGAAATGTTTCCAGAAGTCCGAGAAGTGAGAGATCGAGACTAATTGGGAAGTTTAGAATTTTGAAAGTTGAAAAGTTTAATGAAAGTTGAAAATTAAAATGTCAAGAAGTTGCAACGACTGAGAAGTTGAGAAGTCGAGAAGTTGAGAAGTTGAGTTCAAAAGTTGAGAAGTTGAGAAGTGGAAGATTGAAGAATTTAAAAACTTTCTCATAGGTTGATGCATGACGACATTAAGAACTTTGCAACAGGAAAAAAAATAAATGAAAATATTTATTTATTTTCTCTATAGAATACATAAATTTTCAGAATTGTTGTATAGCAACTTAGTTATATCTACATACAAGACCAGAAATTTGTTCTTTATATAATCCTGGAAATATATAAACTACAAAAAATAACCACTTTCAACTTACTTTTCAGGTATTTCTGTACAGCGGCAAATAGAAATAGTATTACAACCTTGCAAACGCTGACGACCAAAATTGTTGTCCAACCTCCATAAGTCTTTTCCCTTTATAAAAAAAGTTAAGAAACAATTACATTTCCTTTTTAATAAAATATCATTTTGAACCTGACCTTGGTGACTGGCTAAAACCGATATTTTCGTAAATACAGAGTGCCCATCTTAATCGTGATTCAAAAAATTGCCCGCAACGGAAAATAAACATAAGTTGCGCGCGATGACTGTTGCAGACTGCGCTGTGACGTGATTCTCGAACTTATAATCGGATGAATCGTTCAATCAGAAGCGTTGAATTGGCGCTACCGGAAAAGATGGCGGTACATTTAACCATAATGCTTTGCGACCTCAAATCAGGTCAAATAACAACTACTAAACATTGTTTATCATACTAGCATGAATTGAGTAAGCAAGAACTTCATTCCCACCAAAATTAAATTGATCGTTTTAAAACCGTATCTTTCGATAATTCTACAAAAAAAACAATATATACTGTGCGCAAAGGATTGTGGTTAAATTGTACATGTCGCCATTTTTTCGGTACCGTCTGATTTAGACATATAGATCTATTTTTCTGTTAAGAAAATGTTTTTTGCTTTTTTTTTATAATTTTCATTTGAAAACTGGCTGTACTTACATAAGGTTTAGGAAAGGAAAAACAGCCACGGTAAATGTTATCAATGTCGTTTATGGACTTCCAGCTGCCAGAAAAAATTCTTTTCAGTTTCCAACGAATGATCAAGGTAGATCGAATTGATAAAATATCCCACTGCAAAGAAAATAGTAATTCATTTTCATATTTTACTTTCAATAAGAACAATCGCACATGCATCGACAAAATATATTCGTATGGATTATAAACTTGAGCCAGAGACGAGAGCGTGTGATATATCCCAATACAATAGCAAGCACAAATATTGTCATCGGATTAAAAAGGTACCCCACAGTACTAGGGGAACTGAACCGGGGCCGCTGACACCCTTATAAAAAACAGGACAAAACGGGCCCAATTCAAACAGAACAGCCAGGGAACTGAGGGGCCGATTACATGGAGACGTTCAGCGGGTCCGGGCTGGAATTCAAGGATGGAAGCCGTTATCCGGGCTGAAATTCAACCAGGAGTGAAATTCTTGCCATGTTATAGCAAATTAACGTTATTAACCCACATTTATTCGTAAAGTCGTACTTAAATCGCAGTTTTTCTAATCGGGCTGACATTTCAGCCCGGGCTGAAAGTCTCCATGTAATCAATCGGCCCCTTAGATATATATCTTTCATCCACCACCGAATGTTGTGCATGTTAAGCCAACGAGCTCTATATATATAATATATATAACTGGAGTGATATATTTGGCTCGTCAATTGAAGGCAAACATGCGCATGCATGGCAGACATGTAGACCTTGAATGTATACTCAATCCTCTGCATGCAGTCTACACGGTCTGATCTGGTCAAGGGCCCGGAACTTAGCTAGGAAACTGAAACTATACGTTCTCCAGCATGTCTAAATGTTTGACTTCAATCTAAGTTATATATAAAGCCACTGTGCTAACTATGGAGAAGACTTTAAATTTTCTAAACATGTACTTCTACAAACCCGCACATGCGCAAACCGGCATACGTTTGGCAGAAGTGCATGTTTAGGCATGCACCCAGACCTTCCCTGCTCCGCTTATAGCTTGACCGCAACTTGCACTAAACTTTACCTTGTACGAATTGCTGAAATTTTCATCTTCAGGTAATCTACAAACCTATGTCGTAGAAATAAAAAGAACAATAAAGACTTAATTTAACAAAATTAACTTAACTTTACGTTAAGTGTCTTAACGTTTTTTAAAAAGGAAAGTGCGCGTAGGCAGTTCACGTCGCCCGCCAAAACGATGCGTGCGCACGATTGTGCAACTCGTCTATACAACCCATTTCGGTAATATTAATAATAATATTAATATTTAATTAAAGAATAATATTATTACAAACTAAACTTATTTGAAAGAGGCACGTGTGGTGTTCTTTCCACAACATCAAACATGTGGAGTTTCAAGTGACTTTCGTTTGATAATATCAAATATATATATATAACGCTCCGATATTCATAATTCCATTATATGCGCGTGTACGTCAACGCATTTTATACATATCAAACAAACTGAAATATCTCAGAAACGATGCAAGGAAACCAAAAACTGCTAAAGATGTTACGTTGTCATTTTAAGTGTTCTTTCAAATAAGCCAAACTTATAATTTCGTGTTATATGCACTTTAACTCAATCTTTGACTTCATGTAGTTGCTGATTGCAATGATGTCAATTGCTCACCTGTTTTGGTATTCCAGCTGACTTTTCTGCAAGAATGTACGCACTTCGTTTTCTCTCCAACTCCAATTTCCGTTGCCCTGGGCACTCGGCAAACTGCGGCAGCACGCAGTCAAACCTGTAGATCGTAAACCGTACACCAGTCCTCACCCACCTTTGGAACGGAAAGATGTCGGGCTCGTCTTCGGGTCTGTAGAGGTTCCTCACTTCCACCCACTCCATGAACCACTCCGAGTGACAACATGTTGCAAAACGATGGACTTCAATGCTTATAATTGGACCAATGTCCGGAACGCTATCGAAATAAAATGTGTCTACAGCTCCCGCTTCGAAATCGTTTCGCCACTTACAGTCCAGATGAAGATCATGTGATCGTCTTCGGTCTTCGCTGATCAGTGTCACGTAAATGTGAACATCTGTTCCACTTCCTTTCTTGTCTCCAGTTTTTGTCTTGATTTCATAGCCTTGTTGACTACCATTACTATTGCCCATTTCACTCCTATATACAACAGAAAGAGGAAAAATAATAAGAGATATTAACCGAAAACGCGGTCTGTATCGGAAAATATTGAGGTCTTGACGTTTTGGATCGATTCGCAAGCGAGATTCGTACAAAAATACCTAAAAGTCTGATATTTTTCCGTGCAGACGAGTAAACGAGGTTAATAAGTCGTTTATTATATAGCTATCCCACGTTTTTTATATGTATTGTATTTTGAAATTCACACCGACAAAATTAATATCCGCGACAACGGCCCGAAACGGGAAGAGATGGTATGTTGATTGCATGTCTCGCTAATTAGGACATTTTGCGTATAAATTGAATACTTTTTGGCCTTTTTCTCGGGAATTTCTTCGGTAACCTACTGTAACCTTAAATTTTTACCGCGTATTTCAATTATAGGGAGCAGTATATATCTAGTTGCTGTCGTCGCATTACCATGGTAACGTTGACAAGAATTAAAATGTGTTCAAAATGCCATGAACTTTATTTGAAAATTATATAGAAGAATATTTGCTATTGGTATATTCAAGCTTATTGAAATAGTTCAGCGTTTCAAGAGCATTTGCAGATATCAAAAACTGCAGGGAGTCCCTTAATTCATGACCCACAAAACAGAATTCGTTACAGAATCATAGCTGTTGTTATTCAGCGGAGTTTATATGTTACTGTATAGATTTATTACATTGTATCACACAAGTTAAATTTCAATTTTCAAATATTAAGATGAACTATAATAATATGATGTTGTTTATCTTTATACGAGAAAGCGAGATCAAATAATACTATAATAATACAGAAACGGATGCCATTCCGTTCTCTTTAACGAAATGTTTGCTTTGAAATCTCTAAGTTAAACAACACGATTCCGTGCACGCTGTCTTTTAGGTAATATATAAGTTATACTTTTGCTATGACTATGGCAATTGTTGCAACAAAGTTAATCACAAACTTACCAGTATAGCTACCTTACCACTTCAGTTCTTCATTGGTTATACACTGAATGTTCTGAAATTAGGCTATTCTATTCAGTTGAACGAAGCATAACAGCTCGACACAGACCTATATGTTTATGCTTTTTCACTTGTCGGTATTGATAAACAACGCGGTAAACAACGTCGCAATTCGTTAGTTCAACAGGTGCATGGTTCAGGTACTTGGGAGGAGAATAGAAATCTTAAGCCCAGATCAAACGAGAACGCAAGTCACCTCAAGTTTTAACTTTGCGTCTCATTTGACCGCCAACCTGCGGTGACTTATACGATGGCTTGCAACTAATTTGAGCTTGTTCAAATTTCATCGCAAGTCCGTTTTTTCGCCTTGCGATGACTTGTGTTTGATCGGTTTTAGTAAAATGAAGATTTGAACTTCTAAATTTAAAAATAACTATCATTTGGAATGCGTTTTAATTACTTCAGTTGTAACCCACAGATACGCTATGCTGTCGCGATGTGGCTATATATAGAGAGCTCAACAACACATGCATGCCTCTAGACTTTCTCCAAGTCCCTTGTTTATCGGTACACGTGCGCGTGCCCACGCGGGACCCAGGCGTGGGACGAGAAAAACGATTGTCGAGTTGTCGGAAAATTCAAATGTACAACTAAACTGTACATATTTACAAGTTTCTTTTTAAAAAATAATTCTGAATGGTTTTAATTATGTTATCTTTCATGCACGAGTTTCGGGAAGATGCCGTTTTAACTGTCCGTTTTGAGCTTGCTTCATTCATAGTCCCTGCTTCATTCGACAACACTGAATACGACAAAAAAAAAACTAACTACTGAAAAGTACCAAAAATAGCTAGCCGTATTTCAGATAACAAATTAAATAATGACGTTTGCAGTCAAAGTCCTTTATCAGTATTAAGCATTTTTTTTTTTTGGTTATCTATAATCTTAGGAGCTCACCACATTCAGTGCTTTAAGTTTTTTTATATACATCATAACACCCTGCCTACGCAGTACTAGTGACTTACTTTTACGAGCTGACTTGACTAGAAACGAAAAGCTTGGTTTTCAATCAATGTAGCCGTAAGAGCCAGGACATGACATACGTCTTAAGGCCTGGCCAAACGCATTCAACATTGTTCAACATTGTTGAATCCAACCGTGATTGACATGTTGAAAGCGTTTGGCCACCCTGTTGAATGATGTTGAACGTTGTTGAATGGTGTTGAATGATGTTGAACGAAATTTGAACATGTTCAAATTTTCGTTCAACATGCGTTCAACAATATGTTGAACGAGGCCTTTAGTCTCAGTGGCGTAGCCAGGGTTGACCAATTGGGCGGGCGCATGAAATGATATTTCTAAAGAAGGGGGTAGCATGCCCCGGAAAATGTTTGAAATTTAGGGGTTTTGAAATGCCATTTCCTGCATTTTAGGGAAAGAATTTCTAGAATTCTGAAGATTATAAAATACGAAAATTAAATATTTACATTATTTTTTTGGAGGATTGCAGCAAGCATTTTAGCCAGTTTGATTATGTATTTATTGTGTATACAAGTATGTTAGTGAAAATAGCGTGCAGTATAGATTCTTTAGTCACGAGTACACAAATCACGCATGGAAAACGCGTGAGAATAATGAATGACGTCATTGACGCGAATTTGGCTACGCCACTGCTTTGTCTATTCACGATAATCATTTTCGACAGGCCCTTTAAATTTTGGCACTTGATTTTTGTCGTGATACGTGCGCACCATTTTGAATGGGGAAACTGGCAAGTCTGACGTGCTGAATCTACAACCTACAGTCATGGCCAGCCTACGTATACTGTAGTAAAATTAGGGGCCTTAAGATCTACAACGGCCACTTCAACGACGGCGTCCTCCAAATAAAAGAATTCTAGTTGTGAAACAAAGTGATGAATAATTTGTAATCCCAATGATCCCAACACCGTCCTCGTTCTTAAAGCCTGGTTTCCATATAGCCGTAAGCGCCGGCGGCATGGCTGCGGCAAGGGGCAATGGTCCAATCACATACAGCTTTTTATTGCTGGCTAATTCAACACTGTCTATGATTGGACCATCGCCCCTTGCCGCCGCCATGCCGCCGGCTCTTACACTTTCACGTCTTCAGCCTTCAGGACGTCAACTCACCAAAAAATGAAAACTTCCCTTGACATTGACTTCAATACAAACACGCCTACAATCATTTTAGCAGTACTGGGGCGTTTCAAAATCATTAAACTAACTTTAAATATCAAATATAATAGTTAGTTAACCGTAACGTATTTCAGTTATAGAATTTATGTTGCTTTTTAAGCGCCGTCGTCGTCATCGTAGCATCTTAAGGTCCCTAATATAGCAACAACGAGATCATGATTCTATGTCACGCTATATACGTATATGCATATTTAAAAAAATAATACATCTCCTCGACCGCTTTGAGATTATACGGGAACTGAATATCAGACCTCGGTCTCTTTATGTAATATAGATAAAACACGCGTTTGAGTCTACCTCCTCCGCAGGCGTCTCTTCAGAATTTATTATATAAACGCATTTTTCAGGCAAATATTAGATAAAACGCATCAAACGACGCGCCGCGCACGAAAGACTAGAAGCACTGAAAACTAATGCAAGGAAAAGGGCGCAGGGGATTGTGAGAAGGAGAAAGAAAGCGTAAATCGCGTGCGTAAGCCTGGGACTCCCTGCAGGATGCTGAGGTTTTTATTGTTTTCGAGTGTTTGGAGCCCCTGATGAAACACGATAAAGGAGTGTTTGATCTTGCTTCTCAAACGATCATTCGCATCGCGATCGATTTCCGGTGTTTTCTTCATTGATTTCAATATGCAGATAAGAAGTTTCCTACAGGTTTTCATTGGGTATCAAAACTCATGCATGTGATGTGGTATACGTTTATGGATGGGCTACAATAATCATGAATTATTAATGATTTGTTTTTTAGTCATCATTAAATACGTTTCATTGGTTTTATGTCAAATTTTATAGTAAACTGAGGTGAAAAGGCCTATGAGTAAATAATTAAGAAAGTCGTTCCAAATTTAGACCATTTACCCAACATCAAATTAACAAAAAACGTTAAGGGCCGATTTGGCCCCTCTGACGTCAGAAAGTTTACACTACATTTTAACATATTGGAAAACTGTGTATATATCCTTAAGGATTATCAGAAAAGAATCAGTCGAAACTTTGCATATTGTTGCTATTTAAAACATGTTTCGAGTGATTTCGTTCAATTACACGGTTTCCCAAATCTGTGAAACTGTTGTGTTAAACCGTTTGACGCCAAAACGGCATAAGTTATCTCGTTTGAATATCACATAAGTCTAAATACTGCATGTGCCTCAAGATCCAAACGAATTAAGGAAAAACTGTAAATGAGTATTCTTTATTATTTTAAGAATTTTTTCAAATAAGACAAACTTAAATGATTTTTTCTTCAAACACTTTAAATTAGAGTTATAACTGAGCAGTTGAGGAACCCGGAGCTATAGCGGGGATAGATCGGAATACACTTTAGTTAAAAAACAATCTTCAATGACAATGATGCGTATTTTTTCACTTTTCTACATAACGCAGTATTGAAGAAAATAGGGATGTTTCTAAGCGATTTTCTTGACCATGAATATCTTCATGACTGGAGTACGCATGCCTTTTCAGTTTTCCCTCATTCCTTTATACTTTCGAAGTACTTTTTTCGAAGTCCCTTGAGAGTCATCAGCGATCATTAAAATGCCGTAGTCTTAGCTACTATAACTCAACAAGGCAAAACACAACAACATATATCAGAACAGTCTATCTATCTATCTATCTATCTATCTATCAAGCCACAGCAAAAGCATGCAAATGCATATGGTACGTGGATCAAGATACGAAAAACAATCCGACCTCCCTCTGGATGAGTGTAAATCTGATTCAAATCAGCTTAAGATGCAACGACAATGTTGAACATATATATCAGGTATATCAGGGAGCAAGCATATAATTTATTCTGGTCTCACAAAAGTTAATTACTCAGGCTAAGCAGATTTTTTACCAACGTTATCTGGAAACCTCGTGCGTGTATTTACTGAATTGAAAGTCTGATTAAAACGAGAGCTGGGAGAACGTAATTCATAAATCGCACAGCGGTGGATGGTTGTAGTTCGTTTTTAATATGGGCAACGGTTGCACCCGGTTTCCTCCAGAATATGAAATCAAAGTAAAGACAGGAGACGTGAAAGGAGCTGGCACAGATTCCAACGTTTACCTCATCTTGATCTCGGAGTCTGGAATACAATCCAGAACTATTAACTTGGATTGTAAATGGAGGGATGATTTCGAGAAAGGCAATGTGGACGATTTTAAAGTAGGTGGAATCTCTAGGCTCGGATCGATTGGGAAGATTGTTCTGTGGCGTGATTCGTCTGGTTTGAACGATAGTTGGTTCTTGGAATGGGTCAAGGTGAGAAACCTTCACGAAATTAACGCCAAAGACGACTGCTTTCCTTGTAATCGATGGATTCGAAGTGATCGGAAGATGGTCATCTTGAAATATGATTGCGTTCTGCCGCAGTTCGACGAGAACGTTGAACAGCGGACTCTGGAGATCATGGAGAAACGAAGGGTTTATGGCCTATGTCGAAAGAAACCCGGCATACCTAAGCAGGTACAAATTAGTTTCTGTGTATAAACGATACTGGTAATTTCAAGCAGTGAACAAATAAATTTTTAACGCACCCAAATAAAGAATCCGACATATAGTTTTACGATACTCTGCATGGCTTAAAGGTTTTTTTGAACACGACTTTAAAAATTACTAGGGACCTCGTGAAGTAGTGAACCTGCACAATCCAACGAGAACGAACGAATAACCTTATTAACTGAACGACTCAGTCGTCCAGACCACTGACCTATATATATAACTGGACTGCGGGTGCTGGCCAAAAATGTGTCCCATTTTCACTTTCAAAATGGCGGCATTTATGGTATCGTAGGAAAAAAGGATATTTATGTAAATACAAAGCGATTTTCTTACTATATTAATAAATCGTTCCTATGCGAGGGCTTCCTCAGAGATGAATAAAATCGTCTGGCGTTACTGCGTTAGCCAGAACAAAATACTAAAGAGTAAAGACCAATAAATTCGGACAGGAAAGAGTTAATGCATGCAGGTTGGTCATTGTTAATTTCTTGTGGAACGACTCAAGAGGCCTGCTGGATAATTCGTCTGACCAAATAGGAATATCGCCTCCCATGTAAACAGCCCCTAAGAAGAACTCAGTACGCCTCGCTTCTTTACGATTTTCTCGTGATCTTCAGTGGTTCTTTATAGAGCTGGCGACTTCACAAAACGAAATGTTTGTAGATTTCCATGACCATGTGTATTGACAGTCTTGTTTATTTTATTGCCAAGTGTTCGTGTGGTACCGCCGGCCGGCACGTCTTTAATTCAGACTGCTAGAAAGCTACAACAGTAATTGTCTAGGATTATTATTATTGTAGTTCAGAACTACAATAAGACTCTTATCATGAAAACATCCCGGGCCGCTCAACAAATATTTTGTTTACACAAACTCGAGACCAGGACGATATTATGCTCACTTGGCAAAAATTCTGACAGAAAATTCGACAAAGTTTGCCTAGTCCGTCTACTCCGAACGTTTTCTCAAGAAATAATCCACTGTAGAAGTTATAAAATATATTGGCAGAAAGATAATTCACCTTACTATAATATACGTGCAGTTTATCCGACCAAATAGCTTAGTTTCCCTAAAAAAAAGCGAAATACCAAACATGTCCAAATCATAATAGCGGCCGCTATTTTTTCCCGTATGTATTATAATGTCTTCTCCGAATCTTTTCTCGAGAAATAAACCACTGTAGAAGCTATCAAATATACTGGAAGAAAGATAATTCATCTGGCTACAACATACGTACAGTTTATCCGACTATAGATAGCTTAGTTTTCTTAAAAAAAGCGAAATACCGAACATGTCCAACACGAACTAGAGATTCTTAGGTATCGGTCAGCGACCTTCACCATTAGCAAAAGGACCCATAAATGCCGCCATTTTGAAAGTGAAAATGGGGACACTTTTCCGGTAATAATTCCATGTCCTACATAACCCAAGTACTTCATGAAAGCCTTACCCCAACACACAACCTAACCTAAGGATGGCAATTCGTGTAAATAGGACATGGCCGTATAACCACTTTTCCTAACTCAAAGGTAATAGGAGCACGCAGTCCAGTTATGTATATAGGTCAGTGGTCCAGACTCGTTCGGACTCGCTTTCCTATTGGTTGAGACGACAAATTATTATGATATTCGTCAGTACTGAGGCTGGTGATAATAACTTGTCGTTCCAACCAATAGGTAAGCGAGTTTGTACGACGGCTGACGGGCCATGCAGTAGCCTCCGCAGTCACCATTGATGTATTTATTAACGCCACGCAAATCGAAACTCTTTTGTTCAGTGATAAGTACACATGCATGTAAATTGTGTGGGAAAATGTTTATTTATAATGCAGGACTAAGTTTTGAGCTCGATTGATGGGGCGATAACATTTGATCATTACTCGTAAACAATATAAACAAGGACGACGAGGGCAGTTAAAAGCAATATAACATTTTCAATTTAACACCCCATGAGTAACGCCCTAGTACTGCTAAAACGAGTTAGAATCTGTATTGGAGTCAAAGCAACAATCCTCATCTTTCGGTTGGTGTTGAAGGAAGAAACAGCACTGCGCTATAGGGTCTATAAGAAGTATTCATTCGCTATTTTGTGTTGATAAATTTGATTCAAGTCAAATCTTAGTGCTCTTGTGGCAATACCTTGGGCCTGTATATGTATATATAACAATGACTTATTATAATTGTTCGTTAAACCGTGAGTTTTTACCAAAACACTATACCTCAGGTGATTTCTAAGTGCCGGTATGATTAAAATGTCTTATGAATAGCATACATGTATGGTTATAACGCTATAGGCGTTTTGGTCGTTCTTATCATACTGAATGTTGACGACTATTGATTACATTCCAGCAACAGACAATGAACATCTAAGATTTTGCTTGCCATATTTATTATAATTAGCATAAGTAACTCCACATTCGTCCATTCTCGTTGGATTGTGCAGGTTCACTAGTAAGACGTCAGCTTCAACGACGAACGTCGTTTAAACAAAAGAATTCTAGTTGCGAAACAAAGAGAATGAATAATTTTTCGTCCCAAGAGTATAATCAGCTCAACAGCGTCCTCGTTCTTTATACGACGCCACTTAGAGCATTTTCACGTCTTCAGGACGACGTCAACTCACTAAAAGATGAGAACTGTTGCTTGAGATTGACTTCAATGTACGGACACCACAACCATTTAAGCAGTATACTGGGGCGTTTCGAAGTCATTAAACTAGCTTCAAATATCTAATATAATAGTGAGTTATAGCCGTGACCTTTTTTAATACAATACTTTTTAACCGCCGTCGTCGTATATCTTTAAGATCTACGACGTCAACCTCAACGACGACGTCCTCTAAACAAAATAATTATTTTTGCAAAACAAAGAGAATGAGTAATTTTTAGTTCCAAGAGTAATCTCAACACCGTCCTCGTTCTTTATACAACGCCACTTAGAGCATTTTCACGTCTTCACGACGACGTCGACGGCCAAAAGATGAGAACTGCATGTTACTTGACATTGACTTCAATACAGACACGACAATCATTTTAGCAATACTGGTGGCGTTTTGGAAGTCATTAAACTACCTTCAAATATCAAATATAATAGTCAGTTAAGCGTGACTTCTTTAATTTGTAAAACTTATCTTGCTTTTTATCCGCCGTCGTCGTCCCAGCATCTTAAAGTCCCTAATATCGTACCCGATCTAGTGTCTTCATCAGACGTGATGATTGTGAAGAAAGTTCCTATAATTATACTCTCGTCATCGGTTTTATTTGAGATTATAAATGTTGGACCTTAATTTCTTTAAAACAGTCACCTCTAATGAAGATCGGACTATACCTGCCTCCTCCGCAGGCGTCTCTTCAGGATTTATTATATAAACCCATTTATACAGGCAAATATTAGTTAAAACGCATCAAACGACGCGCGCGCGCGAAAGACTAGGGACTATACAGTGTGTATAAAAAAAACCTGAACCCTTAGAAAACAACCTATTGTAGTAATTTGAAAGCCCTAAAAGCGCTGCGTTATAAATTAATCAGCACAATAAGTTAAACGAAGCGAAAAAGCTTTTAAATACTTTCACCATGCATACACTTCAAGTTATCTTAATTTCCCAGGTGTATAAGACCGCAGGGCCGCAACTAGAAAATTACGAGGGCAGGGGTTGAACGCAAAAAAAGGGCAAAGTCATTCAGTATTCTAAACAATTTGGGAGTAGAAGCCAATTGAATTTTGGGTCTCTGAAACGGCATTTCCTGCATTTTGAGGACGCTTTTCTCGTATTTTCGGTTGCGGAAATTTTTATTTTGGTCTCGCATTATTTAAAATTTATCATAATTATATTCAGCCTAGCTGCCGCCCGAGCCCACTGCTAGAAGCCTCTGAGTCTCGCCAGATTTGCGGAGAATTGTATGCGTACTACAACAGATGATTAATTATCTGTTTATCTAATGTTTAACCTAGTATTAGAGGTCTCACAAAAAGGGCAGGGGTTAAAAAGGGCAGGGGTTGCAACCCCCAACCCCCCCCCCCCCTAGTTGCGCGCCTGCAGACCGTGTGTTTTACGCATCTGTGGGTTCAGCGAAGTGCTTAGGGCTTTCAAACTACTGGCAATAGGTTGTTTTCTAAGGGTTCAGGTTTTTTTGATACACACTGTAGAGCGTTTTCACTCACGTGATCGGTGGCCCCATTGGGGTGGTGAAACAATACGAAATATTTGAATAAGAAAGAGCTAATTCCCATGCCGTACACCAATATGGCCGCCATTTCATTGTTTTGGTACACCAATATGGCCGCCGTGACGTCAGATGAAAACGCTCTATAGATCGGACTATAGCCTGCGCCGCACGAGACAACCACAAATAAACCCTTCAACGTGATTGGTTAAAAGTTGGCTTGTTTTTCGGGACAATTGAAGGTCACCCAACTAGCAGGAACAACTTCTCCCTATAAACACATAACATTCCGTAAACTGTAGCTTGTGAACCATGCAGGATGACCTCCATAACAGGGACAACTAGTACTTTTATCCATGTAAATAACTCCATAGAAATAATAATCTATATAGTATATATACAATTTTCTCTGTGACAAGATTTTCTATAATAAAATGTACATGTGTGGGGAACAAAGCTGTGCTCCGAGTTGTAACTTGCTTTCTACGCTACTGCCCTCAACTCCGACAACGTTCTTTAGTGCAGTTTTTGGCCAAAGCTTATCTCATTTGTGATTATTATTATATTATCTAAAATCATTTTGTAGATTGACAAGTGCCCTAGGGACGAGCATTTCAGCAACGACTACAGGGTATGTACTCAGAAGTAGTTACCATTAAAACTATGGAGATTATAAATTCAATAGAGGAGGCATGATTGGACAGGGACGTAGCCTGGGGGAAGACTAGGGAAGCCCCCTCCTTATGAGATATTAAACGACAGAGATGCAACTGTGAAATGATTAAATGTGACGTTTACGCGTTTTGAATATTCATGCAGTATACATGACGTTTCTCAACCCTCATAATTTTGTAAAATCATCCCTCCGATCCAAATGCAGGAAATGGAGAGAATGCCCCTTCCCCTCAAAATCGTCGTGATTTCTGCTCCCCCCCTCCCTTTTGAAAATCCTGGCTGCGTCCGTGTGATTGAATCTAAACTACTCTCAAACGAATCGTGTTCCATTTAACCAGACTGACCGGTCTAACCGTGTAAATGGAAAGCCCCCTAAGTCCATCCCAATTGACTCTTTAACTGCTACAGTAAACCTTAATTATTTTATTCTGGCTAACGCCAGACGATTTTACTCGTCAAAGGGAGAAATCAGTGAAAGATATAATATGCCGTGCTTCCAGATGTATTTGATGGTACCGCGGATAAAGAATATTCTGCTTTTTTGGAACCAGCCATGAGATTGCGTGGGGAAATTCCAACTTTGTACATGTCACTACCAATCCGCGGTACCATCAAAGACGTTGTCTGGAGGCATGGCATATTAACAGCACCCTAGCCTGCGTAGCAAAGGGCCTGCTACGCAGGCTAACAGCACCCACGCTTCATTAAATCGCGATTATGATGGTCTATATCACCAGAAGCATACATATTTGCATCTTTGTGATAGATAACCTGATCAGTGGTTCAATTTTAGAGTAAATATGGGACCTTTCTTCACAACGATTACTCCTGATGAAGACACTACATCGCAGTGTCGAAACGTTGGATCATGAACTGTAACTTTTTAAGCTATGTTAAACTTTTTTTAAGTCGAAGTAGCGTCGAACTATGTCTAATTTATCACCTTGCTGCGCTTGGAATTTGTTCAGCGCCGGATTTAGGACTGTGGAGGCCCCTGGGCGCTCACTGACCAGCACAATATATCAATTATATTTCTGAACGAGATAATTTTGCTTTACGAACTAATTACAACTTCAAAGTCACAATTCTCACACTGAATCAGGTTTACAATAACAACTTGTCAACTCCATCCATCAATCTGTCATAATCGACATAGTATACACTTTTAGAAGTGACCCTATATATCATCCATATATCTTTTGGCTTGTTTTTGACTCATACTTTGGGCTCTCAAGATTTTTTTCATTTCAACACCTATTTTTTCAACTTTCAAGACATTTTTGTGGAGGCCCCCCCTTAAACATTATTTTGTGGGGGATCCCTGGGCGACCGCCCAGTCCGCCCTGTCCTAAATCCGGCACTGAATTTGTTTGTTGTTTTGTTGTTTTGTATAGTGGGACATTCAAAGCACCAAGTACAGATTATTTGCACAGTCCAAGCTGACAAAACTTACTACGGATTCCTGGGAAAGTTTGAAAGACCTAAAAAATATTTACAAAGGAAAATTTCCAGTTCCTGAAGTAAGATTATAATGTTGTTCACAAATATTTGGTATAAAGGTTCCAGTAGTCTAATGCAACCTAATTGGCTATTCTACATACTATATTCGTCAATACTCAATAGATCGTTTTCATCTGACGTCACGGCGGCCATATTGGTGTACCGAAACAATGAAATGGCGGCCATATTGGTGTACATTTTTATCCTATGGGAATTTAGCTCTATTCTTATTCAAAAAATTTGTATTGTTTCACCACCCCAATGGGGCCACCGATCACGTGAGTGAAAACTTTCCATAGCTTGGAGCAAATTAATTAGCAGTTCTACTGCGGTCTTGAAGCATAACACGATTAATTGAGCTCATGGTTCTATTTTTCTAAAATTTCTAATTTAATATTTCTTAGCTTCTCGAGTGCTTTCCAACTTTCTAAGTGTCTCAACAATTACATACAGATACTGGCACAACGAGTTTTTAATCTTGTCTATAAATGAAAGGCCAGCGGGCTTTTCCTAAAAAGGGATATACTTCATCAGGACTTCGTGTCAGGTCATCAGATGGTTGTCTTGCAACGGCTAAATCTGTTGCGTTGTAACTGCAAGGCGTCAAAAATACCGTTGCAGCATTGCCGAAAATCCTTGCGAGTCAATTTGCACGGAAAATTGCCCAGCGTAATACCTACCGCTTTAAGTTGAACTGTTTATACACTCATCTTTGTGAAATGTTTCCTATTTTTTACACGAGAGTTTTAATTACTTATGCAGTGATATTTCAATTAACTACTTTAAGGGTACTGCATACTGGAAAGATGACAAGAACTTTGGTCGTCAGCGACTACAGGGTTGTAATCCAACATTGATACGTCTCTGTAAAGAAATACCCAAAAAGTGAGTTTCTTATGCATGATTATATATTCAACAATAACAAACCAAAAGCCACGCATATGCCACATCTTACTGCAGGAGTGCGGTTTTCTTTCCTGCATGAAGTGAACAGAATTCAGTTTTAAAATTACTGGTGGCTCGATAGGAAAAAGCAATGGAAACTAGATACAGTGCTAAAGAGCGTAAAAAATGTCGCTTGCTATTGATTCCAAGGAACGATTGCCGGATTGATTGATTGATTGATTGATTGATTGATTGATTGATTGATTGATTGATTGATGGATTGATTGATTGATTGATTGATTGATTGATTGATTGATTGATTGATTGATTGATTGATTGATTGATTGATTGATTGATCGATTGATCGATCGATCGATTGATTGATTGATTGATCGATTGATCGATTGATCGATTGATCGATTGATCGATCGATCGATTGATCGATCGATGGATTGGTCGGTTGGTTGGTTGGTTGCATGGTTGCATGGTCGCATGGTTGCATGGTTGCATTGGTTGCATGGTTCATAGTTTCATGGTTGCATTTCGCTTGCACGAACGAACGAACGAACGAACGAACGAACGAACGAACGAACGAACGAACGAACGAACGAACGAACGAACGAACGAATGAATGAATGAATAAACGAACGATTTTACAAACGAACTAGCGGGCAGCTGCCTGAAAATGTACTGCGCTGCGCAGCTAACTCGTCATGCAGCTGCAATTAGGTCTTTTCCTCTAAAACGTTTTGCAGTGTATACATTTTTGCCTCATTCAAGTTTCCTGCATATATAACCCTATGTATAGTGATGCGAACACGACATAGAGTTCAACTCCTACCGTATGGAGTATTTATATAAGTATTTTCGAATTCTCTCAACTCGCTCGAGTGTTTGCATCTGGTTATATGAACACAGGGCAACCATTTTCTACTTCTCTACGATGCCGTGACTTTACAACTGTGTTTGCATAACCTGATATAAACACGGGAACTGACCAATCATAGCGCGCGTGCGTGAGATGCAACTTATTTTATGGAATGTATGTCTTGCAGACCATGCAACTACTATTTTTTAATCTTTTTAATGATCCAACTAATTATTTTCTCAATAATTTTTAGTTTTAACGTGACGTCCGAGATGGTAAAACCTTTTCTCGAAGGATTCCAACTGGAAGAAGCGATAATGTTGAACAGGATCTACATTATTAATTACAAAGATGTCTTAGAAATCCGTTGCAAAAATGACAGAGAGGTAAACAAATATATCTGATGCTTTAAATTATACATTTCCAGCCTAGCCAGGTGAGACTAATTCCGACAAGATTTGCTTTGTTACGTAACTTTTTAAAACGCCTATATATGCAACAAAATTTTCAAGTTAACAAAAATAATACTATAAATGTCAATCTTGACACTCTTTCTTTTGACTCCGTATAAAGCTAGCTGATTCATACTTTTGAAATAAGCATTTAAAAGGGCTATAATGTCACTAAATGTCACGCTATTTTTGGCAATAATAACTTTATTTAATGTTTTATGACCTTATTTCAACAGTTCGAAAAATGGCCAAAATCGGGTGAAGAAGTAAAGGCTAACTCTTAACATTTCCCCCCGACTTTTCAAATCAGGTTCAAATATAAATATTTCGCACAAATACAGCCTTATCGTTGCCATAGAACATCTAAAAAGGCTTTATTTAACGTTTTATCACCTTATTTCAAAAGTTCGAAAAATGGCTAAAATCGGTGAAAAAGGCTGAATATGAAGTTTATTTTGACCCTCTTTCTTTTGACTCTATAAATCCTGATTCATACTTTTGAAATAATCGCAGCGATATGTTACGCTATTTTTGGCAATAATAACGTTTTTCTATTAATATGAGAAAATATTTGTCTTATGTTGTTTTGCGCAGATCTCGCACCTTCGTCGCTCCGTCTGTACAAAAACTTCAGGCAAATACTTCCACGTACAGACTACGCTCTCGGTCTGAATAGATCTTTATTATTCTTAGTTAGCTGTTCCAATAGCTTTGTTCTACGTCGACGAAAAGGATTGTCTTGTTCCAATCGCTATTCAACTATTTCAAGAGCCACAAGAAGACAATCCGGTAAGTCTAAATTTTATTCCTGTTATACTTTTCCAATTCCATTACAGTAATTCACCTTTTTATACCAATGTGGCGCTCATGGCTCGGGGCGCCATCTTAAAATCGCAATGCATTGTGGTCTATCCAGGGTAACTCAATTACTAGAATTACAGGCCATTAGCACCATAGAGATCATAAAATAAGACTAGAGGGGGTATTGGGACCAAAAATGCGAGGAAAGTTGGACGCCGCCATTAGAGGGGGAAAACGACGTAAAATGCGTCTAAAACAAGCCTTTTACTAAATTTTCATCACGGTTTTTAAAAAAATAAAACTTCTAGAATTTTTGACCTTATTACTATTATAAATTCTTACCTTAGTTCTTTATCAAGGCGTCTTAATTTACCTTTGTTGAATTTTCCCACTTCTTGGATATAAATTGTGGCCGCCCATTTTGAAGTACCCAGCCGCGCGCGTATTGGCCACTGATATTGACAAGTCTCATGGGCAAGTCTGCCTCCTCCGCAGGCTCTCATTGCATCATGGACAGGTCACACACGCAGAATTTAGGGCCTGCAAGATCCTGTAAAAAATTTGGCAAAACTTGGCACGGAATAGATTTGCATAATTAACTACCATTGTTAATAGCCATGGCTATATCCGAAGATTTTGAAGGACATTGAAGACTTATGACATACGAATACTAGCCTTAAAATGAAGGAATTGTTGAAAAAAGCAATTACGGTTGAACGTTGTCAACTTTCGGCCGGAATAATTAACGAAAATGCACTTTAGTTTACCCAGAGACTCTTGGGTTTATACTTTTTCGGTTTCCACAACAACTGAAACTTGAATTACGCTACACTATAGCCTACAATTTAACAAAATTAAATCTCATTAACTCTTGGTCAGTTGACAGTTAGCCTGCGTGCAGACTTCCCCCGTTTCCGTTCCCCGGAGGACAAACCCTTTCCGGGGAACGGAAACGGGGGAAGTCTGCACGCAGGCTAGTTGACAGTCTTTGATAGCTAAATAAAGCAAAAAACAATAAGAAAAACCTGTACTTTCTTGACCGTCGAATTTACTTTTGTTCGGCAGATATTTTTTCCTTCAATTCCTTTTTGTCGCTAAAAATATTATTGGCAGGAGATCGGTAATTCTAAAACATATTGGTTTCTTCATTGTCGTGATCTGTAAGAAAGTTTAGACCGAATTTCCTGGTGGGTCACAGTGTCAAAAGAACTTGGACGTACGTTTGTCGAACAGCGGCCGGAAAAAAATTGCAGGCCCTCTCAAAACTATCGCCTCTAGGGCCTAGTCTCGCTGTGCATAATGGAATCAGTCCCCATTTTGTTTCCAGGATCATGGCAGGCCCTCTCAAAAGTGTGACCTGTCCATGATGCAACGAGGGCCTGCGGAGGAGGCAGTGGGCAAGTCTTCAAAGGGCCTGGATACTAGCTTTTCCCCGCTAATGGCGCCGTTCAATTTTCCTCGCACATTTGACTGGACTCAACATATGATTTAGTGGAATGTCCCCTCTAGTCTTTATATTATGATCTCTATGATTAGCACGATGAGGTTTAATGACGATATGTGACTACAACTACTAACATATACTACCTTTGTCAGTATCCTATAGCGTTAACATGAGAAAGAGTCAGAGAATATTGGCAAATCATTTTTGTAGTTTTAGTCACATTTGCTCTTGGTCTTACAAAACAAATCTCGGTTCTTGGAACTTTTCTGGCGTAATACTTTTCTATATACTAACTTATCTCGTAATCAGAAAATTGCCGTAAATGTAACATGTCTGTTCGTATATATGTTGGAAACGTTTCTTTCTTTAATATTGATCTTGAGTTATGTGTTGATGTTTAAGACATGTTTAACTCTTTACCTGGCATGGTTGCCATTTGGCAACTTATTACTTTTACTCTGGCTAACGCCAGACGATTTTACCGCTCGTCAACTAACTGACAAGTGGAGACCTCCTGCATGGTAATCTGCCGGGTAAAGGTGTTTTTTTTTAAAATTGCTATGACAATTCATTTTCAGTTTTCGCTGAAAAGTATGATTTTTCTTTTCAAATGCTTTTAATTCGATAGTCAAAATTTTGAGAAATTACATTTTTACCATACATGTGACATGTCTGTTCGTATATGTGTTGGAAAAGTTTCTTTATTAATTTTGACTCGTGTGTTGATGTTAAAGACCGTGTTGTAACTGTTGTATTTTCACTAGGTGTTTCTTCCAAGCGATCCTGAATATACTTGGATGTTAGCAAAAATGTATTTTAACAACGCTGATTGTTCTTATCACCAAGCGTGCACACATCTTGGTTAGTTCAGTTGAACCTTCCTAACACTAAGTACAACATTATAGACAGTTTTTGTAAGCTGCAAATGTACCTGACACTGACCCTTTTCTAAAGGGAAAACATTTATTCGTATTATAAAAAATTTCCAAATAGTACAAGTAACGTTTAAAACTCAACACGAACAGCAGTGTTTTATCAAGTTTAAAAAAAACAAACGCTGGAAGAAATAAACAAGTTAATAAGTTTGTTCTTAGTCCTTACAAAACATGCACAGAAACATGTACAAAACATGTACAGAACATGTTACAAAACATGTACAAAACATGTTACAAAACATGTACAGATCAGTAATAGTACATTCACTGTACAGTGACGACTATAGGCGAACTCCTTCCTGCACATATAAAGACAACAATGTTATGATTTTCCAGTTTGCTAAATAACATGCAATCGCAGACGTTTGCATATGTTTCTCAATTACTCAGAAACTATTTCTGAACCCCAGACAGGGTTCGAACCTGCAACCTTCAAATGATCGGTTAGAGTAGACGCTCTAACCATTGAACCACTGAGCCTGAGGCCCAGATGGAAAGCTAAGGTTGCAAATTCATAGTCATATGCGCTCCTGGGTGCATGGTAGCGTTTGCATATGAGATGTAGTTAAAGTGATATAAGTTGTACGTATACACGTAGTGCATGTGGTACGCATGTGGTACATGCGAGCTTGGTGTAATGTAACAGACGTTTGCCGTGGACGTTCGTCAAGCTCAATTACTCAGAAAAGATTTCTGAACCCCAGACAGGGTTCGAACCTGCAACCTTCTAATGACAGGTTAGATACTGAGTAATTGAGCTTGACAAATGTCTGTTACATTACACCAAGCTCGCAAACGTACCCCATGCACTATATGTATACGTACAACTTACCATAACATGCAATACATAAAACACGAACAACCGGTCTTCATCAGATATTCAAAGTCAAGCCAAAATATTTATCAAATTCACACATCTACTTCGGTTCAGGTTTCGCAATAATCTTAATGATATAAGCTGCTCGTTTATTAAACAGTACATTAAAAATCATTAAATATTAATTTATTAAAAAATTTTCTTTATGAATTATTAATGATTTAGTTAACAATATATAGTTACTATGCGTAGCCCTGCTTTGCCTTTCTCAGGTTTCACACATTTGGTAGCAGAAACGATTTGTATCGGAACCCACAGACAACTTTCACCATCACATCCGTTGTTTCGTTTGTTGGCGCCACATTTTCTATACATTTTGGCTATCAACTCGTAAGTATTCGTGTTTTTAGGTTTAATAAATTATATTTGTCGTAATAAGTAAATAAAAAAAGTCCATTTTTTTCTTTCTTTCTTTCTTTCTTTCTTTCTTTCTTTCTTTCTTTCTTTCTTTCTTTCTTTCTTTCTTTCTTGCTTTCTTTCTTTCTTTCTTGCTTTCTTTCTTTCTTTATTTCTTTCTTTCTTTCTTTCTTTCTTTCTTTCTTTCTTTCTTTCTTTCTTTCTTTCTTTCTTTCTTTCTTTCTTTCTTTCTTTCTTTCTTTCTTTTTTTCTTTCTTTCTTTCTTTCTTTCTTTCTTTCTTTCTTTCTTTCTTCCTTTCTTCCTTTCTTCCTTTCTTTCTTTCTTTCTTTCTTTCTTTCTTTCTTTCTTTCTTTCTTTCTTTCTTTCTTTCTTTCTTTCTTTCTTTCTTTCTTTCTTTCTTTCTTTCTTTCTTTCTTTCTTTCTTTCTTTCTTTCTTTCTTTCTTTCTTTTTTCTTTCTTTCTTTCTTTCTTTCTTTCTCTCTTTCTTTCTTTCTTTCTTTCTTTCTTCCTTCCTTCCTTCCTTCCTTCCTTCCTTCCTTCCTTCCTTCCTTCCTTTCTTTCTTTTTTTCTTTCTTTCTTTCTTTCTTTCTTTCTTTCTTTCTTTCTTTCTTTCTTTCTTTCTTTCTTTCTTTCTTCCTTTCTTTACTCTTTTTTCTTCTCGTTTATTCCACCCTTTTTTTCTTAATCTTTTTAATTAGTTCCCTCTTTCCAATAAGAACTTTTTTGACCAATATAATTACGTAATCAGTATACACAATGCTGCTAAAAGCTTGTTACTTGACAACTTACATCTGTGCTATTTTAGACTTGCTCTGGCCAAATTAATTTCTCCAAATGGCTGGATTGACAATACCATGACCTGTGGTGCAAACGGGATAATGGAGCTCATTAAGAAGGGGTACAGAAAATAATTAAATCCAAAGATTTGTTGAATTGCATATTCCTATTTTATTCATAATTTATTACTCATTTAGCTATGTAGTTTTGAAAACGATCATTTTTTCCCCTTTGTATTATTTCCATTTTCTTAAAGTTGGAAGAATTGGAGGATGGACGTTGACGGATGGTTGCCTAGCGATCTGAAAGCAAGAGGGGTAAGATTTAATAAAGACAGCTAGGTTATGGTTTAAAGTGCCTATGAAACGAAAATTAAGTTTGTCTTATATATTTGAAATAACACTTAAAATTATAGAGTAACATATTTTGTAGGCTCAGATTCCAGCCGCAGGCCTGGATATTTGGAGCCTACATATTTTGCAGTTTTTCGTTTCCTTGCTTCGTTGTAGAGATATTTTAGTTTGTTTGATATACAAATTAAACATTTCACAACACACGTGCATAATGAGTTATCGAAAAAGTTATATATCTTTGATATTACCAACTTGATATAATAATCACTTGAAGATCTACATGTTTACTTTTGTGGCGAAACACACATGCATGCATGCTTCATTCAAATGAATTGGTTTGATGATAGCAAAGATATCTAACCTCCGATAGCTCATTATGCACCTACAACGTCAAAATTTTTACAGTCAATATGGAAATACCTTCCCACTTCTGTGTATTACTGTATTTCTGTAGCTGCTACAGAAACGTGAGAAAAATCTAGCGATAAAAGTCGCTTATTGTTGATTTATATTTGTTTGTTGGTATCGATTTGGGAGAAACATTCGTTATATAATGATTAAATTCCATGAAAGCTAAATTATACTTTTTAATCACATTTTTCGACAAAAACATTTCCTCACGCTTCAGTAGCGGTTACAGAAATACAGTAATACACATTTAAATATCTCATAAAATATCTCAACAACGAAGCAAGGAAACGAAAAACTGCAAAAGATGTTACTCTATAATTTTAAGTGTTCTTTCAAATAAGACAAACTTAATTTTCGTTTCGTAGGCACTTTAATATAACTTCATTAGTAAAATGTCATTTTATTGTTTTTCTAACTCGTTCACTTTGACATCTGCTGAGATAACGTCATCCGCCTGGCAAGTCTATTGCTAGAGTTTTGACAAACCAGAAGCATTATTAGTCATATAGTATAATATACTACAAAAAATACTGTAACCATTACTTAACCAGTAACATCATTAGAGTGATTTAAATGTATTACCAGTTATAGTCAGTAAGTATAGTCTATGTACAGTGTGTATAAAAAAACCCCGGAACTCTTAGAAAATGAATTAGTATTCTTTTAAAACAACCTATTGTAGTTGTAGTTTGAACGCCCTAAAAGCGCTGCGTCATAAATTAATCAGCACATACTTAAACAGGAAGAGAAAAAGCTTTTAAATACTTTCACCATGCATACACTTCAAGTTATCTTAATTTCCCAGGTATATAAGGCTACGTCCACACGTATACGTTTTCGTAGCGTTTTCATATTGTTTCAGGTAAGTAGACCAATATAAAAACGAGAACAATATAAAAACGCTATGAAAGTCACACATGTGGACGTGGTCTAAGACCGTGTTTTTTACGCATCCGTGGCTCAGAGAATCAGAGGTGTTTAGGGCTATTAAGCTACTACAATAGGTTGTTTGAACAGAATACTAATTCATTTTCTAAGGGTTCCGGGTTTTTTATACACATTGTATATACAGTGTGTATCAAAAAAAACTGAACCCTTAGAAAACAACCTATTGTAGTAGTTTGAAAGCACTAAAAGCGCTGCGTTATAAATTATCAGCACATAAGTTAAACGAAGCGAAAAAGCTTTTAAATACTTTCACCATGCATACACTTCAAGTTATCTTAATTTCCCAGGTGTATAAGACCGTGTGTTTTACGCATCTGTGGGTTCAGCGAAGTGTTTAGGGCTTTCAAACTACTACAATAGGTTGTTTTCTAAGGGTTCAGTTTTTTTTGATACACACTGTACTTCAAAAACTCATTAATAATTCATGAGGAAAACACAAAGTAAATCAGTACCATGTCCGTGGTTTTATATCTGATAAAGAATCCTCCCGATTTACATAAACTTTAGCTTTGATTTTCTCGCCTTAGGCAACGTTGTTTTTCAAAATTACTACGCCAATGAACTTACCAAATGAGTCGTTTTTGAAGCTATTCAAAACATTCGCAGTACGTGTTTTATCAGATCTAAAACACGAGGCTATCGCCTCGTGTTTTAAATCTGATAAAACACTGCTGCTCATGTTTTAAATATTACTTAAAAGATTAAGATTTATAGAGAATTATAAGTTTAGTATTACAATTACGGTCAAATTAAAATTTGAATTACAACGTTCCGAAAGAGATGATGTGCTGTAAAATCTACTGATTAATTTCCTTGCCAATGGTGCCATCTGGCACTTTTTAAGAAGTGCTAAAATTTCTTTGCATTATAATTAAGGTTTGGGTTAATAAGAGGTATAAAAATTTAAACTTATAGTTTATAACACGTTCTAGGTAGATGACGTTGCTTCTCTACGTTATTATCCGTACAGAGACGATGCAATTTTACTACATCAGGTCATCTGGGAATATGTACGTGAAGTCCTTGAGAACCATTACGGTAAGTAAAGTTTGTTTCAAACGTCACACTTTTTGACAACGGCAACGCCAAATTACATTCAGCAACATTATGTTCGGCGCAGCCGTTTCAGGGCGGTGTACTGTATTGCTCTTGGTGACTGTTCGTCAATTTTAATTAAGCTTACTCTCGCCTACGCTCTGCGCGTTCCTTTGTTGTTTGTTAATCATGTTATGAATAATCTCACTGAAATGTAGAAGAAGTGCGACGTTTAAAACCATTGATTTAAATTTGGTTGTTGTTGAATAAAATGTTGAGTAAATTTGACAGCCTCATCTTTTGGGTCATCACCATACCAATATTAAGAAGGCTTCGGATTGGTTTATATATAGACAGTGAACTCGATGTAGTTTTTAACTTACATTGAGTTCACTGGGTTTATGAGATAACCTAACCCAAAACCCTAATCAGTAAGGAGCATGGGAACGAATTGATAATTGACATTATATGTGATTGGTTACTTATAGCCAATCAGAAAACTCGTGCATATTAGGTAGGTCTTTACCGCATCTTTTCAACCGTGGTCTATAGGGTTTTTGGCGCCTATGATCTGAACTTATATTGCATACTACGAAGCGGAATCGAGCTTGAGCTTGGGACTCGTGTGAGTAAAGTTATTGTATTTCATCTTTCCTGTGCTTCGAGGAATTTTTTCCGGGTTCTCCGGTTTCCCCTGGTCCGTAAAATCAACACCTAGATCTTAGGATAACCTTGTAAGGGATCTTGAGTTCTATTGTTGCTTCTCTAGTATCCGTTATGTACAAATGTTGACTATAGAAGTTCGACTTCAATTCAAAACGTCGAATTTCTGCCGTGTCGAATTTAATTGAGAAATTATTTCAGCATTAAGAAATCTTTGGTTTTCACTCCCCTATCTCTTCTCTGTTTGTTCGTAGATACGCCTCAGAAACTTATCAAAGACTGGGAAGTTCGAGATTGGGGGAAAATGTTGGTTGACGAGGCTGAAGGGCTGGGAATCAAGGTGAGGCAATCTTAAATTATGGCCATGGGTGGTTGGGAGGTGGATGGATGGATGAGTGGGTGGGTGTGTGGAGGGAGGGAGGGAGGGAGGAAGGAAGGAAGGAAGGAAGGAAGGAAGGAAGGAAGGAAGGAAGGAAGGAAGGAAGGAAGGAAGGAAGGAAGGAAGGAAGGAAGGGAGGGAGGAGGGAGGGAGGGAGGGAGGGATGGAAGGATGGAAGATTGGTAGGTGGGTTCCTTGCTTGCATGCTTGCTGCCAGAATTATCTCAATGAATATTTATTTTATTAACCGCTGACAAATTTGCAAGTATACTGACAAAGAACTGTTGCCTGGACTTTATACTGTTAGGTTGAATGCCGCCTTTAGTTTTATTTATGATCTCTATGATGACAATCTTACTGATTAATTACTTGTTCTTATACACGTAAGGGCGTTCCTGGTGATGGTTGTTTTACTGACCTGGAAGATTTAATTCAAACCGTGACGTCAGTGATATTTGTATGTAGTGTTGGACATGCGGCGTCCAATTTTGGCCAATATGATGATTATGCTTTCCCGCCAAATTATCCAGCAATCCTCCGCGGTAAGGCACCACGGGATAAGGTTAGTTCTCCATCACTATTTACTAAATTATCTTTTTTTCTTGGTGAAAGAAAATTTTGAGTGTTGGAATTTTAAGATCAAACTGGGTCCATGCATACAGTTGTGAAAATGCAACCAAAAAACAAGATTTTTCTACTGGAAATTCCACCCGCGACTCTGCGATATTATGTAGTACTACAATCCGATTGTAGTATTATGTATAGTATCGTGGAGTCAATCACTCAATCCTGGCCAAAATTGTTGGGACACTGCCGTTTTTGACGCCGATTTTAACTTGGACAGAGTGTTTGTCGAGTATAGAAGGGTCGGGCAATACGCAAATTACTAAGAGCTCTCGTGCCGCGGGTGGGAATCCTGCAGTGACTCTGCTTCAGTGATCCCTTCCTCATTGAGAGGGGTAGGAGGAGAAGGGACGTGGACTCTTTTATTGAATTGTAGATCTTTAGCAATGTTACAACGCCCGGGCTTGTTCTATACCTGCAATCAAGTTATTATATACAAGGCTGTTCAAACAAGTTGTCACCAAGATGCATTCGCACTGGTTGTTCCCAGTTTGTCAGTAGCAATTCTGTAACCGGTTGTTGACGGCTTCTAACAAGGTTGATCACTCCAACAGTCCAACGGACTTGTGAGAAGTTGTTCCAACTACTTGTTGCCGCTCTACACTTAACAAGTTGCTGGAAGATTGATAACAATAAAGACATTTTATCTATGACTCACGACAGTTACTCAAACTGTATCAGCTTGATTAAAACTTTTCAGCAGGTTTGTTGCCAGCTTGTTGCCATAGGCGTACCAGGCGGGGAGGCAGCGGGGGGGGGGGGAGGGGGGCATAGGAGGGGGCAATTGTCACCCCCAAACGTTTAAAGAATGAAAATTTCGGGCACTTTTTGAAAGAAATTTCGGGTAAATTCGGGTAATATTGCTGTTAAATATTCATGATCGTATGTTGAATACGATCTAATCAAAAATGTTTTGCCCCCCCAAACGTAATTGGTCAGGTACGCCTATACTTGTTGCAAACACATGTACACCCTGTTAACAAGCTGTGAGATTTTTACGCGTGTAGTTTTTTTCCGAATAGAACCGAGTTTTAATAACGGATCGCGAAATATATCTCTGACAGAAGGTCTATAGTATCTAAGAGAAGGCCAGGTCTTTCACACAAAATTCTTGGAGATCTTTAACCACTTAATAAATGCTCTAACCAAAAATTATAGTCGTTACGAAAAATCTCAAATTCTCACTCAGCTTTTCAACAAAATGTTTTTGCAACAACCTTGTAACATGTCTGTTAACCGAAAGTTGTAACAATGCTCAATGTTGGCAATGTCGTTATTTGATGAGGCGCTATAGCCATAGGCTTCTTGTTGTTGTTGTTGTTGTCAACCTTCACTTGTTGGAACAACTTGCGAATTGATCATGCATAACAACTTGTTACAAACTTGTCGCAACAATTGAACAACCTGGAGCAAGCGGCGCGAATACATTCTGATGCCACGCATTCAGCCTGACGACAAGTTGTAGCAAGGAGATTATATTATATATAGGTGAACTTGTTACAACAAACTTGTCCATTTACACGTACGACGGCAGCCGGCAGGTTCTTGGAGGCTTGGAAAGCGGGTGAGGACGAAAAGAAGAGCGAAGGCAAAAAGACGGGAAGTCGTGTAAAGGGGAAGGATAACACTATTTAGATCGTTTTATTCAAACCAGAAAAAAAGTAGTCGTAATAACGAGATCAGGTCGAATGGCAGGGTTCCACTGTAGTTACGTATTTCCTTTGGCTAACGCCAAACGATTGTACTCGTTGAGGGGAAACCATTCTAGCGAAACTGGGAATAATTTTAATTTATAAATATTAAACCATGCTTGCTGATCTAGAAACATTTAATGTTTTACTAGATATTTTCTACGACATTGTAATACAATTAGCAACGGCCTCAATATTATTCTTGTTTCGTAGAACGAATTATCCGAGAAAGATATTCTTGCTCAACTGCCCAACAAAGATACAACGCTTAACATTATGGTTGTAACGAAGATCCTTAGTGAACGAGGAACGAATTGTTTGAGTGATTTTGAGGTTCAATACATGCATGACCCAATTGGAGTAAAGGCGGTGAAACAGTAAGTTTTTTTATTGTAGATATTATGCTTTTGCTTGGCGTTTTGCGGATAATAGGCCCAGATCCAGGGGGCTTGGTACCGTATACGCTTTCTCTCTTTTGAACACATGCATATCTTAAATGTAGCATTCAACGTTTAAAACATTTTTGTGATGTAACTCAAAATATTTTATCCAGCCCGAATTTTAAATTATCAAATATCAGACAGGCAGGCAGACAGACAGACAGACAGACAGACAGACAGACAGACAGACAGACAGACAGACAGACAGACAGACAGACAGACAGACAGACAGACAGACAGACAGACAGACAGACAGACAGACAGACAGACAGACAGACAGACAGACAGACAGGCAGACAGACAGTCTGGACGGACGGACGGACGGACGAACGAACGAGCAAACGAACGGACGGGACGGACGGACGGACGCGGGACGGACGGACGGACGGACGGAAGGAAGGAAGGAAGGAAGGAAGGAAGGAAGGAAGGAAGGAAGGAAGGAAGGAAGGAAGGAAGGAAGGAAGGAAGGAAGGAAGGACGGACGACAGACGGATGGACGGACGGACAGTTGGACAGACGACATGCGTGCAGGAACTTACAAACAGACCGAGTACGTAATAAGCAGCATTATCATTTATTGTTGTTTGACGTAACATTTAAGCGATTTTCTCTCTCTTTTTTGTAGTTTTAAACAAAGACTGTTGGAAGTCGGCCACATCATAGATGAAAGAAACAAATTACGTGAATTCCCTTACCCTTATCTGCACCCGCTTGAAGTACCGAATTCTATAAGCATTTAGAACACAATTAGATCAAGCTTCTTGGACCAGCTATTTTGCCGCTTTGGAACAATGGGCAGCCATTGTTTTTCAATACTCAGCTATTGTTCTATGGCAAATTGGCACAATGGCCAGTTCAAGCCATAAAAATAATAACCCACATTCTAAAATATTCCACATTACAAAATATATCAGAAAAAGATAGAGCATCAAAAACAACTCTAAAATACATTCGAGCACAGATTATATATGATTACAGTTGAATATTTCTATGCAACCGCGTATAAGATAGATTTTACCGTCTGTTATTAACTTGTAGAAAAGTGGCTGGTGCTGGTGAAGAGAGGTAGATGTCTATGTAATCATAGTCAATCTACATATGGTCTGGAAATTTAGCAAAAGTATTTGTTTACTTCAATCTTTTTGTTTACATTCACACAAACTTGTGCACGATGAAGACAGTGTATGGACAGCGTTTGGGTTCAATTGCTCAACCGTGTTATTAAAATATTAATTAGCATGCAAAAAACATTTGTGCACGGTAAGGACAGTGCCTACAAAAAATTACAGATCATTATGGACGCTTTGAGGCCCTTCTTCTTTTTCTGGATTCTTAATTCTCTTCCTTTCCAAACCAAGGACGTAGCCCACGGGGGGGCCATGCAGGCAGCCGCGGCTCCCATCCCCCCTTATGAGATAATGAGATCGATATAAAACGACAGACACGTATCTGTGAAATGATTAAATGCACGATGTGACGTTTACGCGTTTTGAGTATTCGTATATAACGTTCTTCGTTCAGAATTTGTAAAATCTCCAGAATGCAGGAAATGGCATTTCCGAGACTCTAGATTTCAAAATTTTCTGGGAAAGTATGCCCCCGGACTCCCTTAAAAATTGGTCGGCTCCCTTCCCTTGAAAATCCGGGCTACGTCCCTATATTCCAAACCCCTGTCTTTTTGTAACATTTCTTACTAAATCTTTTCCCTCCTAAATTCTTTCCGTTCTAAATGCCTTCCCGTTTAACTTCCCTAAAACTATTTCTAACTTTCTAAATCATATCCTAAGGCTATCGTCCAAAAGTCATTCATTCCTGGAAATTTCTTTTTTTATAAATGGCAGCCAACAATCGTTTTTCATACTCCCCCTTTCGCACCCAAATTTCCTCTTAAGCAGTATTAAGATGACTACGTTCTTTTTATAATTTGTAACATGATGAAGTGAACCCGGCCTGTTCACAGCACACAATGGAAATATATGCAGAAGGGCCAGTCTGGAGAGATTAGTGGTCGGAACCAGTCTGGTCGGAACCAAATAATCCCAATACGATATTACTGATATGGATTTTATGTAACCTGAATAGATGAATATATAGTATATACGGTGGAACCTCGTTATTACGACCACTTTTTTCTGGCCCAAGTACATTCTAAGTAGTCGTGTAATTACTCCCCCGTAATATGACCACCTCGTTTTAACTTTAATTTTATATTTTACCCGGTTTTTTTCACTTAAACCTTCAAGCAGTTTATTATACAATAATGCCCAGTGCCTACTTTGACGTCATCTCATACCATTTTGGAAATAATTCACATTAACCCTTCAACCTCGTACCCAGGAAGGCAGCCTGGCCAAACGCTTTCAACATTTCATGCAACATCGTTCAACATTGTTGAACGCATGTTGAACGAAAATTTGAACATGTTTAAATTTCGTTCAACATCATTCAACATGATGTTGTGCTTTAAGCAACGAAACGTTAGCTAATTAAAATTTTTTATTATATAAAATAGAGTGTTTTATTGATTTTTCCGCCACTAATAAAAGTGATAATCTCACATGTGCGATTATTTGTCGCTGAATCAGCATTATAGTTTAATGCAATTTTTGCAAGGCAATAGGACAATTTTTTTATATAATAAACAGAACAATACATGGGTGCTTGGAAATATGAAATTTATTTCCGGTGTTGAACAGGTATATATGAGATATATAACTGGTATATATGAGATATATATATGAGATATCCTGGTCAACACTCGAAATAAATTTCATATTTCCGTACATCCATGTATTATTCTCTATATCTTTGAAGTTATGTCTTGTCTAAGAGTTATTTGCTGGCCTGAACGTTGTTGAATGGTAATTTGAAAATGAAAATAAGTGCCCTGCATTGCAACATCATTCAACAGGGTGGCCAAACGCTTTCAACATGTTGAATCACGGTTGAATTCAATAATGTTGAACGATGTTGCATGAAATGTTGAAAGCGTTTGGTCAGGCCTTAATCGGCATTTTTGCGCATGGAGTCCCGCGTTAATTTATAGACAGAGTAAAAAGTTCTGGAACTATGAAGTTGAAGTGTTGAACCACCTCGCGCATCGGCGCACGACGAATTTCGTACCCTATTATCCCATTGCAGTCCTCATACCCTGCCTCTTTTGAGTATTTTCTTTCATTATATATATTTGCGAGCGAAACTCAGTGGTGTCTCCACGTTGCATGCTTAGGATTCTAGCAGGTCGTCCAACTGTTCTTCGACTCACAAGTCTTATAAAATCGTCAGCTCTTCGTAGACGAGCGGTTATTGTTAAAGAATCTCACAGATCCTGCTCGTTAGTCTTTATATCAAGAATGTCATCTAGCGAGAACTCCGCGGTTGGGTAAGACCACGATTCATTCAATGAACTAGCTAATATTTAAGTATATTAGTTTTATATTAAAGCTTATAACATATTTTAATACGACATACAATACGCAAATAATATAACATCTTTCGTGTGGTATTTAAATCGTTCTTTCGAGAATACTGCTTCATAAAAACTGATTGTACAATGTTCAAACATGAAAACGAAAGTAGATCGATTTTCGTAAATGTACGAATATTGTAAAGAAATTGTTAATAATAATTAGAATATATTGAACATGTCATTGTGGGTGTGCTGTACAAATGCAGACCACTCTACAATATCTCGACATTTTGGAGTGAGATTTAGCAACTTTCAATTCACAATTGGGGTCACTCAATTGTTATCTTTGTGCTATACAACATGACTGACAATTTAACCCTTTACTAGTATCGGCCAGGTTTCCAGGAGGATCTAGACTAAAACTACCCCCGAGTAACACACAGGTACATACGAGTAACATACGTACTTTTACAAAGCAAGAACGACCCATTGCAGCTACTTAGGAAAAGTGGGTTCCAGCTACCACTTTATAGCGTAAACTTTAGCTATTGTCTTCAAACTGATAGGTCATATGACCTGCTAAAAATTTGTTCAAGACAGTTTGACATTTGATCAGACCACAACAAATCAAACACCCAGGTTAGACACACCGTATGATGTCATCAGTCACTTGGCTGACACAGCCAGTAGTAGCTGGAGCCCACTTTTCCTAAGTAGCTGCAATGGGTTGTTCTTGCTTTGTAAAAGTAATAAAAAAATACTATTTTGCCATTTCAGCTTGGAATTATCTGTGTGGTACTTCTAAATGCTTGTATTTTGCATGTTAGTTGTATTTCAGTAGTTGTATAAACTTGTATATACTTGTATGTACTTGTATATTACTCGTATATGTACTTGTATGTTACTCGTATATACTTGTATGTTACTTGTAGGTTCTCGTATGTTACTCGTATGTACTTGTATGTTACTCGTATGTACTCGTATAATTTACTCGGGTGTAGTTTTAGTGTAGATCTTCCGGGAGCGCTTCCCTTGACAAGTAAAAGCATCTGGCATTTGGGATGCAGCTAAACCGGATGTTTGTTTCCTGGAGTATTACCTTTGCAGGTTGCTCAAAAGTTCCACTTAAAATGTTGAATTTCACGTAATGTGATGTTCAAGTTTAACTTGGTTATATTAACTTTGATTAGATGTCTAGATCATCACATTATGTGAAATTCGATGTTTGAAATGGGTCTTTTGAGCAACCTGCGAATTGCAATATTGCAATCTTTCAGGAAATGAACACCCAGTTTGGCTGTAATAGCCAGAGTAAAATTAATAAGTTGCCAAAAGGCAACTGTGACCAGTAAAGGGTTAATATAAATTAATGCACTAGATATCAAATACTGTTACAATAGAGCTGATCAGCAGACAGTTAGCTTAATCCTTGATTAGGCCAATAAAAAGAAATACAGTGAAACCTGAGTTTTGCGACCACCCCAGTTGCCACGTAAAAGTGGTTGTTAAGGACAGGTGGTCATTCAGACATGTTTTCGAATGACATCATCAAAATAAGGAGCAAGTTTAAAACAAGCAAGTTTTGTCGTATTTTATTTACATAGTGCCAGCTTTTAATATGAAATGGTCGCTCACAGGTAAATTTCTTGTTTGGGACACAAAAAAGCGGTCGCTGGTCGCGTAAGGCAGGTGGTCGCTCATTGCAGGTACATTTCAACTACAAATCATCCGTGCCAGAAAAAGTGGTCGTATATGACAGGTGGTCATAAAACATGGGGGTCACAAAACTCAGGTTTCACTGTAGTTTAAAATTGAAAACTTTCTGGGTGGGAGGGATGTGTTTCTTTTATTTCAGAAGAACAATTTTGTACATTATACATGTATAATTATACAAATACAATAGATATGATCAGGGAGGGGCCAGATTGGAAAGTTTGTAAAATGTGCAATAGAATGCCATATTCTTGCACATGCATCTCATCCAGACTGTAAAGCATAATTTCTGTGTGGGAAGTTGAATTGTAGAAATTAAATTTATGTGCAGTGTGGTGTACTGTATTTTCTGGGTGATAACCCGCACAGCGTATAACCCGCACAGCAACAAAAATGTCACTTTTGGAAAAATAGATCAGCGTATTACCCGCACCATCGGATAACCCGCAGCTGCTAATAATAGGTTTGGGCAAGGGAGCACGCCAGACTGACTTGTATTTCTTCTTTGTTCGGTGTTCCTTATTTATATTCAGCCATTTTCAATAATGCGGTATATATCATTAGCGTATCGCAGGCGCGGGTGACGTGGCCAAAGGAAACCCGAGCGCATTCTGAAAATGAAATAACCAGGGCCATAGCCCACACGCCTGTGATACGCTAATGAATATACCGTATTTTCTGGGCGATAACCCGCACGGCGTATAACCCGCACAGCAACAAAAATGTCACTTTTGGAAAAATAAATCAGCGTATTACCCGCACCATCGTATAACCCGCAGCTGCTAATAATAGGTTTGGGCAAGGGAGCACGCCAGACTGACTTGTATTTCTTCTTTGTTCGGCGTTCCTTCATTTATATTCAGCCATTTTTAATAATGCGGTATATATCATTAGCGTATCGCAGGCGCGGGCTACGGGGCCCCGCGCCTGCGATACGCTTATGAATATACCGCATTATTCAAAATGGCTGAATATAAATGAAGGAACGCCGAACAAAGAAGAAGAAATACAGGTCAGTCTGACTTGCTCCCTTGGTTTAGGACCACAAAATTATAAAAAAGTACAGTACCAGTAGTTGAAGGATGAAAGTAGAATCCTTGGTCTCAGTCTTCGTCTTAAGAATTCAACAGATTACCCGCACCACCCTATTACCCGCACTAATTGTGTTTCCTAGCAAAATTAACAGATAACCCGCGGGTTATCGCCCAGAAAATACGGTACCGCATTATTCAAAATGGCTGAATATAAATGAAGGAACGCCAAACAAAGAAGAAGAAATACAGGTCAGTCTGACTTGCTACAGTACCAGTATTTGAAAGATGAAAGTAGAATCCTTGGTCTCTGGTCTTCGTGATGGCGTCGTCTTAAAGATTCAACAGATTACCCGCACTAATTATGTTTCCTATCAAAATTAAGAGATAACCCACGGGTTATCGCCCAGAAAATACGGTACTTTTCCAGGGGTTCCAAACTGGCCATGCCCTCTTGGAAAGGGCATTTGATTGTTAACTAACCATGTGGTGATAATAGGGCCATTTAAATGGGAGAAAATAAGTTGCAACTTAATTAAGACACATTTTATTTAAGTTATGAACACACTCGTATAGGTCTGTATAAATGGTCAGTTTGTTCTGGACCAAAGTAAGTCGCAACTAAAATAAGAACAGGGTTGAAAGCTAGTCCAAAATAAGTTGCAACTTACTAGAAATTGACTGTTTATACGGGTGTGTTTGCATCTTAATTAAGTTACGACTTATTTTCTCTGTTTAAATGGCCCTATTGTAGCTTGCATGAAGGCTGAAATTTCATAAAGCAAAAACTGCATGTATAGGGAAAATAGTCCTTTATTAAGAGAGGTAGTTAAATATTTGGAGGTCAGTTTCTTAGAAGTGTTTGACTTTATTTACAATATATACATGTAAATTCAAAATATTAATTAGTTATTATATGTTTACGTATTATCTATCCAGTCCAGATGAAAAGCCTTTGTCAAAAAATGCATTAAAGAAAATGGAAAAAGAAAAAGAGAAGGCAAAGAAGAAAGCTGAAAAACAGGCACAATTAGTAAGATAAATAATTTTATTTATCAAGGACTTTAAATAATAATCTAACCCATTGCAGCCTAGAATGTCTGAGGGTTCTCCCTTTGACAAATAAAGTCATCTGGCATTAGATGCCAACAGAGCAAAACAATAGAGTCTGTTTATTGTTGGCTCAGGCACTCTCTAATTCAAAGCCTTGCTGCTACTGACCTAAATATAACCATAGCTTCTTTTCTAAGGGTATGTTATAGGAGTAATCCATTATATCTCAGTCGATCTTAAGTGGCTATTTAAGCAGGTGGCTCCATACAGTTTCTAGAAAAATGGAAAATACAAGTTTGAGAGTCCAAAACACGTGCATAAACAATTTGGAAAAAGAATAAAACTAAATGTTATGTACAATTTCAAAACCTCGTTTGATCAAACACGCAGAACGAGTTTTTGAAATGGCTTCTCAAATGAAAGAATGAACCAATGAGCCACTGTTGTGGGACTTGTGGATGTTTTGTGATACAATTTTACTCAATCGTATCGTGTTTCCTGTTTAATTAACATAAATGAAACTCTAGTGTTTGATGATCAAGAAACAGATCAAACACTAGTGTTTGATGCAGTGCTTTACCGGTGTTTCACAGCCCATTCACGTGATGGAATGGAGCTGTCTGATTGAGTAAAATTCTCATGAATTATTATGAATTTGAGAAGTAATATATCATACACGAGGAGGAGTGTTTCATCAGGATATCCAAACACCGAGACTTTGTTGAAAACCGAGGCAAAGTCGAGGTTTTTGAACAAACTTCGAGGTGTTTGGATATCCTGATGAAACACTCCTCCGAGTGTATGATATAGCATCTCAAACAAATCAGTATTTTAAGAGAAAATCAAGATGAAAGTTTGCTTAATTTATGTAATTTCTTCCTCCGATATCCAAACGACAGACACGGTACTGATTTCCTTTGTGTTTTCTTCATGAATTATTAATGAGTTTGAAATGCATAATTAAACAGTCTGACAATCAAAAACTGTTGCCAAATAAATAGCAACAGTTGTTGCTATGGCAACAATGACGTTTCAAAATGGCTGCCAATTACCCTCCAAACTAATTTAATTAGAAAAAAACTTTGGTGACCCCCCCATTTTTTTTTTATTAAAACTTTTCTTGAAGTACGAGTAATCAATAGGCTGATTTAAAAAAAAATTCTGTAGATCCAAATTTTTTAAAAATTAACAAACATGATTTTTTCGGGGTGAAATTATTCCTTCTACAGAATTTTTTTTAAATCAGCATATTGATTACTCATACTTTAAAATTGGGGGTCACCAAAGTTTTTTTCAAATTAAATTAGTTTGAAAGGTAATTGGCAGCCATTTTGAAACGTCATTGTTGCCATAGCAACTGTTGCTATTTATTTGGTAACAGCTTTTGATTTTTCAGAATGTTTAACTATGCCTAACATTTAGTTTTATTCTTTTTCCAAATTGTTTATGCACGTGTTTTGGACTCTCAAACTTGTATTTTCCATTTTTCAAGAAACTGTATGGAGCCACCTTAAAGGGTTAAAAAGGCTGTAGTTTAAAGTGTTAAAAGCAGAAAGGTGTTAATTGAAATGAATAAGGCTGTTTTGAAACCTTTTGTAGACTGGTATACCTTTTTATTTTCCAAATAAATGTATACTTAATTACAGTATTATTATGTTGATTTTTAGGCTGAGCAAGCTGAGGCTGACAGTGGTGAGGTAATTTACATTCTTATTTGTTATATATAGCTGTGTTTTGTTTTGCAATTGTGTACTATTTTTTGAAAAACTAGTTAGTTTTGTAGTCCTTCAAGTCTCAATGCTTTCCTCAACTTTGACTTGGCAAACTTTGTTACTCTTGGGAAAAAACCTTGCCTATCAAACATTTAAAAAAGTGTCACTACCGGTATACATGTATTGATGTATATAGTGATGAACCAATGATTAGGTACTTAAATTAAATTTATAACATTTACTACATTAAATTATAAATTTAATTTTTAAAATTTAATTTAATTTTCAGGGCTTGAAATTTATGGTATCCCAATATCCACGGGATACTAGATTTTAGTTTTGGATACTAGAAGTCTTAACTTCAGTATCCAATGGGATACACGTAATGTCTTACACTACGTTATAAGATGTTACAATACATTGTAACGTCTATAGAGCGTGATGTCTTAGAATATAGCGTGACATCTTTGAATGTAGCGTAAAGTCTTATATAGAGCGTGACATCTTAGAATGTAGCGTAACGTCTTACAATGTAGCGTAACATCTTACAATGTAGCGTAACGTCTTACAATGTAGTGTAACATTTTACAATGTAGTGTAACGTCTTATATACTGTAGGGCGTGACGTCTTAGAATATAGCGCAACATCTTATAATGTAGCGTAACGTCTTACAATGTAATGTAACATCCTATAATGTAGCGTAATGTCTTATATGGAGTGTAACATCTTAAAATGTAGTGTAACGTCTTACAATGTAACATGATGTTTTATAATGTAGCGTAATGTCTTATAATGTAGCTTAACGTTTTATAATGTAACGTAACATGTTACAATGTAGTGTAATGTCTTACAATGTAGTGTAACATCTTACAATGTATTAACGTCCTATAATGTAGCGTAACGTCTTATATGGAGTGTAACATCTTAGAATGTAGTGTAATGTCTTACAATGTAACGTGACGTTTTATAATGTAGTGTAATGTCTTATAATGTAGCTTAATGTTTTATAATGTAGGCCGGTAACATCTTATAATGTAACATAATGTCTTATAATGTAATGTAACATCTTATAATCTAGCATAACGTCTTAAAACGTAACGTCTTAAAATGTAACGTAACTGCACAGGCACTGTCATAAACTGTTATAGTTACTTTTAGATATTGCAAGTTCAGATCTTTAGTATCCAAAAGTGGGATACTAGATTTCAAGGAGGGATACCAAATTCAGAAACTTGGTATCCCATTTGGATCCTCCCGAAAATTGAAAATTGAAAGCCCTGCCCATGTGTATTTTTTATATGAATTATAATAATTTATGTATTTTTGTATATCTAATTATATACAGTTAAAATGGTACAAGCACTTGTGTGACAGACTGGTATGTGTTAATATAATTATAAACTTTTAAGGATATTGCGAAGGACTGCTATGGAAATTTGCCTTTAAACCAATCTCAAGAAAAAACAGGTAAAACATTAAACACAATGAAGCATTAAACCATTAATAAATAGAAAAATGTATAATTGCTTGTCCCAAACAAAAAGGTCCATAGGTTGACCTATAGAGCCGTGATGGATCCAGCTTGATCTGGTGGTGGTTGGGGGGGGGGGGGGTTGTGTGCTGAGCAAGCGAAGTGAGATCAGGCCTGTGGTGTGGGGTGCGACCGAGGCAGGGTGGAGTGCCGCTGAGGGAGCTACAGCAGGGGTCTGGGGACACAGCCCCCAGCAGGGTCCAGGGGCCGAGCTGGTGGTGGGGCTGGGGAGTAGGGGGGTGAAGCCCACCAGATATTTTTTTTATACCTATTAATACCTATGAATCATATGATAGCTAATATATGAATCATATATCTATGAATCATATGATAGTTATGATACATACCGTATTTTCTGGGCGATAACCCGCGGGTTATCTGTTAATTTTGCTAGGAAACACAATTAGTGCGGGTAATAGGGTGGTGCGGGTAATCTGTTGAATTCTTAAGACGAAGACTGAGACCAAGGATTCTACTTTCATCCTTCAACTACTGGTACTGTACTTTTTTATAATTTTGTGGTCCTAAACCAAGGGAGCAAGTCAGACTGACCTGTATTTCTTCTTCTTTGTTCGGCGTTCCTTCATTTATATTCAGCCATTTTGAATAATGCGGTATATTCATAAGCGTATCGCAGGCGCGGGGCCCCGTAGCCCGCGCCTGCGATACGCTAATGATATATACCGCATTATTAAAAATGGCTGAATATAAATGAAGGAACGCCGAACAAAGAAGAAATACAAGTCAGTCTGGCGTGCTCCCTTGCCCAAACCTATTATTAGCAGCTGCGGGTTATACGATGGTGCGGGTAATACGCTGATTTATTTTTCCAAAAGTGACATTTTTGTTGCTGTGCGGGTTATACGCCGTGCGGGTTATCGCCCAGAAAATACGGTAATACCTAGTCCTTGGCCAAGGCCAGGGGGGTGCATGGGGTGTGCACCCCCTGTAAATCCATCACTGCTATAGTCTATAGGGCAACCCCTTGTATCCTATAGGTTTCTATAGGTTTCTATAGGCAGTTGGAACATTTTCTATAGGCGACCTTTGGGAAAAATACAAGCCTACATGTATAGGCGACCAACTAATAGATCTCTATAGGCACCAAGAGGTTCTATAGACAATAGGCATGTTTTCTATAGGTTGCCTATAGGCACTCACCTATAAACCTTTTTTTGTAATGGTGTTGAGCATAAATGGCATTTCTGCTATAATGTCAGAGTAGCAGACTGCCAGAGTTTAGTCCTGTACAATACAAGTGTATTGTACAATTAGTCAAGATTACTGTAAAGTTTCTTCTAGAGGTAACTCAAATTGATACTTTTGGAGATTTAATTTGATGTATGTTAGTTAGGCCATATGATAAGCTGTTTTGTTGAATTAATTTTGTAGATAAAGTCTGGACGATTTTGAAAGATCTTACATTAGAGAAGGTTGGGCAGAAAGTACTTGTTCGTGGACGTCTGCATACCTCTAGGGGAACAGGTATAAATATTGTGGCCAGACTAGTTATTAAACTAACTTTGGATTAATTTAATTAGGTGCATGAATTTTTATGGTTTTACAATTAACATGCAAAGTTGCATTGCTAATGTGATGTGGCCAGCTGTAGCCTGTAGGGCGGATTCTACTGTATTTACATTCATGAGACGTCTGATGATATTGAAAGAGTGTTTTATCAAACTCGCTTCTTAGTGTTTGGATATCGATTTGATGAAGCACTCTTTCTAAACGTGTATATGAGGTATTACTGTACTTTAAAACATAAACACACCACTGACACAGAATAGAAATACGACCAGAAGTCCAACTTGCGTGACAACTTGTCCGCATTTCTTTAATGCGCGTGCGCGATATTTTACGCCATCCTACGCGATCCTAATCTTAAGACTTGGAATTGAATTCTTCGTAGATTTTATAGTCTGTTTTTCAGTTTATATTATCGTGAAGTTTCTTCGTTGTCGGCACTGAAGAAAAACAACGAAATTTAAAGGTTTTATAGCTCAGTAACAGAAATAAATGCAAGAAATTAGCGTCTTAAACCTTATTGAGTTCTTCTTGTGTCATTACATTCGTTTAAATTTTCTTAAAATAATTCTTTTTGTCTGTTTTCAATCTACAAAAGCTATGAACTTCAGTGGCAGCCATCTTAGGTAGTGGTCACGTCATCATACAACTGGCACGCAAAATCCGGCCTCATGCCCCATCCAGTTTTATTGAGATCAGTGAAACACACACTCCATGTTGAGACAGACGTTATGCTCACTGTTGTTGATATAATTTTTTAGGTCAGAAACAAAGATAATTTTTTAAAGTGTCACTAAGACGAAAAGTCGTGAATCTATAGTATTGATACGAGTAAACTGTAATTTCCAAGTGAGGGATACCGGCGTTTTCAGACCCCGTTTACACGATGCCGGTACAATTTGAAAACGGAGCAAAATCATGCCGTTTAGGCCTTGCGTTTACACGATACCGGCACAAAAATAACATGAAAACGGTACAAAATGAAGACGGGTTCCTTGACGGTATGAAATGAAAACGGAACACTAACCGATATCGTGCAAACGCCCGTGCCGTAACAGTTTGATGCCGGTAATCACGATATATACGAGCACAGTATTCGGGTCAGCAGTATTGACAAAGTCTTCTCAATTCTCATTGGAAGAGAATAGTCACATGCTAATCCGTCATTATATTATACCGGCACCGTGTAAACGCAAGACTTTTTGGCCTGTATTTACACACCGGCATGATTTTGTTCCGTTTTCAAATTGTACCGGCATCGTGTAAACGGGGTCTGAGTTTCACAAAATGTTGTCTCGTTCTCGAGATATTTAAGTTTCTGAAACATGTAAATTAAGTGCCTCGTGACGTCATTTTCTCACACAGGCAAAAATAAGATTTACAAAATGAGTAATATATCTGAAACCATGAAGTGGAAATAATCCAAACTTTGCACAAGTATAGTTATCATAAAAGTACATTTCACTCTGCGCATCATGTTGTTGCTACGGAAACCGTTTAGAACCACGAGCATTTTTACTAAAAAATTTCAAATTCAAAAGAATATGATGATTGAAACATTCAAAATACTGGCTTTCTGGCGATCCTACTTTTCCTACTTTTTCCTACTTTTTCTGCACTCTCTTACTTTTCCTACTTTTTATGGAAAATTGCTCGGTTTTCCTACTTTTTCCTACTTTTTCATTTAAAATCCTAGTTTTTTTTTGAAAACTGTTTCGTGGAATCATTATGTTTTGACTTGATACTGCCAAGAGGAAGTAAAACTCAGAAGTAAAACTCGGTTGGCTGTAGGGGAAGAGGAGGCCACTTTTGTATATTTCATTTTAGTAAAAATGGGGTTAAATTGTATTTTTGTGGTATTGTCATTCGAAATTAATCACAAAAAATTCCTACTTTTTTGTACGTTTTCCTACTTTCTTCCTACTTTTTCGAAAATTTTAGTCCTACTTTTGTCCTACTTTTTTACCAACACCTGCCAGAAAGCCTGAAAATACAATGTCTGCGTGTCTACAAATATTCATGTCAGTGTATTGCAGTAAAAGTTATTTTATGGAGAAAAAATAAACATTTTTGTTTTACAAATGGAAGGCGCCTGTTTGCAAACTCGGTAATCCATGGGAACAACATAATGTGAACGTTGGAGTGTATTTTCCCCATAACTATTCTTGTGCAAAATTTTTACCTCGTAGTTTCAGAGATATTAGTCATTTTGTAAATCTTATTTTTACCTGTGTGAGTAAATGACGTCACGAGGCACCTAATTTACATGTTTCAAAAACTTAAATATCTCGAGAACGAGACAATATTTTGAGAAACTAAAAACGCCGGTATTCCTCATTTGGAAATTATAGTTTACTGGTATCAATACTAGATTCACGATTTTTTCGTCTTAATGACACTTTAAATTACTTTGCTAATATACATAACAATGGTAGCTCCTAAAATGGTAAACGTATTAAATATCGAAAACAACCTCGGTTCCAGTGCCTCAATGGTGAGAGCGTCCGGCTGGCATTTCAAAAGGTTGTGGGTTCGAGTCCCGTCTGGAGCTCAGAGTTTTTCTCTGAGTTTAACTTACGACAACTTGTACAGCAAAAACATACGAAAAACTATTATTGATGATTCGACTAGATTGTAACTCATTAATTTGTTTCCAAAGTACTGTACTAGTTTTAGCGTGTAAAGAAATTGGTGTCTAAAACACTTGGCCACAGTAGGACCATTTATATATACAAGATCCAATAAGACACAGCTTACACAAGACGTGTGTTACCTAAGACGCAAACTGACCCATTTATCCGGCATTTTTGACAAGCTGCAACTTGTGTAACATGCAAACATAAGTTTTTGTAACTTCTATACAAGTGTTTTGCATCTTATGTAAGGATTTTAGGCGCGTCCTGTGTAAGCCGCATCTTATCAGCTCTGGTATAAAGCTGACCCTAGTGTTTTAGATTTTATAAAACACCACTGCTCATGTTTTAAACAATTTACCCAATAATAATTCTCATTTCTGTGCCTAATATAGGAAAGCAGTGTTTTATAATCATAAGGGAAAGACAGTTCACTGCCCAAGCTCTTTGTGCTGTTAGTAAGACCGTCAGCAAGCAGATGGTGAAATATGCTTCAAAGTAAGTGAACTAATTTAAAAGTAGCGTGCTGCGTAGCCAGTGTTGAAACAACAATCGAAATATAGTAAGGTTAGATATACTGCCGAAACAGTTCACATTTCAGTCTCTGACGAAGGGTCTTCGCTCGAAACGTTAGACTACGACGTTCTCTGTTTCGGCAGTTTATCCATTACTATCCATGGTTTATCTAACCTTACTATGTTTCGATTGTTTTTCAACACCGCCTACGCAGCACGCTACTTTTATTTTACTCTCAATTGAAGGTTTTATCTTGTGGTTTGGCAACATTTCAGAATTCAAAAACTAACAACTACTTACCATCAGGCAGTATAAATACATATTTGTTATTAATTTTGTTAAACGTTTTTTAACAAACTCTACCCCGCTACTGTATCTTGTGATCGGAGTGGGAATAAGTATGCAGCAGGTTTGGCTATATGTCTCATCGGCTTGGCCAGGCTTGGCTAACAATCTAACATCTTCATTAAAACATTTGTATATTGTTTTGTTTTTTTAATTTGTCAGCATCAACAAGGAGTCTATTATAGATGTGGAGGGCACTGTTCAAAAAGCTGAACAGAAGATTCAGTCCTGTTCTCAATGTGACATTGAGATTGTTGTTAGTAAGGTACGTAATTGATTTTATTCAATTTAGCGACCTATACGCTATACGCAAGGCGACTTGTATTACTAAGAAGTCACGCGACCTCAATCCTCTTAAAATAGCTGGTATGGTTTTATAACCCTATAAAACAGATATACGGCGATATTGTAGCTGGTCACGTGACTAAAATAAAAAATTCATGCATGTACAAAATCTTCTGCAAAAGCAAATTTTTACACTCAAACCTCAAGAAACATGTAGAAAAACGGTTTGATATCAAGCGTCTCAATTTTTAGCAGAAAAAAATAACGTTTAGCATGATTAAAACACATTTTGTTTTTGACCGCCATGTTGCATATGACACAAATTTGCCATCCAACATGGCGCCCAAAAACAGAATACACTTAGATACCGTGAAACGTCATAACTCCTGCTAAAACTTGACATGAACAATATCAAACCGACTCGTTACATGTTTCTTGTAATTTGAGTGCAAAATTTGCTTTTGAAGAAGATTTTGTACATGCATGAAATTTTTATTATAGTCACGTGACCAGCTACAATATCGCCGTTTTCTCTATTAAGATAATGCAAGTTTTCGAAATCAAAATTCCGAAATTTTACTTAAAACGCCACCCTATATATCCGTTTTATAGAGTCATAATTCTATACCTGCTATTTTAAGAGAATTGAGATCATGTGACCTTAATAATAGTTTTATTAAAAGACAATATTGCAGCCAAAAGCTGAATTACATTGCGTTGTGTTAAGAATTTACAAAATGTCCTATAATATAATATTTAAATACAATTCTAATATAATAGTGTTCCTAAATAAAAAATTAGCGTTTGAAATTTCTGGCAAGTTTACTGCAAGTCGCCTATTACCGTGATGCACAGGGCTTTGACTTTGTTTGTCATGATTGACCCAAGCAACTTGGATGTAAATTGCATAAAAGTGCTTCCCGTTTTACAATAAAGTTGGTTTGGTTTGAACTTTATTTAAAAGAAGGTATAAACATCTTTACATATTGTATTCTACCAGATGGCCTTCATTAGTTAAAAATCAATAAATAATTAAATAATTAAGTGACACAGTTGCAGGTTAGTTTAAATTTACAGTTTATGCAGGCAAAGTCCTCCAAGTGTGCCACTTCATTATTTTGTTCTAGAAAATATTTTTTTAGTTCATTTTTGAAAGTTGAAATGCTAATATTACTAGTGTCCTTTAAGCGGTTAGGGAGCGAATTAAATAACAAAGCTCCACTATACGAGATTTTTGTTTTACCAAGCTCACTAGAGACTTTTGGAACTTTCAGATCTGTCAGTGACGCTCTTGTGCTAACACTATGTGCTTCACCGACGAACTGAAATAAGTTATACAAGTCGTCGCATGCATCATTTTTTTTGCATTCTACTTAATTTTCATTATTTTCCTTCAGATATTTTGTGTCAGTCAATCTCTCCCAAGGCTGCCACTTCAGATTGACGATGCATCGCGGCCTGAGACCGAGGAGGTATTTATATTATCTAGAACAATAGCTATACTAAACTGGGAATAGTACGAAGTTATAAAATAGAAACATTTGACCAATAAATACTCAAATTTTGGCGATGTCATGTGAAAAGACGGAAAGACTGTTGCCATGATGTGATTGGTGTCGACTTCTTGCGCGCAACTTCGTCCCCAACGTGTTCGTGAGAAGATGCGACGAGGCGAGAGAACGCTCGCCGCAGCTTCTCACAAACGTCCTGGGGACGAGGTTGTCTTGCGTGTTTTATACGTACATAAACAAACTGGATACTTGCGAACTTGATATATTTGTTATACAAGTACTGAGATTTCCGTGCAATTATAAGGAAACACAGGCTGAATGAGACAAATAAAACTCGTACGTTTCAAATTTCCTAAGGCTTTTATAACCCGTACGATATTTATTCACTAGTGGAAAGTACCGTACCGGCCCTTGATTGCATGTCTAGCGGTTTTCTGCCCCATTGCTGTCTTTAGCAAAGTTTTCGTTAGGTTTGCGGAAAATGACGGTAAACTCGCCTGTCAACGTTTCGTTGGAGTTTTGTTAGTATAAGCTCTCAGAGAACCAGGGAAGGCATTATAACGAACAAGAACTTCATTGTGAGTAATGGTAAAAAATGTTTATATTGTTTACATCAGGTTATATAAACACGGACGGTTCTCAAACATAAGGTTCTCAAAAAGAAGGCTCGAAAAGGTAGAAATTGTTCTTAAAGTATCTTTGGTTGCAATCCAAGTTGTTCAGTGAAATAAATATGTACTATACTATTCGTTATAACGTGGTTCCACTGTACCGAGGTTTCACTGTACTGTATATTTGGACTGGAACTTGACTTACAGTGATGTTTGCTTGTTTCTAGGAATCTGGTTTAGCTCATGTTGGTCAGGACGTTAAACTGGACTACCGTTACATTGATTTAAGGGTAAGTTTCATGAAAGTGAAGGGTGATCGAAAGAAACTCCTGACACCCAATATCTGTGTTGACCGTATTGGGTATAGAATACTTGATACAACAACCCCAGTAAAACAAGCTCTCTGGTGAGGTAAAGTCTATGGTGTGAAAAACTCGTCGTTGAAATGTTTTCGTTTTAATGAATAGAGGAGCATAGCGGGAGCATTCACTGAACATTTCAAGATAATCTGGCGTGTGATTCCCGAGTTATGAACTCTTATAGTCAGTTTCAGCTTGCTTTTGAAATTCGTTTGTCAACATTCGTTCTAAGGTTGGGAACTTGGTACGGAAGTTCGTCGTGAAGTTCGAATTTAATAAGCTTTGAATTGAATTCCTTTGGTAAAATCACGGAGAAGAAGATTATTTGTTGTATAGAATATAATAATAGATACTTGGTTAAGCAGAAACAAATTGCCGACTTAAATTTGTATCTACCTCGCAACGTAGTTCGGAACATTGCAACGTAAGTTTAGTTCGGAATGTTCATTTCAATTATACGTATCGGATTTCAAAAGCAAGCTGAAACGGACTATAACGTTTGACATGGCTACTTCATTTTTGGAAAAATTCGGGCTTCTCTGAACAATGCCTTGTGGCGTACGCAGATGGATCAATGGGTCGGGTCATTTTTTAAGACTGAAATTCATCGCTTGGTTACAGTGCTTGATGACGTATGCAGTTGGACAACTATGCACAACAACAATATATTTTAATATTTATAATCCAACGGCATACGAAATATGAGCTACTCACGCGGCGAAGTTACTAAACATGTAAAAAGTGCAAGTTGTTATATATACTGTAGGAGTGACCACAAATGAATTTTAGTCATCCAATTTGTTTTTGATCATTTGAAAATTACATAAACCGAGAAATCCTAAGTCCGAGCGAATCGGCAATTTGAGTTACAACAATACAACTATATATGGAAACCAGGCTTAACTTCAATAACACAGGTAATTGACTACGAAATACGAGTATTATTTGATATTTTATTTATTTGGTTGCAGACTGCGACAAATCAAGCTCTGTTTCGGGTCGAGGCTGGCGTGTGTCGTTTTTTCCGCGACTACTTAACTTCGCAAGGTTTCGTGGAATTTCACAGTCCCAAAATTATTTCAGGTGAGTGTTTTAGCGAATTTAACAAGCGATTCAATAAAATTTTGTGATTGACAACCTGTTATTGCAATTGACTGATCTACAAGGCAAAAGAGTTGCAACCATAGATATAGGAGGTATAGATCGCCGACTCGCAACAGGATTACTGCTTCGGTAGTGGTCCCTCTTTTGAGCTCCAAAATGGCGGTTCAAGCGGCAAATTCAAGATGGCGGTTGAAGTGATCAAATTAGCGAAAACCAAGAGAGAAAATTACTGCTTCAAATTAACAGAAAAAGAGAATATATTCAAGACAGGTGTGTTTTTGATAGTTTTGGCTGGCAATTAAAATCATTCACCAGATTTAATGACCAGCCGTGAGCAGGGTCTTAGGGCCAAAAATGGAAAAACACGGCAAAATAGAACGAACACGGCTTGGTTATTTATATAAAGCCGTGTCGGTTTATAAAATAGAATGATGTTTTTAAATTTCGTAAAATCCGTGATGTGAGCCAGCGATCGTCATGTGAGTCCGCGCCACTTTAATTACAACTTCATGTAACCCTTTGTATTCATCAGAAGTCCCACATGGCGGAAAAGCCCGGGAAGAATTAATAGCAAATTAATATGGCGACACAGAATAGGGACATAAGGTTTTTTTTCACTTCTACTCAAAGGTAATTTATATGCATTTTATGCTTCATTTGTATTTATATGCTTAGCATGTAATTTATCACAAAATGCACCATTAAGATCTTCTTTTGAAAACCTAAAATTTTTCACAAAATGTGTTCTCAGAATGCTGGAAATGCCATTAACAAAAGTATTTCTACATTTAGGTTATCTTAAGGGAATTAAAGCCAAAAACGAGTGAAAATCGGTTTAACCGATCCAAAATTTGGACATGACGACTAGAAACTCATAATTTTTTCCGAACATACTGATGTTGTTTAGGTTCCCGACAGACTTGAAACAATTCTTCACAGTTAGTTTTTCTTGATAGTCATTCAAAGTGACTTGTCCCGTTAGGGTCACTTATCCGCTTCAGCCGCCATCTTGAATCTCCCATAGTGGGCCCGTCTCCAGAACCTAGTTGGCAATCTATACCTCCTATATCTATGATTGCAACAATATGCCTATAAATGAAGTTTTGTTTCTTGTTTTTCACAGCTGCAAGTGAGGGAGGAGCAAACGTGTTTAAAGTCAGTTACTTCAAAGGTTGGTGTTAAATGTTTTAATAGTCCATTATTGTTTCCTACTGTAAATAAAACTCGTACGTTTCAAGTTTCCGAGGTTCTCGTTGGCCGTACGATTTTATTCGCTCGTGAAAAAATATCGTATTGGTTTTCTGTCAAACCAATTTTTTATTTCAGCCACTCGGCTGGGTCAATAAAATATTGAAAAACTCTGACATGTACAAAACTGAGTAATAAAAAGTTTGGTGTAGTGCAGTGTTTTAACTCTGTCTTTGTCTGTTCTCATTACAGGAAGTGCTTATCTGGCTCAATCTCCACAGTTATACAAACAAATGGCGCTCTGTAGTGATTTTGGCAAGGTTTTCAGCATAGGCGCAGGTACACTATTTCTGTATATATGTGAACAGTACGAAAATAACACATTGCTCGATCAATACTCTGTTAATTACTGCTATACTTTTGTAGTCAATTTGTCCTACGAGAATGCTCAGAATTACTTCTGGAAGAACAAATTACGTACAGAGCCTGTTACTTCTTTTGTAGCAGTTAAAGTATATAATTATGCGGCGAAACATTTAGTTTGAAATATTCTGATTTACTAGCCTGCTTGAAAGCCCGACATTTCGAAAAACGGAAATAATGTCCCTGAAATGCCATTTCCTGCATTTCTTTTCGAACTGCATTTTTTATTGCATATACCTGTACACTTTAACCCTTTCACGCATGACTTTCCAAGACTTCTCCCCTTGACGAGTAAAATAGTCTGGCGTTAGACCGAGTAAAAAGATAAAGTTGTTCCACAACAACGATGCGCATGAAAAGGTTAATGTCGTCAGTTTTTCACAAGTGTGTTTCAAATGTTTTAACAGTATTTCGAGCAGAAGATAGTAACACGCACAGACATCTCACTGAGTTTGTTGGTATGGATATTGAAATGGCGTTTTATGAACATTATCATGAGGTGAGATGAACTAAAGAAGTTTTATGAGAGGGCTTATTAACGAAAGGGGCTTATTGTAGAGGGGGGCTTACTAGAGTGAGAGGGCTTATTAGAGGAAGAGGGCTTCTCAGAAGGAGAGATTAATAAAGAGAGGGAGCTTATTATTAGATAGAGATGGCTTATTGGAGGGAGGGGGCTTATTAGAGGGAGGGCGGCTTACTAGAGGGAGGGAGGGCGGCTTACTAGAGGGAGGGATGGCGGCTTACTAGAGGGAGGGAGGGCGGCTTACTATAGAGTAAGAGGTCTTATTAGAGGGAGAGGACTTATTAGAGGGGGCTTGTTAGAGGCCGGGGGGTTGTTAGAGAGTGGGGGCTTGTTAGACGGAGGGGGCTTGTTAGAGGCCGGGGGGTTGTTAGAGAGTGGGGGCTTGTTAGACGGAGGGGGCTTGTTAGAAGGCGGGGGTTTATTAGGAATGGGCTTATTAGATGGGGGACTTATTAGATACTACATTTTCTTATTTAATAGGGGGTTAATGGGGGAGGGGGATTTGAGGGAGAGGACGTGATAGAGGAAATACGGCAACTATTTAAATGTATTGTCGTCACCTTCTGTACTTCGTCCAACCGGCTTTTCACTATATCTCGTATTTATTATTCTCTAGGCTGTTAAAGTTATTGGAGAGACGTTTATCTCTATCTTCAAAGGTCTGCGTGATGAGTAAGTGTGCGAAGTGAATAACGAGTCGTGTACTTGTGCATTGTGGGATCTTAATTTCGTATCACATTTTTTAGATATCAAGATGAAATCGCAACCGTGAGAAAGCAATATCCATCAGAGCCATTCAAGTTCCTCGAGCCACCGTAAGTTTGTTTAGTGTTCCTTAAAACACATCGGCGTTGATGCGTTTCGTACAGTAAATGCATGCCATTGAGGGTTATTACTGTATACATTATCAATGTCAAAACATTGTCGTAACAAATATTGGACGGAAAAAAGACGAATTCGGTGGCTATTCTTCTCTTCCCTTTTTACTTTCATTGCCGTTCGTCGCTCGGAATTTCTCCTCATAACTCACCATCCTTTGCTCGTAAGGAGCTTCTACACGTTCATACTTGCTACAGAAAACTTCTTGCACGATACTTTTCACTTAGAATGAGTATAAGCGCGAGTTATTCGATAAGAAAACGAAATAAAATGCTCACCTTCCTATTTAGCCTCTGTTGACCAAACGACTTCGTGTCCGCATTTTTTTTATTTTGGTGTCATATTACACTACACGTGTTTCAGGGTGAAGTGGTGTGGTTGAACATGCACCAAGTCCGTCGCGGCTTTCGGAAGTTGAACACATTTTAAAACGTTCTTGAATCATTAAACATTTGAGTGACAGGCTATGTTACCAGTTAGAGAACTAAGTTTTCAGGAAAGAATTATAATCGTCGTTTTGCATTTTTATCGTTTTAAGGTTTTGACGTAAATTTTGACCTGAACAAAAGGCAAAATGACACCGTTGTAAAATGTTTGTAAACATTAGCGATAACGGTTATCGGATATCGTTTTCGGTAATGAAAATTTTTTCGTTAGTGGCCGTTCGTTGGACGTCGTTTTCATCTGTTTTCGTGTAAACACGCTGTGAAAATGTTTTTTTGAAACGTATTTCAAATGAAAACGCTGGTAAATCATGACACCGCGTGCATAGGGTCTTAATAACACTACTTTGATCATTATTGCAGGCTCATTCTAAGATTTGAGGAGGGTGTCAGAATGCTGAGAGAAGCTGGCGTTGAAATGGGTGATGAAGACGATTTGAGGTTAGTTCAGCCTGGTTTGTGTAATAATTTACACATGTAGCTCTTCTGCAGTGTTCCCAAAATGTGTAGCCTTTATTTATAACTAAAAGTATTTATTTATTTATTTATTTATTTATTTATTTATTTATTTATTTATTTATGGATTTATGGATTTATGGATTTATGGATTTATTAGTTTATTAGTTTATTAGTTTACTCTGGCTTCCTCCTGTAGTAACACTGGACCAATGAGGGATGGCCCTCTTGGGAGAACAGTTTAGATATGACTGACAGGATTATCTTGTAATATAATACCATGTTTGCCTCAATTTCTTTTGTTCTTATAGGTCATTCAAATTTATTTCTTCTAATACTTCCTAAACTGGCGGTAAACCAGGTCGTATTAGTTCTAATGCGTCGTATTAGTTCTAATGCGACCTTGGCTTGACGTCAATGGAGGTGGTGTCAGTAGAAATGAATTTCAATGAGGAAAATTTGAAGTATTGAAACGTTTCCTCATTATTCAAAGCATCTCGAAAGCTGAACGAGGAATCCTCGGCAGAAATTTCGGTAAACATGGTATCACAATACGGCCCTTGGCCCCTCAGTTTTCATTTACTAAATGACCCGAAGCGAGCGGGAGGTTTCATAGCTAGTACAACTCTTTTCATGTTATTGCTTTATTAATTAGTTTAGTGATAGTAATTTCTTATTTATTTTATAATTTTACGTGTCACGTTTTAGTACACCCAATGAGAAATGCCTTGGTAGACTCGTGCGAGAGAAGTACGACACTGATTTCTATATTTTGGATAAGTATCCTCTTGCCGTGCGTCCATTCTACACCATGCCTGATCCACACAGTACGGTAAGTTTCTGTTAATAAATAATTATTCAATGAGGTTTTTTTTATATCAAAAATCATCTAAGTTTGTATTATCTGCCGAAGTCGAAGAAAGCTTCCCCTCTACAAAAAAAGGGGAATGGATGGCTCAAGCTGTTAGCGCCGCCTCTCACCACTGAACTTAATATAAGCTCGGTCGAATGGGGTTAGTACTCGGATGGGTGACCACCTTAAGGTAAAGCAATACGAACAACAAATTGCTGCAACATTGTTACAAGGGTTGCAAGTTCAAAACCGTTGTTGCACGTATTTCAACTTTGAGTTCACTGGTTGCATCAAGTAGAACTGGCGGCTACTTTTTTTAAACAAATTTTTGCAACTTGCAAAACAATTTTGTTGCGTGACAATGTTTAAGGTGGGTGGTAATACGTGAAGAAAAATGTTGCCCGTATTACCTCACCTTTAGCTTCATATGAGTAGCGTTTTTGGTTCTCTCCTGTGCCTCGAGGGTTTTTCAACGGGTTCTCCGGTTTTCCTCCCTCCGCAAAATCAACACCATGGTTAATTTCCCCAGTTAATTCCATATCAGTATCTATGTACTGTCATCATAGGTTACCCTCAATAAAGGTAGGTTTGATTATTTTTCCTTTGCGAAAACTTCATTTCTTTTTATTTCTTACATTGTTTAGAAATACAGCAATTCCTACGATATGTTCATGAGAGGTGAAGAAATTCTCTCTGGTGCTCAGCGTATCCACGATCCGGACTTACTTACAGAAAGAGCCAAAGTTCATGAATTAGGTTAGTGCTTTCACTTCATTTTTTGTTGCAAAGATATTAGTCTTACTAGGCTTCCTTATATTTGACCTTTGAGTTTGAGCACGGGTGGCGTGTCCTGTTAGCGCGCTGCCTCTCACCAAACTTGGATGGGTGACCACTTGGGAATGACCCCGTTGTCGAGCTTGGAACTCATGTGAGTAGAGTTGTAGTTGATCTCTCCTGTGCTTCGAGGGTTTTTCGCTGGGTTCTCCAGTTTTCCTCCCTCCATAAAATCAACACCTAACATCTTAGCTGTGATCCGTGGTCTGAACTGTGTTGTATGGCGGCTGCCTGTAGCGCATTTGATATGCTTCGACACGGCCACGTTGATCTGCGTCCTTCGCAATTCCGCCGCTGGCTGCAAGTAAGGATTATTAGCCCCCAGTCCGTTGTCCTTTATCCTTTATTGCACCTTCGTGGGACATCCGTCTTCCCGGGCGCGCAAATTTCTTCAGAATATCGCCCTCCCTTCGGAATTTTGCTATTTCAGCGAGATTTTACAACAATGCATGCGAGTTTGAACTTTGCTATATGATCATTTGAATTTGTTAACGAGCTCGATAGGAAAAAGCTCTTGAAAATCAGACTATTTTATAAGTTTAAGTATTTGAACGTATTCGACAGTTTTCAGGAAGGGAAGGAATCTTTATTCTATATAGTAAAGTTCAGAAATTCTAATTTGTATTAATTTTGCATATAACAAGAAATGTAATTTGTCCAGATACACAAATGCTGCAAGTCTAAAATTTTTCAATTATCAGCCTGACAGTATGCAAGGAACTAGAAGGAGGTAAAAATCTACACTGCAAAACTTTCTTTTTCCGAGCCACCTTAATAAATTCGAACGAATTCTTGTTCACAAGGAAAATCTCAGAGCAATTATTAATCATCAATACAAATAGCCAGGGTTGAGTAAAACGTCTCAATGTAAGTGTGTGTTTTTAAATAGTATTTTGAAATCGGATTGACTACAACCATAGAGATCATAAATAAAACTAGAGGGGGCATTGGTAACCATTTGAAGGCTGTCATCTTGGATGTAAAACTACTCGGTCCCAGACTTTCTACTATCCGAGAGCTCCACGAACATCTCGAGGAGCTAGTTTTACATCCCCCAACTGATCCAAGATGGCAGCCTTCAATTGGTTACCCGCGTTTGACTGGAATTCCCCCCATTGCGTCCTCTAGTTTTATTTATGATCTTTATGACTACAACTACCAGAATTCTTTGCCAGTATCCTCTGATTATTAGCACTAGGATACTGGCAAAGCATTCTGGTCGTTGTAGTCACTCAACGGCGTTGAACGTCGTCATGCAAATAGCCTATTGCAACATTTCTAGGAAGTTAGAGTTGATGACCGAGAATCGAGGCGTTAAGCCATAATACATTTACAGTATATGGACCAGTGTCTATATTCGAGGTCATTAAAATTTAAAAAGGTTTCTTATGACAATTGGGTATCGATCAATGTGGGGAGACTAGTAATTTGGGCATGCGCTTTGATTCATTGTTAATATTTTGTAGGCTAACTTGAATAAATTGTTGATCTGACCAACATTTGTCAAACAACTGCTTGCCTTTCCATCTCGTATGGGGGTGCCACCAGCATACCTATAGGAAGAACATAGGCAACCGACTAAAATGTTAACTGATCTGAATTAAGGTCCAGGGACACCCTGTCTGCAAAATCCTGCAGTTGCTCGCCTGGCGATAGTATACTTTAGTTTGATTAAACGAACTCGGTTTAGTTTCTTGCTTACTGTAGATTAGCCTGTGAATACAACCGCTCTTTCGTCGCTCACGGCCTCTGGAAGTTCGAGAGGCCGTAAACGATGAAAGAGCGGCTGTATTCGCAGGCTAAGTATAGGTTAGTGACCGAAACCGAGGTCACTACGCTGGTTATTAACCCCGAGGGTAATAACCAGCGTAGTGACCGAGGTTAAGGTCACTAACCAACTTAGTTTATTCATGACACAGACGATATTTGTCGTTATTTAACAAAAAAATGGTATTCTAGACGTAGTTTTAAAGCGATATAGTAGGTCATTTAATATGCAAGGTCAATAACCTATATATTGACCGCGGCACATCAAAGATAATTTATGCATGAATAAACTAACTGTACATAGATCCCTCGTAAACTTTTCCATATACTTATTCATTTAGATTTGGAGAAAATAAAATCGTACATTGATTCCTTCCGTTATGGCTGCCCTCCTCATGGCGGTGGTGGAATTGGTAACTATAAATTTTACAATCATTTTTCGGGGTCCTTTGGGAGCTTGACAAATCTGTAACAGGTTGTTGACAACTCGTAACAAGGTTGATGACTCCAACAGACCTGTGACAAGTTGTTCCAACAGCCTGTTACCATGCTGCACTCAACAAGTTGTTAATAGGCTGATGCTAACAATGTTGTAGCAGCTTATTGAATGAACAGCATTGTTACAACGGCCTTGCTACTAACCTGTTGCGAACACATCCTGTTGACAAGCTGTGAGATTTTTGCGTGTCTATAGAGTTGTAGTCATACGTCATCGTGCAAATGGCCTATTGCATCGTTCTTTACGATTACCTGATAAACTTCACTATCAACAACATGCACATACAATTTAAACCTTCGGCTTTATATTAAGTGTTTTAGGGAATCCTGGCGTGTATTTGAAGACATGCATTCAAAGGCAATATCTCCACGAAAACATAACCTCTTTGCGGAGGTAACCAGAGTGTCTTTTCTTTTCTTAGGTCTTGAACGAGTAGTAATGCTTTACCTGAATCTTGGGAACATTCGTAAAAGCTCCATGTTCCCTCGTGACCCGAAGAGGATCACTCCATAATATTCCCGTGTACATTGCAAAATCAGTTCCAGTGCTTTGAATACAATACCAATAATGATAACCTCAACGTTCCAAAATCTTTACCTGTGAACAACTGCACTTGAACATACCATTAACTAAATGAGCACGAATTGTTCGTGAAAGCTTCTGCTTTTAATACAAGGATTTTTTTGTAATGTCGGCACTAATTAAATTTCAATCTCAAGACAACTTTAATAGTCGTTGTGTGTTTTTAAAAAAGCTAGAAAGGAGCTTAAAGAGCAAAGTGAAATGAAAATGAAGTTTGCTTCGTCTGCAAGTTCTCCTGAGTCCTAAACTATATGATAAAGTTATTTATTATATGGCTGGGCTTGTTTTTGGGTCATTATGCCAAACGGCGCACGCTGATTGGTTGCTGAGAGGTCCGGAAAAAGCCGTAATGCCCTCTCGGCACTGTGAGAGGGCATTACGTCCTTTTTAATGACCTGCAAGTTTTGGCGGGAAAATTACTGAGTTGATTTGAATGAAAATAAAAGCGAATTAGATATATTCGTTGGAAAATTTTGAACAATAATACGTCCTGAAACATCAGTGTTTCTTTTTATAAAAACGTATTTAAAAGCGCGAAAAATAAAAGCCTAACAGGTGTAAACATGAAGCGAAACGAACAAGCTCAAAAGTAAGAACTATAAGGTGAACAGCGACACCTGATCAAGACAAACGTAGAACTAAAAACAGATAAGAAAACAAACCAAAAGCCATATAATAAAAGGCTTATTAACCTCGTTTTCTCGGTCTGTACGGGAAAGTATTTGCTCGGTTAATAAGCCTTTAGTACAGAACATCCCATTGTAAGTTATTGGAAAATCATGTGCATCCTTGGGATAATTAAACGAAATTTTGTCTGTTTAGACTAGAGTTGCACTCAGTTTTAAGTGATTTTGTTCATCAATACATGATTTTCTTACTATAACGTACAATGATCCTGTATGTACATAACTTTACATCATGGTAGTTCATCTCATTTTCATATCAAACAAATCTAAATAATTCGAGAACGAGGTGAGATATGGCGAAACTATAAAAGCCATTAATACTTCCAGAAAAGACCTACCCAATATGAACCAGGAATTAAAAATTATGATTTTTTTGCTGCGCACATCGGGTCCTTTTCGTATTACACGAACCGCGCACCACGATTGAAATACATGTAATGTATATAGAGATTAAGTTAAAACCTATTTTACCAATTTTAGAGTTATTTTTGAGTTATTTTTTACAGAAGTAAATTATTATATATTTAAACTGAAAGCTGACGACGGTGATTAAGAACAATATTTGACGACGGTGATTAAGAACAATATTTACAGACGTTCGTTAAGTACTCAGAAAAGATTTCTGAGCCCCAGACAGGGTTCTAATTACCGGTTAGACGCTCTAACCATTGAGCCACTGAGACTCAGACAGATGGAAAGCTACTAAGATTGCAAATTCATAGTCATATGTGCTCCTAAGTGGTAGCGTTTGCATATGAGATGTATAGTTAAAGTGATATGACAAGTCGTACGTATACATGTAGTGCATGCATGCATGTGGTACGTTTGCGAGCTTGGTGTAATGTAACAGATGTTACACCAAGCTCGTATACGTGCCACATGCACTGCATGTATACAATGAATATAAACATTAAACAGTTGTGGTCGGTCATTTGATTGTTGGTAACGGTATTCGATTGTCGAAAAAAGAACAAAAAATATCAATGAATCGGGCGCGTTTTTTGTAGTATCCTTCGCAGACGTTAGCGCGCGGTCCCTGCCTAGTTTTTTGTTGCCCTTACCCTTTAAATTCATAATATCTAACCAAGGAGTCATCGAGATTTCAATGATTTTATTGATCGCTAGAAGTAAACTATGTAATCCTACAGAGACGTTAGTTCAAATGGATGACAGTCTGCAACAAGCTATATCCAAATGCACCGCGAATAGAGCGACGCGAAGAAAAAGTTCTTGTAAGTAAGATTAAAACAAAGATAACTTTGAGCCTGTGTTCGTGGGGATATTTTCGTTGAGCAATCCTAGTTCTCTATAGGACTGATGCCAAGTAGTCTTTAACCTCGGCTGGGGGAAGACGACGAAAACCAGAGGCAGTGCATATTCCAACTTCGATATTCTCCTCATTCATCTGACCCTCAAAACTTTCCTGTAAAACAACAAAGGGGTAAGTGTATATAAATAAGAGATTGGATTTGCCCGTTAACGGTTTTCGTTTGAAGGGATAATCCGTTTCACATCGATATTTCATTATAAATTAAGTTTGTTTAATTTGAAAGAACTCGTAAAATGGTAAAGGAAGACCTTTTACAAGTTTTCCGTATTTTTCTTCGTTTTTGAGATATTTTAGTTTAATATGTAAATGAGATGGTCTCTGACGTCATAACCAGAGTACAGCATTTTCACACACGGCAAACTCCGTTATATAGTTGTGCACATTAAACCTCCTCGTGACACTGAACGTTTCATGTTGTGCAATCAGAGGTGTAAATATTTGATTTGTAATGCATGAAAATACCGTACTCTATATAGTTATGGCATCAGAGACCAACTCATCTAACATCAAATGAATTGAAAAATTTCGAAAACCAAGAAGGGTACAGAAAAGTTGTAAGTGGTCTTCCACTATAATTTCACAAGTTCTTTCAAATTAGACAAACTTAAAGGGTATTGGCAATAAAAATTAAGTTTGTCTCATTTGAAAGAACTCGTCAAATGGTATAAGAAGACCTTTTACAATTTTCCCGTATCTGTTATGGTTAACTAGGAAATTGGTGACGTCACAACCAGGGTAAACCTGATGAAACTACTCCTTGGGTGACCAAATTTCCACGGAAGGCTTTTTAAATGTTGTGGGTCAATTTAAAAAGGAAATAGCGCAACAAAATCGAGTTTCTAGCTCATAATGTCATAAGGTTGGCAAGATAAAAATTTGTCTTTGGTCGAAATATTTCCAAAACCAAAACAGATACGGGAAAAATTGTAAAAGGTCTTCTTATACCATTTGACGAGTTCTTTCAAATGAGACAAACTTATTTCTATTCTATTTCTATCCACTTGGTTGGTTGGTTGGAACAAAGGTGATAAGAGACAGAACTAGCATATTCTTCTTACCTTAAGTGTCAAAATCGCGGTATGAATAGCATCTTCCAATTCTAAGTCTTCGTTATATCTACAAATATCGAAATTTAGAAATACTCTCTCTACATATACAGCAATATCGTTTATTCATGCAAAGTAAAAATCGAACGGAGCCCTTCATCATTTTATTCTGACGAAGGGCTCCGTTGCCTACGCAACATAACATTATACTTTTATAAGCATAATTCTTATACATATTCTTTTACTGGACACAAGTGGAAACTATTAACGTAACAACTTATGAAAACTTATACATGCAAGCTGGCTAGCGATAGGCCAAAGACCACTTGTCGTAAAACTGTTAAGTTGTTGGGAGGAGATTAGGCGGAATTAGTTCTGTGATTTCCGCAGTACGTCTTGATCAAGGCAAACTAAAAACTTTAAAAAGATATCAGACATCAAGACATGTTATAATCCTGGTACTTACCTCTTCTCTAAAAATGTTCTTCCATTAAGATGATTTTTGCCCATAGCCGTCGCTTTCCAAGCAAAGTAAGCTCCCTAAATTTAAATGTAGTTAAATGGAATTTAAGTAAGTTAACAACTAAGAGCGGTCAGTAAAGCGGTCTAGCGGGTCAGGCAGGTGCAAGTGGTCGTCAGTTGGACGTGGTGAGTATTGCTCAATGTAGCGTGGCGGAAAGTACGGTTCATCGAAGCGTGAAAGTTGTTTGTATGTATCTTCCCCCCTCCCTCCCAAAATTTTTTTATAGTCAGTGTGACGGGTGACGGGAGTCTGGTGTGGGGCTCATGGCTGGCTGGGTTGCGGGGATTTGCCAGTCATGAGAGCGGTATTCTATCTGGGGGCTGGTTGTGGAAGTGGAAGCCCCTGGATGACCCAGGCACCCAACCTGCACAAGCGATGCAGTTGTTAAATAAATAAATTCTTATATTTAGAACGATGACGAAGTGCGCTTTATGAAATTCTAAGCGATTATTTTTATCGTAAGTTCTTGGTTAAAGAATACTTCGTCGTGGCTTTTATCATAGTTAATAAGAAAAAGGGACAACTATAGGACAACGCGTCTTCTGCATAGTTTGACAAGAAATAATTCAGTCCTGAAAGTCGTGCTATGGCACTACAAAACGTACAATAAACCAGAACCACGGCATAAAACGTGGCTAATTTTTTATATGCGTGTGACGTCATAACCAGGCTAATGCGAAACGATCGGTCAACGATACTTTCACGTACATGTATGTAAGTCGAAAACTTGATTGAACTTGATGAACCCACAATGAGTATTTTTAAAAGCATACCACATAAATTACCCGGGTTGTCTTTCGTCAAAATTAGTGATGTTGTTTTGCACAAGAGTCGTTTTATTTACTCATGTATTACGGGCGTAAGACATTTCTTTATCAGAATTGTATCTTTTAGTAAGCTGTCCTTGTATAAAACGATGTTCGATAAACTTACGGAAGGATCACATTGGAAAAGATAAGGTCGATCTTCGTCCCAGCCAGCTATTAAAAGAGATACACCAAATGGACGAACACCACTGAAAAAGAAATTCGAAAGTCAGATCAGAGGTTAATAAAGTATCGTCTTTTGCTACGCAAGTTTTGTGTAAAACGTTTGAAAACAAAACTTACCCATATCAAAAATAAAGATTTGTTGAATCATATTAGATATACAAATTGACTTGCATATAAGTGGTTTAAAAGTTCACGCAAACTCGCCCCTCTTTAAATACTAGGAATGGAATAATAGCCTCTGAAAAGGGATACATGCATGCTGGTGTTCTGAGGTTACCGTATATAGTATACCTTCAGAGGTGTCTCAATTCTGACGTAGCGCGTCCACATTACGTCGCAGATACCACATCAAATTAAAGCTTATAAAATTTGCGACAAGAATATGCCAATAATTTTCGGTTTTAATAGACCTTATTCAAAAACGGCCGCCGAATTAGAATTATTTTATGTGCATATAAATTAGCCCTTATGACCTCGTTTTAACTGTAAAAATTATTTTGAATTTCCCACACGAAAACGAGTTCTTAAGGGCTAATTTATATGTATATAAAAGAATTATATTTCGGCGGCCATTTCTGATCGAATAAGGTCTATGAATCAAAGATTTTTCCACAATCCCTCTAGACGGATGTCGTGATCGCCTTCCACAAGCGTTAAGGTGAAGTAATACGAGCAACAAATTGCTGCAACATTGTTGCGTTGCAAATTGAAAAGCGTTGTTGCACGTATTACCATCCACCTAAACACTGGAGTCTACTTTTTTTCAACAATTTTTTTCAACTTACAACAAAATCATTGTTGGGTGGTAATACGTGCAACAACGCTTTTCAAGAAAAATGAAGAAAAAATGTTGCCTATTACCTCATGCACCTTTAATTCAAAGTGGGGTTTTTCCACTTTTTTGTATCGAAGGCAGTGGTTTGACAGAAACAAGCCCGAAGTAAAACATACGGCAATGGCCGTCAACAAAAAAGCTTTTGGAATTATTGAATTCCCCGACACGGTTTTGTTGGTGATATATTTATCTATCATCTCTAAGAAATGGAATGTAAGTAAGTTATAACTGTTTAAAATCTCCTCTTGTTGCGAGGAATGCATTTCGAGTAAACGATACTTTAGAAAATTGTATACTTTTAACTTTACTGGCGTTCAAAAACATTACATGCATCGTCATATCTCTGTCACTCTTCACCCGTTTTTCATATTTTTGTATGAAAATTTAGCACGAAACTTCATCGCGGTACCAAAAAAATTTTCAAAAAAATATTCGCCTCTGAAGGTCTACGGTAGTAAATTAGTTTTTCAAATCTTGCATACCTTCAAATTGACTTACCCAGACTGCGTGTACTCCTGCATTACTGATGCTATTTTATGAACTAATTGTGACGTTGGAATTTGTTCACGATGAATAAGAAAGTATTGCTGCGCTATTTTCCTTGCACGTCTCACCAATAACCTACAAGAACAAAATATGTGATTGTCATGGTGTGTATACGTTTGACGAGTTCTTCAAGCTATGAGGCTTTTCGGATCGTGTAAAAACGTAGAGTGTTGCGTAGGGACTAGGAAGTGATTTGGATAATTGGATAGAGCAGAGCAGAGTGAAAAGGTAGTAACTTTTATTAACTTTATCAGAGTAAAATGTTGAAATAATCCAAACAGTGAAATAAAAGTAGTGTGCTGCGTAGGCAGTGTTGAAATATACAAAACGAAGGGCCTTCGCTCGAAAGTTAGAAATCTAGGTTCTATAATTTCGGCAGTACTCAGAGACAGGTAGTTTTATTGAAGCATTTGGTCGTAGAAACACATAGGTTAATACCTACCTGTACCAAGGGCCATTTGGAACGTTGTCACGGGCAAAGTTGAATATTTTAATGCGACAAGCGCTTCGGACTGCCGAGATTTTTCGAGCAGAGCCCTTCATCAGCCTTTCAACATTTACAAATCGAAATATAGTAAGGTTTAAGCTCAACCGAAAAACGCAGTACTATATAAACTTTAGGGAATTTTGGTGAAGGAAAATTCGAGTGTAGAATATATACATTTTAAGACCAAACCGGGACCAATTGCGAAAAATGCAACTACACAGGCCTTCCGGCAGGAATTGAACCCACGACCTTGCGATTCTAGTGCAATGCCCTGACCACTGAGCCACGGAGGCCGTTGCCGAGAGCTTTATCGCGAGTTCTGTATACATTAAGGTGGTAATGCCAGGAGAGAATTGGGTTTATTAGAAGTAATATTGGGCATTTCACTCGATTATACATATCATGTTCTAGGGATTTTTGGTGAAGGAAAATTCGAGTGTAGAATATATACATTTTAAGACCTATATAAAACTTCTATATAAACTTTGCCAGTTTGCATGAATTGACCGTACCGAAAAAGATGGCGACTTGTACATTTAACCACAATCCTTTGCGCACATTAAATATTGTTTCTTACAGAATAATCGGAAGATAAGGTTTTAAAAGAGTAAACTTTGGTAGGAATGATGTTCTTGCATATTTAATCCATTTTAGCATGATAAACAATGTTTAGTTGTTATTTCCACTGATTTAGGATCGCAAAGCATTATGGTTAAATGTACCGCCGCCATCTTTTTCGGTAGCGTCAATCCAAGTTATTTTTGGTTTTCATCTGACGTCACAGTGGCCATATTGGTGCACAGAAACAATGAAATAGCGGCCATATTGGTGCACAATCCTTATCCTATGGGAATTTAAAACTATTGATCGTGGGCCGATCGGGGTCCCCCTCCCACCTCTGGGCGCATTTAGTCTCATTAGGACACTGGACTAACGAATAACGTATGCTTTTTTAATGTTTACTTTACCTGCAGTCAGGACCCATTCCACTGTAAACTAACCCAGAATTCTTAGTAATCATCTCAATCTTGCATAAAGAAAAATATTGATAAGAAAACAAAGTTGACAATTAAACAAAAAATAACAAAACTGCAGTCAAAATTGCTCTTTTAGGATCAAACACCTGCAACATTCCAATAACTCATTATCACAACCATGTGCTCACTCACTGAGACCTAAATTTCTAATGTCTTATGTCACACATAGCCTGTGTACAGCCTGAAGATACGCCTGTAATTCAGTCTGTGAAAACTCGCACAATAGCTCGTTGACCCCCCGCTGACCTCGGCAGAACTGAGAAGTAGATTTTGTTTGTCCAATTCCAAATCACAAGCCCTGTCTTATTCCAGTTACAATTATTTCTCTAGGAATTCTCGTGAGAGCAAATAATCCAATCAAATAAACAATTACATGTATGAATCATATGAGTATTAAACCACTCCATTAAACTCTACTTCTCAGATCTGAGAAGCTCAGCGGTTTTTTTTATTATTTTTTTAATTACTTTAGCTGATAATAACATACAAATTTAACTAACAGCTCAGGAGCACTAGCACAGTCAATTACGTTAGTGACCTACTAAAACATTGATTACAGTACAGATTACAGTATTCGCGATAGCTTTTGCATACGATCTCGCCGCTGGCCGAAATGACCCAACCAATGTGCGATACGACCAATCCAAGATGCGCGAACATTTGGCGAACTGTTTAGAAAGTCAGTCCTTCGCACCATTTCCCAGACAACCCGAGTCTAAAGCTGTCAAATTCCGCAAAGAGTTTGCCTTTCATGCGATTGAGTTGTTTTGCCATTGTCTCATGCCAGAGGCATGGGATGAAATGATCGAGTGCGACTTGTGCGGGAAATGGCTGCACATGAAATGCGAGAATCTAGAGACATTCCCAAATGAAGACGAATGGCAGTGTAGAGATTGTCGGCCTCCAAGCGCAAAGCGATCCAAACATTTATAAACGATTATAACAGTTGAAACGTTTTTAACAGAACTAATGTTGTGATATACATTTTTCAGTAATGTTTTTTTAATCTTTTACATATTTGGTCATAAACGATTATACCAGTTGAAACTTTCTTGACAGAACTAATTTTGTATATACATTTTTAGCGATGTTTATTTATCCTTGTAATTGTATACATATTTTCCATTTGGTAACTTTCTAGTTTTTTTGTAGTACTTACTCAGTTTGATAACAGTGTTATCTGATTTTTGAATTTAGATGATGTTACTGGCAATATAATTTTACTTGATGCATGTACGTCAACGAACCAAATTTTCGAACTTTGAAAATGTCGCCCAACAATGTTTTCTATTCGCTATTGCAACACAATAAGCTCGACTATGTGGGGTTTATAAGTGGCTTTGGATATGAAAATTAATGAATGTAACATATTCATCGTTTTCTGGGTTGTTTTGGGTATAAAAAATGTTTAAAAAGGGGGATCCAAATCCGCTAAAGGGGGTCCAAATCTACTGGGGGGGTCCAAATCCGCTGTGGCACCGGATCTGATTTTCCGATCAGTACGAAAAACGCTATAGTCTTGAGGAAGAATTTCTTTACTGAAATGTTTATCAGACAACCAAGTTTCAGAGAGGAATTAATTAATTAATTCTGAGTAGACAAAGTCTTGAAGGCTTGAAAGATTTGAGATCGTTTCTCCGTCGGATGACGTGTGCAAACTTCGAGAATTCCAGCTCAAACAACGAAAACATGATTTTTCTTGCTTTTTGAGTCCTTTATCGGCTTTAATTTGTTGATAATTCGCATAGGCAGGACCAGGGTTGCTGTGAATATCCCCAGACAAACAAATAAGCAGTAATGAAATTGACTCAGAGGTTTGTTGAAAAAGACGAGTTCCATGAATGAACAAGGCAGAGTTTATAATTGTCAGTTGTTTGCTGTACAAGCTGTGTTAGTTAGTAATACAAAGAAAAACTCTGAGCTCTATGCGACTCGAACCCGCAAGGTTTTTCTGAGTATTACTAACTAACACAGCTTGTACAGCAAACAACTGACAATTATTACTAACATCAAGCTGCAATTTCTGAAACTAACTAAAGGCAGAGTTTGTTAACGGTTTCTCTTTAACGGTTGATCGACGTTAGCCGTAAGTCTTTAGTTTTACACTTGTAGCTTCTCTGCAAACGTGAAGTTGGACACGTAAGTTATACAAAACCTTTTACTCGTTGTAATATCTCCAAAGATTAAGTAAATGTAAAGAATAAAACAAATCAGTCCGCACGAGCTTAAAAACCCGTGGCCAACCGCCATGGTGGCGCAAGCAAATCAAGGTGGTCAACAAGCCATCATGCAAGTTTAAGATAAGATAAGATAAAAACTTTATTTCAAGAGGGTGACACCTTACAAATAATTGATAAACTTGTTTCCACAGACTGAATTACATATATCTTATTAGATGTTTTGGTGTGTAGTATCGCTGTATATTTTTATTCATATATGAAGTAGTCTCCCGTGTGATAAATTGGATTGGCTAACAATCCAAATAAACAGTGCAAATAACTAACTATCCAAATATCGCTGTATATTTGCACTCATTTCTAGCGTTATTTGGACAGTTTTTAATGCAGGCTGTACACAGGCTCGTCACATTAGACAGGGCTGGAAACTCCAATACAATATACTGGAAATTTCAGTCCATCAGAATGACTTCAATATACTGACCATTGATTCCTAATGTATATATACTGTACTGTATGCTCATTTTATGTAATACCTTGTGAATGGTTGAATCATCATATAAAATTGACTTTTGTTTCTTCTCCGCTGCTAGTACCACTCCATTTGTTGCTACAACAATAAATACAATTATGTATGCTTGAAACTGTTGAAATTTAGTAAGACAATTGATTTTTATGTTCTCAGGTATGCCTCATTAATATTCCAGTGCCTAAACAGGATTAGAGAATGGTTGCACCCACTCAGCCAATCCCTATTGAGTATTCCAACGCTCTATATTCCATAGTGTTTTGATTTATCAAGATTAGACATATTAGTGAGCTCTATATAGAGTCCACTGCAAAGATCTTTTGTTTTCTTTTGTCAATAGCACAGTGAACTCTATATAGAGTCACTAATGAATTCAATAGAGTCACTACTGTAGTCTATACAGGGCTCAAAATAACGGCCAGTCACCGGTCAATGACCAGCCAATGATGTTTTGCAGGGGGAACGCGGGGGAACGGCGTTCCCCCACTATTTTTGTCGGGGGAACACCATTCCCCCTGACAAAAATTACGGTGGGGGAACGCCGTTCCCCTTAACAAAAATTAAATGTAGTGCAACACCGTTCAACACTGCACTATTTTTGCTTTGAGTCAATGAGTGTACTCGTTTTCAACCAAGTTAGCCAACCAGCTAGCCTGAACCAGGCTTTTAGTACAGTAGTCTTTTCACACACCATTAACTTTCACGACAGGAGCCACACCCATTTAATTTTACGACCAATGACCACGCCCACTTGACTTTAGTTAGCGTTCCCCCACTTCTAAAATTTGGAAAACATCACTGTGACCGGCCAAATTTTTAATGTGACCGATCAAATTTGTATAACACCGGTCATATTACTTGCAATTAATTTTATTACTTCCATTTGAAGGAACTTAAAATGATTGTTGTTGTGCTGTTGTATAGACCTGTTTCATAATGTCTGATATATATTGTGAACTATGCACGCATTTCTTTTTTATGACCAACGTTCATATCAGTACTAGCTTTTTTATATAGCATAGAATATACTTTACATGTTTTTTGTTGTGTTGTGGGTTTGTTTTTTTTTGGGTTTTTTGTTGTTTTTGTTGGGGTTTGTTTGGTTTGTTTGTTTGGTTTGTTTGTTTGTTTGGTTTGTTTGTTTGTTTGTGGTTTTTTTGTTGGTTTTTTTGGGGGGGCGTCGTGAAATTTGACTGGTCAAAAATCGCCTTTGACTGGTCACAATTGGAACTCACCAGTCACCATGACTGACGTAACATGAAACGTTATTTTGAGCCCCGCTATATAGAGTAAATTCTCTGGTAAATGTGCTAGATGCAAAAAAACACATTTATAGTTAAAATTGAACAATGGTTGCAACCATTCTCTAAGACTGTTAGACAATGGGCCTCCAGCCCCTCGTGGCCTTCTATCTAATTCTCGGGACTCTATATCCCATAAAGCACATGAGTGACCATTCTCTAACCCTTACATCAAACCCACAACCTTCTGATTATCAGTGACATGTTCTAACAATAAAAGTTACTGAGACTCAGCTGGCTGAACATGTTCAGTATAAAGTTGAATTCAGGTTGGTTCCACATGTGCAATAGGACATTTTGTTACTAAGGTGCTCATTTGGAATATGGTCACTCTTGAAAGAACAGGTTTTTAAATGTTTTGTTTTAAATGAGTGCTTCTTCTGTTCAAACCCTTCCACCACTAGTTCATCTCCATGATTCAGTTTTAGTAAAAGGAAAATACAACCACTATAGATGCCAACTTTTTGAAAGTCTTAAGTTTATTCATGATGTAGCAACAATACTTCTTGTTTGTACATCTGGTTTACTGTAGTGTTCAAAATTTATATGTTTTACTTTTAGGTACAATTTTAATCATTTTTCATATAAAGCATTTACAAGAGCAAAGTGTACAATGTCAATATACAACAGGGGCGCAACTAGAACATTTCGAGGGCAGAGGTTGAACGCAAAAAAAGGGCAAAGTCATTCAGTATTCTAAACAATTTGGGACTAGAAGCCAGTGGCGTGGGAAGCATAGATTCTAGGGGGGCCAGGGGCATGCCCCCCTGGAAAGTTTTTAATTTTGGGTCTATGAAACGGCATTTCCTGCATTTTTAGGATGCTTTTCTCATATTTTCGGTTGCGGAAATTTTTATTTGGGTCTCGCATTATTGCGGAGAATTGTATTGTGTGCTACAACGCTACAACACAATTAATTATCTGTTTATCTAATGTCTAACCTAGTATTAGAGGTCTCACAAAAAGGGCAGGGGTTAAAAAGGGCAGGGGTTGCAACCCTCCCCCCCCCTAATTGCACACCTGTACAATGTATGAAAATACATGTACTGTACATACATATTTTTGTTTTGCATGCAATTATGCTGTGGTATATTTACTGTATTCTTCCACCCAACTATGAGATATAATGACATCACTGTCATATAATAAGATGTAGTTATTTATCTCTGTCTTCTCATTATCTCATAGTCACATAATTATTAGTTACTGACAGTAAATACAGGCCAGGGGCCCGGGTCAGTTTTAATCTTGGACTACAGCATATGGCATCTTTACCTTTAATTCCAACTGAAGGTCCACCAGCTGCAACAGCAGCTAATGCATATTCTATTTGTACAAGTTTTCCAGAGGGACTAAATAAAATAAAAAATAAATTACTGTAATTTTACAAACAAAAATACTGCCAAAAATAAAAAACTGTCAATACATTGAACATTGTACAGTACACTATTTCATCATCAACATCTGTGTTCAAAGAGTGACATTTGTAGAGATGAGGTAACCACTAAAAATTACTGATTAGCTACCGTAATTTGGGTACCCCACTTGTAAGCATCCATTACAACTGTACAGTACAGTACTTAAAATATTACTGTAACTCCTGTACTGTGCTTTGCAGTTGCAAGCCAGGGTAATAATTTGTGTGCAAGGCTTTTAAATTGAGGGGAAATTTTGTCATCACATTGCATGCACCATTCTATTACCCACAGCAGCTTCAAAAATAGAAAAATCAACAGATAACCTGTGGGTTATTATTACCAGGAAAATACATGTACAGCAGGGTCTTAGTCAGGATCTGGAACTTGGGTGTCCAAATTGCCAACCTGGCAGTGTACTTCCCAGCAAAGCTGCAACCCCCCCCCCCCCCCCCCAAAGGGGTATTCTAAGGGCTAAAATTTTAAAATTTGGTAAGTAACCATAATGCTCACTGTCAATGTCATCAGATTCGACTGAACAAAAGAAATCTGACAACTTTCTTTGTTCAGTTTGTTGACTTTTACGACTCATAATTCTCCTCCATTATTCATGATACGAGGCATCGGGGCACAAGTTTTGTTTATATCTAGTGCAGACTCCTAGAAACTAGAGGGGGTGCCTGTTATTGTTAAATGTGTGTGCACCCCCTAGCATTATCCGATGATTCGAACAATGGCCGATGCATTCTAGGCTCAGATTCCAGCCGTTGGGTCAGGGATCGCAGGTGCACCGAGACACAACGGCTGGAATCTGAGCCTAGATGCATTCCTGTGCAGTGTGGTTGTGAATGTCAAAATACATGTTTTTTGCACAATAATTGTTTCGCTGATGGCTGATTAGTGCCACCAAAAATACTAGAATAATGAAAAGTGCCCTTTAGATTCTGTACTGGCCATCCAAAAGGTGTCAATATAGTAAACAGCCATCTTTATCAACTGGCCATCTTAAATCGAAACAGGCCATCCAAAAGACAGCTGGATGGCTGGCTGGCTAAGACCCTGATGTACAGTACTGCAAGTTTATAGCAATTAATATTCACAATTAATTGATAAAGTCACAAAAACCTACTTCACTGATTGCTCATCAATACTTAATATCAATCATGTAATTGATATTAATTTTTATTGACTCTTATCGATTTTATCGATTACATACTGTACGCCAGGATTAGATGCCACGCTGACTCAGCATTTGTCTGATATTAAAAGGTCCATATTTCATTTAAAAAAAATTTTAAGGCCTCCATAATGTGGATATCAACCTTTAAATAATAAATAACAATTTTGAAATCTTAGAAGTTCTCTGTAAAAATCATGAAAGTAGTGTATAACTGATAATTTCATGCTTTTTAATAGTGTTTTACCATGTGGCGAGTAAATTGTTAAATATAGTGGCTAAAGAAACGTTTTATGGCGTGATTAATTCAATATGGATATAGCAGAATTAAAGAGATAAATGTCTTTAGCAGTTACCAACATAGTTCTGGAGTTAAAAACAAAGCAGAAACATACCTGAAAGTTGTCAAACTAAAACTGTATCTTTCCGACATTTTGAGAATACCAAAACAAAATGGCCGACGAATCCCACAATGCAATACGACCCTATCGTTTGTGCTTACACCACGTATCGCCCTAATATACACATTTCTATTTTATTGTTTTTATCTTTAGAAATTCAGTGTTTTTACTCGTGTTTTTGTGATAACTTTATGTATTCCAAACACTACCACGGTAATCGTGGCACACAAAGACATTTCCAGAAGCATCGACAGCATTATGAACGAAGTCGTGAACAGACATCGGATCAAGTGAGGCCGTACACTGAGCAGATCCAACTCGACAAACCCGAACAGGCAAAAGGAGTTCGAGCGACGTACACAACAGACCCAGTGGAAGGAGAAGCTTGGTTGAGAAACAATGTTATCGACGTCAACGAAGTCGCGTTGGGCTTCGACATGGAATGGAAACCGCAGTTTGTAAAGAAAAAACTGGGTGGGAAGGAGAACCCGACGGCCGTGTTGCAACTGTCTACAGAAAATTCGTGTCTTGTTTTGCATATTAGTCACGTTAAGAGCCTGCCAAAGCATCTGGTGGAGGTACTCAACAACAAGGATATTTTAAAAGTAGGCTGTGGTATACGTTCTGATGTAAATAAACTCTTAAAGGACACTGGTTTGCATTGCAAGGGTGCTGTAGACTTGGTACAATTTGCAAGTAAGATGGGCTGTACGAAAGAGCAAGGGCTTGGATTGAAAGCCTTGAGTAGAAATCTACTGGGAATGGAACTGGACAAACCAAAATCGGTACAATTGAGCAACTGGGAAAGATTTCCACTTGGAAGGAATCAGATCCACTATGCAGCCTTGGATGCATGGGTTGGGATCAAACTGTATTTGTACATGAAGGAGAACCTGGGGGTTGATGAGGTTGATGTTCAGCCTGAAGCTGTGTTGCCCTCTCTACTTGATGAGAAGGTTTGTTGTCATGTGTGTGGTAAGAAATGCAAAGGGGAAAGTGCCCTGCAGGAGCACTTGGCTAATGCAGGACACGCTGCATGTGTAAACTGTGGGATGATGTTTGTGCATCATGTTACAAAAAAGCACCTGAGAAAATGTACAGGTACCATTGCTCATGGACAGACTTCTGGGTAAGCTCTGGGCTCTGGCATAAACTTGATTGATCCTGGTGCAATTATAGAATGTCCACTTTTATGAATTGTATATACTGTACATGTACCATATTGATGGTCTGACAGGGTCAGTTGCAGATTGAGTAGAATCTACCATAATTATGAATGCCTTGTTCTTTAACTCCCTTCCTTTTTGGACTGCCCAAAAATGTCCAAAATCAGACAATTGAATAGGGTCCCCCCACTGATCTCTATATAAATTGGATAGGGCATTCCCTATGGCCAGCAGCCAAACATTTTGTGCCAGTCACCGCCATCTTACGTAGTGGAATATATGATGCATTGTGGCCTTAGAACTTGTTCCCAATCCCAAAGTTGACTGGCATAAGCAATCTTGACGTCAGCACAGTCAGATCACCCAGGGGGAGGAATATTAAGTACTCTGTGCCAGGAGAGTTGGAAAAGCTGTAAAGCAAACAACAGATGCTGGTTTGTTTAGTTTTCACTGTTTAACAATGAATACAGTCAAAAGATGGCAAGTACACAACACAAGATATTGTTAAGGCATTAAAAGGTATAATTTAAGACTTGGAATTGAAATCTTAGTTCATAGATTTTATAGTCTGTTTTTCAGTTTATATTATCGTGAAGTTTCTTCATTGCTGGCACTGAAGAAAAACAATGAAATTTAAAGGTTTTACAGCTCAATAATAGAAACAAATGCAAGAAATTAGCGTCTTACAGTAAACCTTATTGAGTACTTCTTGTGTCCTTACATTCATTTAAATTTTCTTAAAATAACTCTTTTTGTCTGTTTTCAATCTACGAAAGCTTATGAACTTGGCCCCATGTCCTATCCAGTTTTATTGAGATCAGTAGGTCCCTCCTTTCCACATTACAGTCATTTGCAACTCACTTTTCACCCAAATCTTCAGAAGTTCACAAGTTTGTTCCAGGCACGCAACTAGGGGGGGGGGGGGCTTGGGGGGGTTGCAACCCCTGCCCTTTTTGTGAGACCTCTAATACTAGGTTAGACATTAGATAAACAGATAATTAATCGTCTGTCGTAGTACGCAATACAATTCTCCGCAAATCTGGTGACACTCAGAGGCTTCTAGCAGTGGGCCCGGGCGGCAGCTAGGCTGAATATAATTATGATAAATTTTAAATAATGCGAGACCAAAATAAAAATTTCCGCAACCGAAAATACGAGAAAAGCGTCCTCAAAAATGCAGGAAATGCTGTTTCAGAGACCCAAAATTCAAACATTTTCTGGGGGGATATGCCCCCGGACCCCCCTAGAATCTCTGCTTGGCTTCTACTCCCAAATTGTTTAGAATACTGAATGACTTTGCCCTTTTTTTGCGTTCAACCCCTGCCCTCGAAATTTTCTAGTTGCACCCCTGTTGTTCGGTAATTTAAACTCTGCATTTGATTGGTTGCTCGGTAGCCTTGGTTCCTAGCAGCCGCCAATCAAATTCATAGTTCAAACCGAACTTTGAACTTCCCAACGAACTTGTGAACTTCCGAACGAACTTCCAAAGACAAGGGTGAAAAGTGAGTTGCAAATGTTATGACTAACAAACTTTTACGATTTCACTTCAGTATGTCTAAAATCTGTGGACATACAACCCACACTTCAAAAGGACTTTGGAAGTTTTTGGAAGGTGTGTTCAGTACAGTACCAAATTAGCCTTTAGTTGTCATTGACCTTAGTCTCAAATGACCTCACATTTCCTTATTACCTGTAATTAAAAAATGGAAAATGGCTACTTGTATTTACTGTATAATACTGTAATAAATGTATATATTCAACATATTTAACACTCAAAATTTTCCTTCATTAAAACTCCATAGAACACATACCTGTAATTTAATCAAGTGAATTACAAAATATTATAACCTGATCCAAACATTAACACAAGAGCCAGTTAGAAGAATTTAAAAGTTTAAGCATTTTTATTTTCTCAAACTCTTTATTAAGGAAAAATTAAATGCAACCTTTTTTAACTAAATAAAACCTTTTTTAACAATACATTTTCCCATAACAATATACAAAATTCAGTGATTTACTTTGAATTCTTCTATGACGTGTCGGAGTTGTTACATATTGTATGTACTGTACATCCACAGAAATTCTGCTTTAAATAATAATTAGACATCATGTAACTCCTAAATTTCCTAGTTCTTATAAGGATGGTGAATTTGGCGTGTAGTTTTGAACTTAGACTAAGTACTGTTATTAAACTCATTTATCATATCAACTCTAACCTTCCATTCCTAACATGCTATTTGAAAAAGAAAATATGCCTGCAATGTAATACAGGATCTTTTGGGCCAAGTATATCGTGATAATATATTATATCACAGTGAATATTCCAAAATAACTTCTCGAAGTCCTAAATTATACAATTCTTTAGTAAATGTCATTTATACTGGTGCTGGTGAAGGTTCTGGTAGAATATCAACATACTGCATTTCCTGATTGTGATGTACCAGTGGCTGATACACAGAGATATCCTCGGGGTATTCCTTGTGCAACTCTTGATATTCAGAACTTGTGCAAGCGGGTAAGTCAGGAACAGCAATAGTTTCAGGTATGGTTGCATAAATATGCTCTCCGCCATACACATTGTCGTCGTGCCTGTTGTGACTCTGTTGAGTCTGTGTGCATGAAATGGAAGCACCGTCTGTTTTCTGGAACGTAACTGACGGACTGTGAGATCCCGAATTCGATTGGTTAGCTTTTCGGTGGCGGTAGTAAATATATAACATGATCGCAATCAGCACAACTATTATTACCACAAGAACTGTAGTTATTATCCATGTTAGTTGACTGTTTTTTCCTTTATTTTCCTCGGATTGTTCGTCTGTTTTCTGACTACCCAAGACCGACGTTGTTGGCGTTGAGGATGGTGAAGTGCTGGCCTTGGTGTTTATAGTGGTTGAATCAGTATAAACTGTCTGTGTAGAAACTCCTGGTGTAACTCGTGGCTGAAGATAATCTTTGTCTCTTTCTCGCACTTTCAAAGTTCCAGCAATTTTCAGAACAAGACAAAACTCCATGAAGTGATCTTTCGGTCGCATTGTACAACGCATGCCTGTCCTAATGATTCGACCAGGATAATTCGATTGCATTCGTGAAATTGCTGTTTTCCTAAAGGAAAGCCTCCAACTTGAATGGCGCCTTCGACCCGCTTTCGTCTGACGATCAACAGAAACTGTAACATCTGTCATCCGTACCCAAGTTCCATTTTTCGAAAAAAACTCTGGGTTCCCGTTCTTTATAGTCTCACAAAGAAAAGCGGGTATTGACCTCATTCTGATGCGGTCATTTGATGTGCTTAACACTGGTATTCGAAACGTACTGATCACTTTGGCAGTCTGGCAGCTTTCAGCTGTTATCTTGTGCATACTCCGACACTGATTCTCACTTGTAACGAAGGTCGAAAATGGTGCCACACAGTGGCAAACGTCGCATGGCTTGTCGTCGTATATATTTGTACAATGGGCCCCCAAATTCTTGCAGTCGCTATCCAAGTGCTTGAAAACCACCAAGTCGCTGTCAAATTTTCTTGTGACATTCAATTCTCCATTCTCGGTGGACACGAAATTCCAACCCCAAAAGATAAAAACACAAAAGGTTCTGAGTGGCAAAGAAAGCCACATAATCTTTCACCTGATGTAACTAATCCACCGTAATTTGGGTTATTCGTTATACAGTGCAAGCAATGGCAAAGACTATAGTAAACACTTGACTCAGCACACTTTGCGCCTGATATATCTATCTATTATCTCTCGTGCTTACTTTAATATTCATAAATGGTCGACATTTTAAAATTCTTTTACGTGCATATAAATTATTCTTTTATAATACATGTCATTTGTCATGAAGAGGGGGATATGTGTGCCGCGATTAAACCGCAATACCGGAAACAATTCGTCTAAAAACCACAACGCGTGTCGAAAAATAACGGTACCGAAACAGCGTGCTGGATATAAAACCGTATAAATCACTTCCACTTATTCCCTATATCGGAACTTTGAATTTAATTTGTGTTCTCCAGATTAATCGTTTTGGCGTCATGTGCATGCTAGAGCTAGGTCTGATCTATATTACCGTAGAAGAGTTAAATCACCGCAATACTATGAAAAGCACTACAAAACTGCAATACTGAATTGCCAAAAATCGCTAAATGGCCCCTTCATGACCACGAGTGTGTACTGCTGATGTTTTCGACTTCTGGCAAAGAAACATGGTACTAGTGATTTCCACAGATATATGAGATATTCTTACAATTTAGGTTGAGGGTGGCAAATAAGGTGGTTTGCACTTGACGTGGCGGCCATGTTGGAGGAACTTTAACAAAAGAATCTCATTAGCAGTTATTGTATTTATCACCAAATGCTGACAAAGCTCCAGAAGCCGTTAGCTTGCAGAAATTCAAAATGACTATCAATTCATGGACGTGGTAAATTTATGATTTCGATTTCGGCAAGCCTTCAAAATGTTAAAATGCAATGTGAATTGAAGCATTTAAAAGAAGCCGCTGTATATTAGCTAGACTTGGATCAAGTCTGTCTCTCGAGAGACAGACTTGATAGCCTGCGTCGCAGCCGGACGTGGTTTGAAATTGAAACCCGATATATACCGGGGTTTTTTCAATTTCAAAACACGTCCGGCTGCGACGCAGGCTACTGTATATTGGCTAACATATTTGATGTTTCACTGAAGCTTGTTTTATGACCTTCAAGACGCTCAAGTTCTGCTAAAACGGTTCTATAGTGTCTGAGCTAAAGTCAACGTTCCCTAGCCTTCGCCTGTTCAAGTCGTGAAAATGTTCAGGGTGACGTTGTTTACAAAACGAGGACGGTGTTGGGAGGACTCTTGAGACCACAATCAGTTATTCATTCTCTTTCTTTTTTTTTCTTTTGAAGGCCCCGTCGTAGACTTTAATTAAGGACCTGTTTATATGGAGGCGAGTTACCTGGCCAGCCGAGTTACTCGGCACATGACGAGTTCCCGGTCGGTAGAGCAAACACTATTTTTCCCACCGGGTAACGCGCCTTGGCGAGAACTCGGCACTGGCAGCTGGGATCTCGGTAAGGTGAGATAAACATTTCCTCATATAAACACTTTTGCCCGGGTAACTCGGCATAGCGGGATGAATTTTCTATATTCGTTACTTCATGTCACTTTCGTTGCTGATAATCTTCTCAACCCGTCAGGTAAGTCGCTTTCATATAAACAGAACGTAAAGTTTATTCCGGCAAATCGACAATATTATAGATACCTTTTTTGGGCTTAGGGGCTGTTTATATGAAACAGCCCCTAAGCCCAAAAAAGGTATCTATAATATTGTCTCTGTGGTTGTGGCCAGTTGAAGCGTAAATTTCAAAAATTAACATATTTCTTATTTCTTACAAGGGTACTGACAATGGTCAAGTGCATGCATGCATGGCGTCTACAGTAAAAAGAAAACGACCATGTAACTAAACATTCTCACGTCTCCATGCAACCAAGTTAAATTAACTATGATGCAACTCGGAAAATTTGAGCACACGTTGGTCTTTTTTATTTCGATCGCAGCATGGCCATGGGTTGCATTTTTATAAAAATAGGTACGCATTGCGTAGGTAAAAACACAGAGTAATATGTATCCCCCAACCTCGTCCCCAGGGCGTTTGAGGAAGGAAGCTCGCATTTTCCCGGAGGGTTTTGGTTAGGTTTAGGGTTTTGGTTAGGTTTAGGGTTTCCAGGGGGTTCTGGTTAGGTTGGTGGTGTGGGGGTAGGGAATTCATTTTTAAAATTATGATTATTGTCATTTCTAGGACATTTCACAAATGACGATAATCATCATTTCGAGATGAGAGAATATGCTGGTATTGTATACGTGTTTGTTTACAAAGCTATATTTTTTATTTGAAAGAAATAAAATTTTTATTAAAATTTTGTGTTCTGTGTATAGGTTGTTGGTATATTTAAAAAATAGATGTCTACGCAATGAGTGGGACTTCCGTGCAACGGAGACATTACGGAACCGACCTTTGTTGCCTTTGCGGTGTTTGCATGAAGTGTTCCCTGCTTAGAGGTTAAGCAGTAATATAATCACTCTTAAAGCGGATTTCCAGTCCTCGCACGAAGCAAGCTCGCTGCGAGTCTTTTACTTAGCGCTCGTGACAGATAGTTGGCCGAAATTTTGAACTATTTTTTACTCGCGGCAAGTACTCGCGGTAAAGGTCACTCTTTGTGGACAAATAAAAGACATTTTATTTTAATTTTCACATGATTATACCGTCACAAACAAAGAACACTTTTATTCACACACAGAGGATTGTTTTTATTCATTCATAGGACTATAAAAGGCACTTTTATTTATCCACTTGCAAAGGACACTTTGTTTGTGCACAAAGAGTGACTTTTTATGGCTAAATAAAACATATATTCTTTCTGAATTAATAAAAATGTCTTTTTATGGACTTCCTGGATGAATGAAGTTATGCGGTTTTTGCATCTTTTCAGTGGAAAGGGATGAGAATATAGACCACTTTCATAATAGCGACTAATTTGAATATACTTTTGTGAGCCAGCATATTAATAGGCTATTCTAGCCTCGTTTGTGTGTCTGCAATTCAAAAGAATATATGCTTCATTGCGAGGCCAAAAAGGCTTACTTAAATGCACATAAACGAATATTTAAAGCCGTGGCCGTTCTGAAAGTGGTTTGTATTGAATTAAGGTGGCTCCATACAGTTTCTTGAAGAATGGAAAATACAAGTTTGAGAGTCCAAAATACGTGATTAAACAATTCGGGAAAAGAATAAAACTAAATGTTATGCATAGTTAAACAGTCTGACAATCAAAAACTGTTACCAAATAAATAGCAACAGTTGTTGCTATGGCAACAATGACTTTTCAAAATGGCTGCCAATTACCCTTTAAACTAAATTTAATTTTTTGACCCCCAATTTTTTTTTCATTAAAACTTTTCTGTAAGTATGAGTAATCAATAGGCCGATTTTGAAAAAATTCTGTAGAACGAAATTATTTAAAAATTAACAAACATGATTTTTCCGGGAAAAAAATTATTCGTTCTACAGTATTTTTTAAAAATCGGCCAATTGTTCACTCATACTTCAAGAAAAGTTTTAATGAAAAAAAAATTGGGGGTCACCAAGTTTTTTTCAAATTAAATTAGTTTGAAGGGTAATTGGCAGCCATTTTGAAACGTCATTGTTGCCATAGCAACAACTGTTGCTATTTATTTCGTAACAGTTTTTGATTGTCAGACTGTTTAACTATGCATAACATTTAGTTTTATTCTTTCCCGATTTGTTTAATCGCGTGTTTTGGACTCTCAAACTTGTATTTTCCATTTTTCAAGAAACTGTATGGAGCCACCTTAAACTAGTCTTGTATATTAAGTAATAATTCAAATACGAGACGGAGGACTTTACCGGGATTTCAAAGTCCGAGTGCTTTTTGAAAAGGCGAGCCAAAGGCGAGCCTTTTTAATGCACGAGGGCTTTGTAATCCTGGTAAAGTCCGACGTCGAGTATTTGAACTGACTTCTCAAACTCAAAACTCCGAAGATACCTCTGAAATGTAATATAATTTGCCTTATTTCAAAGTCCCAAGACTTTGAAAACGTATTTTGCATTATTTCAAAGTACTAGTCCTTTTCCTCCGATTTCAAAGCACTGATTAAACATTAATTTATTTTGTTTTTGGTTCATGAATTATTAATGAGTTTGAGAAGTAATATATCCCACGCGAGTCAGTGTTCTTCCTCCATTTTCTGAATACTGCTTGGCTGTATTTAGACATCGGAGAATGAACACTGACGAGTGTTGGATATAGTTTCTCAAACGAATCAATATTTTAAGAGAAAATCGACCTCAAAGTTTGCTAAATTTAACTGTAATCTTCCTCCGATTTCTAAATTCTGATTAAACATTGATTTCTTTTGAATTTTCATCATGAATTATTAATATGATCGGTGGCCCCTTTGGGGTGGTGAAACAATACGAAATATTTAAACCATTAGGGAGCTATCATTTCCTTCAAATTATGAAGCTTAACCACTATTAAAACCACCATCTGATTGGACAACCTTTTAAAACGAAACCTCATCCCCATACCACCCCCGTAATCACGCCCCCCGGAAACCCTAAACCTAATCACAACCCTCCGGAAAAATATATATATATATATATATAGTTCAATCTACAGACACGGTGTTTCGCTGTACAACAGCTCATCAGTGTAGCTTGGAACAATCTGAATGAATTTCATCAATTACTTATACACATGCGATCGTCGGTGACAACCGCATGTGGGACAGCATCGGTGAAATACATTCAGATGGGTAGTGAGCGTTGCATTATCGCTAATAGGTACCCACGGCAACTTCGCAGAGTGCTCAACAACACCGAAGTGAAGGAGCATGGCGAGATCTAGACTTGCTCCAAGTCCGCCTCTTAGCGCTAGTTTTTGCGGGCCGGTGGAAAGGCCGGCGAGCGGAAAGGCGGGAGAGCGGAAAAGCGGGAGGAAAGAGACGGACTTGTTTCGCTTGCAGGTTTTTGAATCTAATTAAATATTCTGGCGGGAAATCGCTGAAACGTACATCGCCCTGTTTTGACGTGTTTCGGGTTGTCGTACATGCAATGGAAAGTGGTTCTACCCTTACTAAAACGTTTTCAAGAGTTGTTCAACTCCAACTTCCTAAGAATGTTAAATCACGGATATTAGATACTGTGGATCCGAATTACGTCACCGGTCGAAAAATTGACCGGTGAATTTTGGCGCGCTGCAGGTGGGAAAAGTCCCTTTCAACGAGGAACCGAAAGGTCAAAAATGTTTGAAAAGGACTTTGAGAAAGTCTAGGCGAGATCCCGTTTAACGTCACGTCCTGCCTCCCATGTAAACAGCCCCTAATGTGCTGCATGCTAAACCCGGATTGCAGTGTCTGTTGACATCAATCTCAAGCAACCGCGTTTTCATGCTTTCAAAGATGTTACATCCTCAGAGTAGCTTTCCGCATACGCGTTTTTCAGACACACCAAGAGTATATCTGTACATGTATGAACCATGGATGAGTGCATCAACGCTATTTTTTAAGCGGGAATGTCGAGAATCCGAGAATGTCATTCTATATTAATAAGTGTAGAGTACTTCATTTTCCACACTTGACGTCATTTTCAGCCTTTTGAATTCTATTGAAAATATACAAAATCTATGACACTAAACGAAATTGAAAAGAATTGAAAAGAAAAATTGAAAAGAAATTGATGTCATAGGGTGAAAATTATGTATTCTAGTATACTTATTAAAAGGGATATACTCTGCTCGTAAAATGCGCAACATTTTTAATTTAATAGATTTACGCCGCGCTACATAAAGACTAGGTACAACTACGCCGCGCGAGGAATTATGGGATTTGCGAGCAACACGATTCTTTCTTTTCGAGATTTCTAACGCTGTTGTAGGGTGATTGTAGTTTGAATTCGATCTGGTTTGCTTTTAAACTGAGATATTATTTGCCAAGATGGGTCGTATGCATAGCCATGGGTAAGTATTATAAACCTGTTTTATTCAGTAGTCTCTAATGTTTTCAAAAGAGTCAAAGTATCGTCATTTTTCGATGTCTTTCGGAACGTCTGGTGAACACGTGAAATCTATGGCAAATCTACTTCTATACTGTCTGATGTTTATAAATAACGATTGCGACGAATGCGAGATGACACTTATATTTTTGTAAAAATGAAAAGTTTTTCAAACTTTTGTAGATAGAAATTACATTATTGGTTTCTCACGTATAAACTCTGTTCTATTTTATATTAATTATATATGAGCACAGTCAGACTGTGCCTTGATGTACTTTTAATACAGTAATATATAATAATCGATAAATATTGATATCAATCGATATTATTAATCAATTGATGCTGGAAGTCGATGACATATATCTGTGTGACTTTCCATCAAAATTGATTATTGATTGATATCAATTTTTAGAATAGTTAGTTACTAAAAACTTATTGACTAAGCAGGTCTTTACGGCAAAATTAGCCTGCTCACAGTAACCAATCAAATTGCTGGTTTAACCACAGGGAACCCAGCTTGGCAGCGCGTGGGCACCTGTGGCGGTCTCGAAAGACGCGCAGGGCACTGTGGCAGGGGATTTTAAAAAACCGGTTACCGTTAGCGGGGGAAAAGGTGGAAAAAAGGGAAAAACGGGGAAAGGGGGGGAAGGAGAAGAAAAAATATAAGGGATGAAACACCAAACGTTCAACGTTGGAATGTGTTCCGCAAGTAGCCAGGACATCTCATATCGTCGGGAGCCACCGTTAGAATACTGAAACTGACTGAAACTCAGAGTCAGATGAATGTGCAATAAATCAATAATCCTGAGACTTCCCACTTTATCCGAAAAGCTTATCGTAGGATTTCGTAGCTATCCGAAGTGTCAACGATGATGTAGTGTCCTAGCTACTTGCGGAACACATCTCCCGAAAATACGGCATGTAATTTAACTGCAAAATCACGGCTAAAAGTTGAGATTTTGCATCATTTTGATTTATATTTTGATAAATGAATCATTATCACAACTACTTCGCTCAATTGTCTTACAATTTGAATACCTATAGGCGCTTAAAACAATGTTCAAAACAAGGAAGAATTTGTGTTTCATCCCTTTATTATTTTCCTAAACACACCACGATTGAGTGTGCCACAGTCCCCCGCGTGTCTTTCGTGTCCGCCACAGGGTGCCCACGTGCGTTTTAACTGCATTTGCTAACTTTTTGGGCTTTTCAAAGTTTTCTTTTATTGTTTTTTTTTGTAAACAAAATGACTGATGAATATTTCTTGCCTTTTAGTAAAGGTATTTCCTCATCTGCATTGCCGTATAGAAGAACAGTACCTACGGTAATTTATGTTTATAATTTATGGTTAACTTTGGAAATTATGCTTAATACTTTTCATGAAATAGCCAGTGTACAATATTTTTCTGTTTAATTTTGTTCATTAGTGGTTGAAACTAAGCTCTGATGATGTCAAAGAACAGATTTACAAACTGGCTAAGAAAGGACTGACACCATCCCAGATAGGTAAGGTTATGGAGGACAGGAGGAGGAAATGTTTGGGATATAACTACAACTGGGTTACTGTATTAAAAGTCATTCTAAGTCAAGGTCCAAATTAACGCTTTGCAAATTGCAAAGCAATTATGGAAATTTCTAAAAACTGCGAAGCAGTTCTAAAAAAATTTTGAAGCTCATTTTTGAAAAATGTAGTATCGTATCACATATACTGTAACAACTCAAAACACAACGTAACGTGTAGAGATGAGCCGATTACAAAAATTGCCGATTACTGAAGCTGATTATTTGGGGGCTGATTAATTTACTTTAAACAAGTTGGGATAAACAAGTTTCTTTGCTTGCCACCAAACATAAGGGCATGCTTGCAATGGCTGTAGTGGAAGGGCGAGAAAGGCATCGATCTCTTCTTCAACTTTGTGGCTGGTGTTGGAAGTGCTGTCGCTTGACCCAACAATCTCGTCGAAGCAAGACCATAGGTCTTGATGAGGTTCAGTGCTGCAGCTCTTCCTGGGTTGAGATGTTCTCGGTCGTGACTACTGGTACCTCAACCGGTGAAGATCCTTTGCCATTTTCTCATGTTGGTTTTAAAATTTAAACTTTTAAAAGCGTTTCACAAATCTTTTGACAGACTATAGAGTTCCAAAGTTCCGGTTCATTGTTTCCGAAGTTGGTGACAAACATTGCAACTTTGTTTTGATGTTCGCTATTTGATCGGCTGCTATACGTGATGAATTTGCGGAGTTCGTAAACTTTGTGGCAAACGTCTGACTGCGGAACTCTTCCATCAAGAGTTATGTGAAACGCTCTGTAATCATTGTGAAATAAGGACTATTGTGTTTGGGCTTATGGAGTTACGGGCTTATGGTGTGTGTGTTTGCGTCGTTCATGAAAAGCTTTATTTGAGACATGCACCGATTATTTTGCCGATTATTCAAAATAATCAGCCGATTACCGATTATTTTAAATTGGCCGATTAACCGATTAGTTTCCGATTAATCGGCTCATCTCTAGTAACGTGAACTTTTTAGAAGGTGAGGTAACATTTCAGAACATACTTTTTTTTAGAGTGACTTTTTAGAAGCGTTGCGCAACTTTTCTGAATGTATCTTAACTTCTTTGAACATAACACAACTTCTCTGAATGGAGGATAACCTCTGAACATAGCATAACTTTTCTGAATGTACATGTATGCAGCTTAATTTTTCAGAACGTGGCATATAACTTCTTTAAAGGTAGTGAAAACTTTTCTGAATGTAGTGTATAACTTCTTAGGACGTAGCGCAACTGTTCTGACGGCAGTGCCAAACTTCTTAGAACGAAGCATAATTTTTGAGAACATACAATATGTAGCGTAACTTCTCGGAACATACTTTTTGCGGTGAATCACAGTTCCTATTGCATGTGTGTGGCATTTGTTTGTCAGTGGGACTGTGATTATATTCATACACAGGCTACAGTGAAACCTGAGTTTTGCGACCCCCATGTTTTATGACCACCTGTCATATACGACCACTTTTTCTGGCAGTGACGATTTGTGTTGAAATATACCTGCAATGAGCGACCACCTGCCTAACGCGACCAGCGACCACTTTTTAGTGTCCCAAACAAGATATTTACCTGTTATGAGCGACCATCTCAACGTAAAACTGCCGAAATACATTAAAGAAATACCCATTTTTTCGTACTAGTAAACAAACCCGAATGCGACCACATGCGAAAACAAGAAACCGGAAGTGTTGCGCAATTGCTGTGTTACTGCATTTTAGTCTTGTTTTGCTTCTCTTTTGAGCATTATTTGATGAAAATCTGTGAATTTTTGTTGTCAGAGTTAAATACTTTTTTAGTTGACGTTTGAGAGTTAATACAATGACTGAACAATCCAAAACCATGAGTACCATTTGTTAACTTTAGACAAGTTGATCTTGACGATCGTTTACCGCGACAAGTTTGTATATTTTACAACGGCTTTTTATTAACTTGGAAAGGAAAGTGACAAAACTGAGTGTTCACATCTAAAAAATACTACTGCCATGTACGACAACCTATCATTTACGACCACTTTTACCTGGCAACAGGGGTGGTCGTAAAACTCAGGTTCTACTGTACATTCAGGCCAGAATTGTGATTTTTGACACCATTGTCCTGTGAAATTGTATATACAGATATTTATTTCCAATGTTGAGACAAAACATTTTAATTTGAACCAACATCATATTTTTTCTCCATTACAAATAAGTTTATTTCATTTTACAGGTGTAATCCTTCGAGATTCCCATGGAGTTGCCCAAGTGCGTTATATCACTGGAAATAAAATTCTGCGAATTTTAAAGAAAAATGGTAAATGAATTGTAACTGGATATGCTAATCTAATATGTTGTACTGTACTACACATTTCTTACAGTTGATTTCATATTACTTTACCGAGGTGTGTTGCAAAAGTTCATTGGAATTTGAATCAAAGCTCATAATTTCATTGGATAATCAACAACCATCGTTACAATGTACTCAAGCCTTTGAATTTCATCGAGGACATGTCCTCCGATAATCGTCATTTGGCCGCCGATAGGGATTTTTTCCCCATAATATGTAGGACTTTTGTCCACCGATGGAGTTTGGAGTTTTTAAATTTTCCTGATCAATTGAACGTATGATCGTGAGAAAATGTTCGGCAATAGAATATCCCAGCCAATGATTGAATTATCAGCGTGTAAATGTTTTGGTGGCCATTGTGGGATCAGCCCGGAAATTCAGCCCGGAAATACAGGCACAACTCAGTGTGCTAACCACGTGTTCAAACACTGATGGCCATGATTGTGCATTGACATTAAAATATGCAGAGGACATTGTTCAGTGTCAGAGTGAAGCGATCTGTATGTCCAAGCGAAGAAGACAGTCCTATATCTATATACCAGTCACTACTAATACTATAGCACATAAATGACATAATATCATGTGAATGTTAGTCACTCTTTATCATGGATTTAGTAATTTCCTGACTGTATAGGATAACAGTTTTGTCCTAGCTGAGAGAAAAATGTCCTTGGATAGCCTCATGGAAACTCATTATCGGAGGACATTTTTGTCTTTGGATGCAAAAAGTATAATTCGAGGCCTGAATGTACTACTACAGTACTTGCCAATTTCCCAATGAACTTTCCAACACACCGTGGTAAAGTAATATGAAATCAACTGTAATAAAGTACTGCTTTGCCTTACATGGTCTGATGGTGACTTTGGTATAAAGTCGAAATATTACATGTACGCTACCATTTCATCTTTTTGTCTTGTCTCTGTTCCCCTCTCTTGCATTTTTCAAGACGTTTGATTGTGGTTATCGTGTACCAACAGGGGTGGCTATCACCCAGCTTCTTGATATTTGAGAAGAGCTGTTTTAATAATTGATGTGGTTTTCGCTTCTTGACAATTGGATTATTTGTTCTCAGAGAATAGTTGATTTTTGAGGAGATAACTGATTTGGCAATTAAGTGAATTACAGTCATTTGCAACATACTTTTCACCAAAATGTTTGGTAGTTCGTTCATACATGTGCAGGTTCGTTACGCAGGCTTCTTTTGAACCAGGGGTGTAGGAAGCTTGATAAACTTAGGGGGGGGTGAGTCCCACGAGGCGCCACCATGATTGGCGCCGAGCATGAAAATTTGGAGTCTCTAGATCGTCGGAAATGGCATTTTCAGAGTCTTCTCTACCTCTTTCGTTAGGCCCTTTCATTAATTCTTTCATTATGATTTGTGAGTCTATGCTATCCATGAGTCAGGATGGATTATTATTAATTGGCCGATCAGCTCAATATTTCGCTGCAATTTTTTTAAAATTCAATTATTTGGAACGAACTTCCAAACATTTTGGTGAAAAGTATGTTGCAAATAACTGTAACGTTGTAGATGCTTTGTTTTAGCAATGGCTCCATCTTTACCTGAAGATTTGTATCACTTGATTAAGAAAGCTGTTTCGGTGAGGAAGCATTTGGAGAGAAATCGCAAGGTTGGTGTGTTTTAAAGAATATTTTAACTTTAGGGTTCTGGACAACACAAAGTAAAAGTTTTGAAATGCAATCAGGTATATTCGGTACAGGGGCGCAACTAGAAAATTTCGAGGGCAGGGGTTGAACGGCAAAAAAGGGCGAAGTCGTTCAGTATTCTAAACAATTTGCAGTGCTGTAGCAAGGTGTCAAAACGTGTGTGTGGGCGGGGGGGGGTAGAAGTGGCAATTATTGACCGCATTTGTAGGGGGGTCCGGAAACACCATTTGCAGCAATTTGAGCGAACTTTTTCATCTAATTCTACCGCGAGTATAGTTCAAATTTTACTGTAAAACGAAGAAATTATCACACCAACGTACCCTACAGGTTGCCAAAATCCAGCTCTATCTCTCTGATTGGTTCAGGGAATTGAAGCCTCGACAGACGACACTTCACAAAAGTGAACATATTTTGGGGGTTGCGTTGCTCCGTTTGAGATTTTGAGTTGTTTGATCTTTCAATAATTAAAAACCTATAGTCCTATACATTACTGAATAGCTTCTAATTCTTCTAAGATGCCTCTGCCCTCGGACACATGAAAAGTTCGACATTTGGTCTTAGCCTTATTTTGCACAAATTTAAATTCAGGTTATCAAAACAGGCAAAGAACTTTATCTGCGAAAAATTTGGGGCACTGATTTGGGATACCAGATAATCTTCGTTATGCTTCTTCGAGAACACTCGACAACCACTATTGTATTGCGTACAACAACAGACGATTAATTATCCGTTTATCTAATGTCTAACCTAGTATTAGATATCTCACAAAAAGGGCAGAGGTTGCAACCCCCCCTAGTTGCGCCCCTGTGGTTTCGGTCCGCTAAAATTAAACCGATTTTATCGGTATACCGGTTTTATAGACCAGTTGCACACATTGTCACAATGTACTGGCTGGTTGACTGGCGATGCTTGGTACGTTCCACCCAGCAGTTTTGCTCCAGGCTTCCAGTCGTCTCTTTGCGGGCCTGATAAAGCTAATAAACTCGTGGCCTTTACTTTCACTTCAGGATAAAGATGCGAAATTCAGACTTATTCTTATTGAAAGCCGTATTCATCGTCTTGCTCGCTACTACAAGACCAAAAGAGTATTAGCACCAAACTGGAAGTAGTAAGTTTTCTGCTATGTTTCTATATATCACGAATCTCCATTTTAAGATACTTTGATGTAAACGCGACAGCCAGTTTGAGAGAATTCGATATTTTATGTGAAACGTGGATTAAGTTTGCCTAAAAGGTAAACACGTAGTTAACAAATATATTACATTTTTCCTTGCGTATATGGTTCGATGTTCAATATTTCCATTTTTTCTTCTTAATTTTAGTGAATCGTCTACAGCTTCTGCACTGGTGGCTTAAACTGATCTCATGATTATTAAAAATTACAAGTGAAATATAACTTGCTGTCTGCTTTGTGTGTTCATTGTAATTTAGTCATGCACAGGCTCTCTCTTTCTGCTGTATTATCCCTTTTCGCTGCTGAGGCTGTTTTCCACTAGGCGACTTTTTTCGCGCAAAGCGACTTTCTCTTTTGTCTTAAGCCGGTTTTCCACTAGGCGATTTTTTTCGCGCGAAGCGACTTTCTTTTGTTCGAATTCAATAGATTTCTGATTAGTTCCAGCTCAGAGCTCATGAGACAAAAGAAAAAGTCGCTTCGCGCGAAAAAAGTCGCCTAGTGGAAAACCGGCTTTAAGCTCTGGACTGGAACATTCAATTCTAATAATGAAAGTAGATTCGCGCGAAAAAAGGTTGCCTAGTGGAAAACAGCCTTTCAGTTCTATACTGTGCCTGCGGGGATGTTTCCAGAGTCTGCGTTCCCCTTGACCTGTTCTAGCGAGACCTGAATCAACAACCGAAGCAAGCTCTGGGAGCGAGATTCGGTAAAGGGAGGAGCAGGGAAATCTGTCTGCGCATGCTTAGCCGCAAGTCTAGTGCGGGTTTTCCACTGGAGTTTTCCAAGATAATTCAGTGTAAACAAATATGGCGGTCGGATGGCCAGGAAAAGGTTTGCTATTTTATATCGTTGCTTTTCTGCATTTTGAAATGTACAAGGGTCTCGACAAAAGCTACATGCATAGCCTGTAATAGAAATTGTAAATAAAATACGCGGAATGTCGAAAGCCAAACAATATATTTACAAACGTGTGGGCATGTCCAGAATGACAGCCGTATAATAACAGCGACAAACGCATGGTTTCGAAGACGAAATGAGGCGTCAACGGCAATTTTTAACGGTAAACATCTACCAACAATACGTTCCCATACAACCAGAGAATGAAATCACATGATTTTCGTTTTGGAGCAAAAGGCAAACTTTGCAGAAATTAACAATATTTGCATGTCGTCGTCACACTGAAATTAGTAGCATAGACAAGTCAAACTTCATTATAAGATCTGAGCAAGACAAAAAAACTGATTATATATTTCTATGTATACGAACGGAATTATACATACATTTAGCACAACATTGTGGCAGTTAAAAGGTCTTGCTCGACATAAGACGGAATCTAAGTTCAATTCGTTTCACAGAAAGCATTAACTAGTAAACAAGTCGTCGGATGAAAGGAATGAATACATAATTTACCTGCCAACGGCAATTTTTCCATTAGTAAATACCCCTCGGATATCAAGAGCAGAACTTGGATAACGTGAACCGGTAATTAAATTTTGGAGCAAAAGGTAAATTTTACGATATAGTCGATCAGTCATCCCCCCACCGATTTGGCTCTAATGTGGTTTCTCATACCGCTATTTCATTTTCCAATATTTATATAACCTGCCACTTGAAATATCCCCTTTCAAATCTCAGAACAAAGTCCGTGTTGCCAGGAAATTATCGACATATGTTAAAGCTCTGGTTAACCGACAGATGGTAAATATTGCAAACATCTTGGTGGTTATGTCTTCTTCACATTTTCAAATATACGATGTAAACAGCCACATAACTCAATGAGCCTGCTGTATTTCTCAATAGCGGTAACAAATTCCCCTACTCTTGGTAAAGGGTCTTTGATTTTCAAAAAAAAATTATCCCTGGGTCACCAGCCTTAGCCTGCAACAATGAAGCCACTTACATACATGTACACCTTATTCATAAAATTATTTTATATGCATTTAAATTAGCCTTTCCAGCCCCGTTCTTGTGTAAAGTTCTTTTAATTATAAACACAATTAGAACGCAGCATATCCTCTCGTGATCTAGAATTCAGAGTAATGCTGAAGCGTAAAGGCCTGGCCAAACGCTTTCAACATTTCATTCAACATTGTTGAATTCAACCGTGATTCAACATGTTGAAAGCGTTTGGCCACCCTGTTGAATGATGTTGAACGTTGTTGAATGGTGTTGAATGATGTCAACGAAATTTAAACATGTTCAAATTTTCGTTCAACAATGTTGAACGATGTTGCATGAAATGTTGAAAGCGTTTGGCCAGGCCTTAACTTCTCTTCTGGGACTTGCGAAGACAAAACAACGAGAATTTTTCTTTCTGTTCTGCTCTTGGCTTATGACTGTCCTTATGTCGCAGGCTTGGCTTCATTCTTGTGTTTTGCCTTTTGTTTTGCCCTTGTGCTTATGCTCAAGTGCATGTGAACGGCTTAACCGCGACCCTAAACCTAATCACAATCCTCAAGAGAGAAAGCTGTATTCTTTTTTTCAGTTTAAAACATACCGCATGTGGGACAGAAGTCTCGTGGGAATGGATTCAGCCGATAATCCTGAATTTTAGACACCTTTCGCTCAATAGAAGAAGCTCCACAATGCAACGAATCTTCAACTCCGTGTGTCTTTCTTCATTGCTACAAACAAGAAGAGAGAAGAACTATCGTCAGATGTTTCCGAAGGGACAATTGCAAATAGTTGTATAGATGGCAAATATTACGAAAGGAAATCTACACTAATACCGGAAAATATTGGAATCTCTCCATTTGCCAAGTGTCTTATTAAGGTCAGTGCAGAAATGCTTAATAATTCATAAGATGAAAACAAAAGAAATCAGTACCAAGACGGTCAACTGGATACCCAGTCTTAATTAGCATAGAATTTTGCCAACTTTCAACCTGATTTTTTCATAAAATACTGATTTGTTTGAGAAGCTAGATCAAACACTCGAAAGAGTGTTTCATCTTGTGTTTCATCCTCTATCCAGTCACCTTGAAATTGGTTAAAAACTCGGTCTACGACCTCGTTTTTAACCACTTCTCGGTGATTGGATATCGGATGAAGCACTCTTCCTCGTGTAGTCGTGTTTGATCGATTACGTAAATCCCAATAGTGGAAACCCTTTTCAAATAGCTGACTAAACTGAGGGACGTTAAACCAATATGTTTCAGTTTAATCAAACGCGCTCGTGCTTCAGAACGATTGGTTAGGGAGTGAAGTGACAATTCCACCATTTGGCGAAAGTTATACTGCATAGCTTTTGTGCCGGTTTCCCCATCTCAACACGGCGACTTCGGGAACGTGTTTAAAGAATATAATTTTATGTCAAATACAAAGAGCGTTTGCAAATGACGATCCCAGGAGGAATTTGCTCTGTTGACAACGCAGAAAAAAAAATATTACGTTTTAAAGGTGAGGTAATACGGGCAACATTTTGTTGCACGTATTACCACTCACCTTAAACATTGTCACACAACGACTCTATACTTCTACAGTTCTACTTGCTGCAACATGCAACGCTATTCAACTTGCAACGCAACAATGTTGCAGCAATTTGTTGCTCGTATTACTTAAATATAACGCACAACCTGGGTCATTACAGAAGCTTAGGAAAAACCATAACCTTATTCTTGCGATGAACACTGCATGGTTGAGGCGTTGTGCAACCTTTTTCGTTCAGAAATCCGCAGAACTACTTCCACCATAGTCGTATTCTGTTGTCGAAACTAAAGTACCTATTGGCGAAAAGCGACTACGCTTAAATAATAATAATAATAATAATGGTTTTATTGAAGCATATCTACAAAGTAGCTATACATCTTCAATACTATAGTATTAAAATTATTTCTAACAATAAATAAGAACTATATGTGTGTAAAATAGGGATGCTTAAAATTATATTGTATTTACAATCTGATCATGTGTAAATGCATAAGCGTTCTCTAGCATTATGAAATAATAATGTTTTAACTTGTCTTGCAAAAGATATAAAATCTTTGTCGTCTCTAATTATTTCTGGTAACTGATGAAATAGTTTCGAAGAGCAATCTTGAAAGGTTCCAGTTTCCAGTGGGATAACAAAGTTGATGCTTTGGCTCGATCGTAATTGGCGGTTAACTATACGCCTTTCGAGCTTTAGGTAGTCTGGGAACGATGGGTCCCACAGTGATTTATGTATCAGACAAAGAAGATGATGCTCAGTTCTTTCCTTAATAGGAAGCCACTTGAGCTGATGTAACACGTCACTTTCGTTGGTATATTTATTGAGGACGAAGCTTGCTGCTGCGTTTTGAATCCGTTGCAGTTTTCTTTGCAAATACTGTGGAAGTGGATAACACACTACATCGTTAAACATTCCACAAGTTGTTTTAAATGGAGCTAAGTTCTTCAATTTTCGAAGGGTGGACAAAACGGCATAACACGATGAAGATAAATTTTTAATGTGATCCGTCCATTTAAGATGTTCATTTAATGCTCATGTACCGAGAAGTTTAAATGACGATGTTCTCGAGTACTTCTCCATTAGGCTGTGATTGTTGGAACCACATCCTTAAGACCGTGCGCTGTAGACATTTGCTGAGATGTAATTAGCATCTGTTTGGTCTTATAATTAGATCCATTTAACATAAGATTAGATTTAGTAGCCCAGTCCTCCAATTTGGTGACGTTGTCATTTATCTTATCTACGATATCAGTAAATTCCTATGGTGGGCAATGATCATAGAGTGGTCATCAGCGTATTGAAAAGATGACAGTCAAGGTTACTTTGTAAATTGTTTACATTATAAAGGTTAAACAATACTGGCCCCAAAATGGAGCCCTGCGGTACACCAAAATGAACATTGAGAGTGTCAGATTGTTTGTCATTAATTTGTACAAATTGCTTTCTGCCACTAAGATAGTTAAGAATCCAGTCTAAAGCACCATGTGAGAATCCAATAGCATGAAGTCGTTTTATGACGGTACAATAATCGACAGTGTCAAAAGCCTTTGAAAAGTCGGCAAAGGCGACAACATCCCCTAACAGTATCCGCCTTAACCCATTGCGGGTAAAATGTTAATAGTTTGGTGTTAGCCATGCAGTAGAACGATAAAGGGACCGTTTTTGGCCAGCTCAGGCACCGATATATTCAAATCGTATCTATTCTTCACTAATCTTTTCTAAAAGACGTGGCATCTCCTGACTGAACTGGCCAACCAAGAACTGACCACTATCATTGTCAGGCTGTTGTTTTCCCCCCACTTAAATACAAAAATGTTTTTCAGTAATACTCCGTCGCGATTTGGAAAAAAAAGAACGTAACGATAAAGTATTACAACAGTTTGCATTAACGCTTCTGGCGCAGTTTCCTTCGCGAGCTAGCGCGGAAGATATCGTGTTAGCAGACTGACTGCAGAACTTCAGAAATGCAGTCCTCTTGGGCTTTTTCCGTTGTTCGAGAAAACGTTTGAGTCACTTGACTTCACGTACTACAAATCGCTAACACATCGCTCCACAAAATTCGTTTTGAAATTTTCTTGAATAGAGGGGGGGAAAGATATATATTAATTGGGGTTTTTTACGATATGTTCTGATAAATCGATAATATCGCGTTATCCAAGGGTTTAGCCCTAGGCCTAGTAATAATAGGGGTAATTGCGCGATATTCTTGATACGAGATACGTTTATGCCAACCTCGTCCCCATGGCCTTTCGCGAAGGGACGTTTATGCTTATCTCGTATGTATATTTATAAGTAGTAACATGACTTGAGGGAAATTTGTGGCCCTCGGACTTTTACAAATCTTCCCGAGGCAAAGCGGAAATTTAATCGCTAATTTCCCGAAAGTCATGGTATTAGTTTGTAATATTATGATCGCCGAGGAAAACTTTGAGAGTCTTACCGACGGGAAATTTACACGGCTGATCAGAGAAGTTGCATCTAATTTTCCCGTGCATGTTGATGAGGGAAAATATATGCAACTGGAAAATTTAGAAGAAGACAAAGGATTTCTTTGGCTTCTAATTTTCCCTCATCAACATGCATGGGAAAATTAGAAGACAAAGGAAAAATTTCCCTCTTGCATGAGCAATGAGGGAAATACGAGGTTTACATTCCCGCGGAGAACAAAAGAATCCGAGGCAATCATGTTATTAGTTAATAATATACATGCATAATTTCTCGATTTTTATTGGCTGCATGCAGCAATGCGGTTTTAAGAAAATACAGTGCAGAATAAAAAAAGAAATACAGTGTAAATGTTTCAATCAAAAACTGAAAGGAGCCATCACGTTCCACATCTGCAGGTTTTGACGGATGGTGTTTTCCTGCAGAAAAAGACAAGGCGGCCAAGATTCGGAGCAGTGGAGGACAATTTGCTCAAATTTGAAACTTGCATTGTCCGTCAGATTGCCGCCTTTTTTGACCGTGAAAGAATACTCGCAATCGTATAGTTCTAATGATTATAATAGGTTTTATTCGATCTAAATTATAAGAAAAGTAAATAATACACAAGCTAAACACCAACAGTCGATACATGTAGTTCTTCCATGCACTCTCTCGTACTGTTAAACTTACTTCTTGGCGAGTTCTTTCCTACTTTTATCCTTACACATGTCCATCGTAATAATTCGTTCCAAAAACTGTGTACCTTTGTCCGACTGAACGTGAGTTTTTTTTCTTGGTAATCCTAATAGCGTCTTAAGTGTCATATAACAAAACTGATCAATAATAATTATTAAGTTCACTACAAGTTCCGGTTTAATTGAACGGAACAAAACTAATTATTCTTTAATATTGTAAAGTGCCTGCAAGAAAAATAAAAGATTCCCAGTACTTTGAGTAAACTTTTTCAAGTAGTGGTAAAAGAAGCTGAGCGTTTGAATTTTACCGATGGGGTGGAAGGCGGGAGCGGATGAAAGGCCCTGGAAATGAGGTTGGCTATTCACCTATACAAATATTACAAACACGATGGTATGTAGTCCTTTAAATTGCTATGACACGAAAATTAAGTTTGTCTTATTTGAAAGAAGATTTAAAATAACAAAGCTTCGTTTTACGACATTTCAGTTAGTTTGATGTTAAATGTCATGTTGTGACGTACATGTACACGCATAACTGCACATCAACTTAAGAAAGCACTCAAAAAAATCTAAGACGATATTTGTACTCTCCCAACGTACCCCCATAATTTGATGGAGTACACCAAACCATGAACCATTTCAAGGTTTATGTACGAACCAATCACAAGCATAAGAACCGAGAAATCTATTTCAGAGTAAATTCAATGAGGCACCTGGTTATGAATTCATGTCCAGAAACCCAGGAACCCTTAACCTAGTGAAGCATCTGGTAATAAGTTGATGTACGACATGCACAAATTTCTACATAAAGCACCAGGCCTGTGTTAGACATGAATTCATAACCAGGTGCTTCACTGGATCTGAAATAGTCTTCATCTACAATCGGGAGCAAAAGTGTTGATACACTTGGTGTTTTTTATCATTCACGAACAGGTTTAATTATATTAAGGTGGCTCAATAGTTCATACAGTTTCTAGAAAAATGGAAAATACCAGTTTGAGAGTCCAAAACACGTGCATAAACAATTCGGAAAAAGAATAAAACTAAATGTTATGCATAGTTAAACAGTCTGACAATAAAAAACTGTTAAATAGCAACAGTTGTTGCTATGGCAACAATGACGTTTCAAAATGGCTGCCAATTACCCTTCAAACTAATTTAATTCGAAAAAAACTTTGATGATCCCCAATTTTTTTTTCATCAAAGCTTTTCTTGAAGTACGAGTAATCAATAGGCCGATTTAAAAAAAATTCTGTACATCCAATTTTTTTAAAAATTAACAAACATGATTTTTCCGAGAAAAAAAAATTATTCGTTCTACAGAATTTTTTTAAAATCGGCCTATTGATTACTCATACTTCAAGAAAAGTTTTAATGAAAAAAAAATTGTGGGTCACCAAAGTTTTTTTCAAATTAAATTAGTTTGAAGGGTAATTGGCAGCCATTTTGAAACGTCATTGTTGCTATTTGTTGCCATAGCAACAACTGTGTAACACTTTTGATTGTCAGAATGTTTAACTACACATAACATTTAGTTTTATTCTTTTTCCGAATTGTTTATGCACGTGTTTTGGACTCTCAAACTTGTGTTTTCTATTTTTCAAGAAACTGTATGGAGCCACCTTAAAATAAATAAAGATGCACACAACCCTCTCCCCCCACATTATTTAATGTTGACGACATGTGGTTAGCATGTAAAAAGTAGTGAAAAGAGGAAATTCAGAATTTGAATCAACATTGAGGCGGAGGAGTGTGTATGGGTCAATTTGAAGTTCCTCGTTATCCAAAATTTCTAGTGTTTGCCTTTGAAGAGTATCAACACATTTTGCTCCCGATTGTAGAATCAACCGGCCGATCTTAGCGCCATTTCCGCCACTAAAATGCCCTGGGTACGAAAACGCTTTTAGCCAACCATCACGCACCTTTACTCGATACTATTTCATATAATTTATTTGCATATTTTGATTAAAGAACGGTTTTTGAAGTCAAAGGGAGTAACTCTTCCACGGGAGGGAAAGAGATATTCTAACCCTACCCCTAATCCCAAATTTCTATACCTAAACCCAAACTTTACTCTAATCCTCTCTCCCCCCAAACGTGACAGAAGTTACCCCGGATTCAAAACTGACGTAATTTGACGGAACCTCGTCCCCAGGGCGTGAGAAGATGCGGCGAAGCGAGAGAACGTCCTGCCAAAGGCTGGATTTTGTCGGAAGCGCACGTTAAGAAATTTTTCAATACATTTAGAAGATTTTCCAGTAAGTTCAGCACGCTGGAAGGAACAAAGACTCGGTAAGAGTAAAGGCCCGTTTCAAACGTCGCTCTTCTCATGCGCCGAACCTAATACAAATAGATTCGACGTTGGAGCGGTTCTGGAGCGGCGTCGATTCAAACGTCGAACTTAATTCGTCGAACCTAATTCCTCAAACTATTAAAAACCGGCAAAAACCTTCCGCATGATCAGTGGCAGCAATAATACATTCAAATAATGTATGCATTAGGTTCGGCGCATGAGAAGTTCGACATTTGAATCAGAGTCGCTCCAACTGCGACAGGCCTTGCCGCTCCAAATACAATCTGCCGCTCCTAATACAATCTGCCGCTCCTAATACAATCTGCCGCTCCTAATACAATCTGCCGCTCCTAATACAATCTGCCGCTCCTAATACAATCTGCCGCTCCTAATACAATCTGCCGCTCCTAATACAATCTGCCGCTCCAAATACAATCTGCCGCTCCAAATACAATCTGCCGCTCCAAATACAATCTGCCGCTCCTAATACAATCTGCCGCTCCCAATACAAGCTGCCGCTTCTAATACAATCTGCCGCTCCTAATACAATCTGCCGCTCTTAATTGCCTCAAACGTCTCTCTTCTGCCGCACTTAATGCTTGTATTAGGTTCGGCGCATGAGAAGAGCGACGTTTGAAACGGGCCTAAAATACTTTGTCTGCTTTTCACAGTTCGCTTGTACAGACTCAATGCTTTCAACGTATTGGAATATTTTGTCACGTGATCCCTGGCTAGCCCTTTCCAGGGCGTTCTCTCGCCTTGCCGCATCTCCTCACGAACATCCTTAGCACAATGCATCTAAAGTAATCTCCGAAATTCTTAAACAACAAAAATAATTCTAAATATTTTATGCTATAAATGTCCTGTTTTTTTTAAAAATTATATTTTACGCTAAATTGTTTTATCTCATTTCAATAGTAAGGATTCTTGGGAGTAAAAATTAATTTTAAAATATTTTAGAGAATATTCTTGGGAATGCGTGATTTCGAAATAATGTCGTCTATACATGCAATATCGTGGATTGATTCTTGCTCCTATGACATGGCCTCAAACGTCTCTTTCATATTTTCCCAAGTCGATACACCCTTAAAAAGAAATAAGAAATGTTAAAAATATCATTCGTTTCAATTACAGCAACAATGTCCCGTACGTATGCACGAGAAGATATAAACATAGGTGCGCACTGCGTACATGCGTCTACAGGTTTAAAGGTGCCCCGTGTTAAACGGTGCAATTTTCCCGTGAAACTGCAATGATTTGCGAACCAAAGGAAGGGGGACAAATTTCACAAGGCGTGTTAGGCGGGGCAGATTTGCGTGGTTCGTGCAATTTGTCACGCAACGGCGTTCAGTGTACGAGGCTGACATAATCTTATATATATGCTTCTCGGCCACCGCGCAAAACCCGTAAGGCCCTGAGAACGAGTTAACTGGTCGCTTGTCATATCACGCGCCTGAGCGACCGTGGCTTGAGGCTAAAGGGACGACTCAAAGGGACCCTCCCAGTCCTTCTACGAAAAAGCTTACTCCAGAAGAGTGCTAAAATCTGAGACTCACTGAAGCTTGACGACAAATTTGGAAAAATAATTTGACGACATATTTTGGAAAAGCCGCGAAAGGATTGGACAGGTCCCTGGGGGACGTTATCCCCAGGGCTCGTCCCCAGAGCCCTTTTATGAAAAGGGCTCAGCCTCTGGGGAATCGGGAATCCATAGACAATCGCGATCTGACTGGTTATTGAAATTCAAAGGTCTAATTAATAGTTCCAATCCGAACAATTTAATCGAACGTTTTTCAAAGCAATCAACCCGTTTCTCTTTAATAATAAATTCAAAGACAGAAGACGGACAGCAATTTGAAACCGATAGACGATAGACCGCACACTGCAGGCTGTTAGTGCATGCATAGTTAATAGAAAATAGACATGGTTTGGAAACCCGGAAAACTTCAAAGCGGTTAACAATCAAGCTACGTTTCATGTTGAAAGGTACATGAAGGTGCCAAATCCTTTGTTTTAGGTTTATTAATATTTAAACAGTACGGTTGAGTGATTGAACCCAAACGTTGCTGTTGGATGATTGCTTCATTATACAGAAAACACAATGTGTTCAGTAACCGTGAAAGTGCAAAAATTTCCATAAACCTGAACAAAAACATACAATGACTTTTGTGAGCTTCCAAACCATGTGTATTTTCTATTAACTATGGTGCATGGTACATAGGAATCTCGTTGAAATATACAAAACAAATATAAACGAACGGAGAAACAAGTTAAACAGAACTACCTTCACAAAAGAGGTCGTTTAAAATGCGAAGAAATGCCGACGCGGTTTTGTGGAAATATAAATGGCGCTATATATAGTTGCGTTTCAAAAAAGTATAAAAAAATATTCAAGTCCTAAGACGTGTTACTCAAGTAAACTTTGTACCCAGACTCTCGCCCTCGCTCTCTGTTTGCATTATTACATTTTATAAATACGACGAGAATTTACGACAAAATCTGCTTTTAATAAATAAGCTGTAAATGTTGAAATAAAGTAAGATAACTTGCTCGAAGTATATAGCTGATGTCTTTGTTCTTCGTTGGTGAGATGATTTCATGTTATATTGACGAATGTCATTGGAAGTCGTCTGACAACCCAGTCAGACCTCCAGTGAAAGTCGTTAAAGTGCCAATGCAGCGAAATTTCATCCCAGTTTTTTATGATTGCATTTGAAAGAACACTTAAAATGACAACGTAACATCTTTCGTAGAATTTCGTTTCCTTGCTTCATTCTTGAGATATTCAGGTTTGTTTGATATGCAAATGTCATACTTATGGCATCACACTGCATAATGACTTTTTGGAAAAGTATGATTTTCTTTGAGAGTGCTTATCGAAAGTACTTAATAAAAATTTGCACTTGCATGTATGTAGCCATGACTAGTCACTAAACGTGTGTAGCTGGGTGTAAAATATTTGGACTATCCTAAAATTGATGCTATTTCAAAAAGTCATTATGTATAGTGTGATGTCATAAGTATGACGTTTGCATATCAAACAAACCTGAATATCTCAAGAATGAAGCAAGGAAACGAAATTCTACGAAAGATGTTATGTTGTCATTTTAAGTGTTCTTTCAAATGCAATCATAAAAAACTGGGGTGAAATTTCGCTGCATTGGCACTTTAATATGTATAGGTAATAGCATGGTTTCGAGTGCAATTTGGAAAAAAACATGCACGAGTGAGTTTTTCAAATACTGTCAAAATAGCACGAGTCCGAAGGACGAGTGCTATTTGAAGTATTTGAAAAACTCACGAGTGCATGTTTTTCCAAATTGCACGAGAAACCATGCTATTACTTATTAATAATATACATGAAAAAATGTTCAAAACAACTGTACTAACATTTTAACGTACGTGTTTAGCCATCCTCTCCTCGTCCTCTCCTCTCCTTGTTAAAAAACGCTTCGCTTCCTTTACTACTTGAAAAAGTTTACTCGAGGCATAAAGAAGCTTCTGGTCTTCTTGTAGGTACTTCACTTGGCAATATTAAAGCATAACTAGCTTCAAATTTGAACAAATTTTCCCCAAAACCGCCGAATCTTGGCCGCCATCTTTGTTTGTTTTGTGTCGGGAAAAATCCGCTGTACAATCAATTTGATTGGTTCTTAGTGATAACAGATTTTTGCACTGTGATTACAGATTTTTGCACTGTGATAACAGATTTTTGCACTGTGATAACAGATTTTTGCACTGTGATAACAGATTTTTGCACTGTGATAACACAATTCTGCACTCTTGTTTGGGATTAACTGCACTGGAATCAGCCAATCACAGTCGAGATATTTTTTCATGTATATTATTAAACTTGAAATCGTCATAGCAAAGAATAAGAAAGACATCAGCTATACTTTGGGCAAGTTATCTTTACTTTATTTCAAACTTTACTCGTACTTTTGATCCCCATTGTATATGTACTATATAATACTCACAATCTTGCATAGCTTGATCTGAGATTTAATATGGTCTATCATAATGCTTTTAGTGTCTCGATCTCTTTGTTTCTGAAACCTGTCGTAGTCTTTTTCTGCAGCTTCAGTGAAGGAACTGCAAGAACAAAATTAAGGAACTCTTGACTCAACTGATATAATTGTTTATTATACGACTATTTTCGTGAGCGGTCCGGAACGTGAAATCCAGAAATTTGATTGGTTCCTGAGCGGTCCGGAATCTGCCATTCAGGACCGCCGAGAGAATTTTATAAACAAAATGAAAGTCATGTCAGTATACATGCAACAAGAAGGATAATGATTTCAGAACTACTCATTGTTGAAATATATCGTACAGGTATCATACCTGAGGTATGGTATGTTGTTAGAAATTGTGTTAAGTTTTAATTTATGTATAGTTAAGTTTCCATGATATGTGAAACTTTTTAAAATGTTCAAAATGTTCGTAGCAATGTTCGTAATAATATAACATTTACTTCACACAAATATTATAAAATTTCAATGTTTTTTATTAAACGACGTAACGTACAACCTTGAGCGATATGTCAAATAAAAGCAATTGAAAAATGCTATTTGGAGTAGAAAGTTCAGGATTCTAGCTAAGCGGAAGGTACTTTAAAAATGGGTCTGTACTAGTGAAATATCGGACCTCCGTTTTCTGCACTGCGCTCGCTCGGTACATACTAAAAACGTCGGTCCGATATTTCACTAATACAGATCTCACGCTCGGTCAATAAGTAGCAAATACGTCATATGTAGAAGTCCTGAGTTAACCAGGACGAAAGCTCAGCAAAATAAAGCCTATTTTCACATGGTTGTACCGTAAACTTATTTTAATGATTAATCATCGCCATGCAAATTCAAATCACTTAAAGACTCCGTTTTAATATAAGAGACTTGACGATGCTATAATAAAGGCTTATTAACCGAGTTCGAGGTTTGTGCGAGAGAAACCGAGGGCAAATACTTTCCCGTACAGACCGAGAAAACGAGGTTAATAAGCCTTTTATTATATGGCTTTTGGTTTGTTTTCTTATCTGTTTTTAGTTCTACGTTTGTCTTGATCAGGTGTCGCTGTTCACTTTAGTTCTTACTTTCGAGCTTGTTCGTTTCGCTTCATGTTTACACCTGTTAGGCTTTTATTTTTCGCGCTTTTAAATAAGAAGTTTTTATAAAAAGAAACACTGATGTTTCAGGACGTATTATCGTTCAAAATTTTCCAACGAATATATCTAATTCGCTTTTATTTTCATTCAAATCAACTCAGTAATTTTCCCACCAAAACTTGCAGGTCATTAAAAAGGAATTACGGCTTTTTCCGGACCTCTCAGCAACCAATCAGCGTGTGCCGTTTTGCGTAATGACCCGAAAACAAGCCCAGCCATATAATAATGCAGTGTAAAACTAAATCAAACCTCAATTCCTCTTGAGCTTCTTGTACTGCGCTTTCCGCTTCTTCAATTTGAGTTTCTATATTCTTCAGTTTAGCTTCTCTAGCTTCAGGTGTGTCTCCACCAAATATTTTCGACGACAGTCCTTTCCACAAACCTCCGGATTTTTTCGACTCTTCTCCTTCATCGCCCTATTATAGATTGTGTTAAAAAGTCCTATTCTATAATTTGAATATCACATAATTTGAATATCAATGAGGTATATTCGCAAATTAAACTCCCACTTTGTTTTCTCTGTGCTGTAGACAACTAAACTCCATCTACAGCGCTGGCTATCATCTTGCATGCATGCACGGCGGCTTTTCTGTTGCTTGGAAATTAGAAAGAAACACGTTGCAAACAACGTGAATTAAACGGTTCCTTAAATAATTCTCCAGATCTGGAACTCTAACTTCAGTCATTAAGGCCTGGCCAAACGCTTTCAACATTTCATTCAACATCGTTCAACATTGTTGAATTCAACATGTTGAAAGCGTTTGGCCACCCCTGTTGAACGTTGTTGAACGGTGTTGAATGATGTTGAACGAAATTTGAACATGTTCAAATTTTCGTTCAACATTTCTATTGTTCTCAAAATGTTGAAAGGTGTTGAACGCATTTGGCCACATTTCATTCAACTTTGTTGAAGAGAGATATGCGCCATGTGGGATATTGTCGATTCCAGCTTTTGTGGTAGCCCGCGTTCAATTAATTGTCATTCATGAATGTTGAACGATGTTGAATTCATTTGGCCACTTGTGCTTTCAACATTATTCAACATCGTTCAACAATGTTGAATGATGTTGAATGCGATGTTGAATGCGATGTTGAAGGCGTTTGGCCAGGCCTTTATACGTCAGTTCATTATTACGCTTCAAAAGTTAAGTCAGGATTTTCGTATATCACGTCGGATTCAGTCCCCCACACTGTCTGTTCCCTTTTGACCGCGCAGGGAACAGTTTTTAGGAGGACCATAAGCAACGTACAGTCGCTTGCATATAAGCGGAAACACCGCCCGTCAAAACATGTTCTAATGTCAACGTCAAACATAAAAGTTTCCCTTGGAAACATATTACAGTAATAAGTCTCCCCTCGATATGTACATGTTTGTGCCCTCAGCCACGCCTCATGCAGCCAATCACGTCTCGCCAATCCCACGGTGTCAATTTCAAAACGGTTAACTTTTGAACATGTTTCGACGGGCGATGTTTCCAATTAACGGTAACGACTGTAATATAGTTGACTTTACTTTCTGCCCTGGAGTTAGCGTTCTAGTAATATAAAAATTGAGTTCACTGGGTTTCTTAAAAAACGAAGCAAATTGAATTGAGCCCAAAAATCCATGTCCAGTACATGAAGAATAGGACTTATAATATTAAACCTACCGCTTTCACGAGCTCCTCTTTTTGAGCAACCTTTGATGCCACAACTTCGTCTGCTTTCTCTACGTTATATTGTCGTAACTGCTGTTTCCTCGTCATGACCCTGGGGATATCAGTAGAAAGTGTAGGATCATTTAATGTTAAATTTTAATAATCACACCTCGAACTGTGAAAAACTATAAACATAGATACGCACTGCGTACATCCGTTTACAGGTTTAAATGTGCTGCGTGTAACGCGGTGCAATTTTTTCGTGAAACTGCAATGGTTCGTGAACCAAAGCAAGCGAGACAAGTTTCACCATGGATAGTAAAATGAGTGGATTGGAAACTAATAGTCACGTGAGGTGTTTCCAGGCCGCCGATTGGCTGGAAAGCGTTTTTCTTTGCTCGAGAGATGTTGAAACCTAGTTGCAAATTGTGATGTCACGAATGGCGTGAGTACGCTTGTTTTACTGAGGTTTTTAGTGAACTTTTCTTCAAATTCTTCATATCCTCACATTCAGATGACTATGTTGACGTTTCAAATGATTTTATCGCCTTACAAACCTGCCTAAGCCACAATCGAGCGTTCGAGGTAAGCGTTGTTGATCTTTGTTTTGATGATTCCTGTGTTGTTTTGAAGAAACTGGCGTCCCCAAATTGTGCTTTGTTTTGCTCGGAATTTGGGATGCATATTTTAACTAGTAAACCTTGATATCTTCTTTTAAAATGAGTAAGAATAGACGGGCATTTTGTCGTATTGTGGCTTTGTCGTATTTACAGACAATTCGATTATCATTTTAGGCTGCATTAATCCCAAACTTTGAATATACTCGGGTTTTTTAAGCTTGTCAATTGCAACCAGGTTGTTATGCTCACGCCATCAAGTTTCCAATCCAGTCTTTTTACTATCCATGGTTTCACGAGGAGTGTTACACGGTGCAGATGTGTGCACGGGTGGCGGATGTGTGTACGGGTGGCGTGTGCTGTTAGCGCGCTGCCTCTCACCAAAAGTTAAACCCGGTTAGACGGGGTTAGTACTTGGATGGGTGACCGCTTGGGAATGACCCCGTTGTCGAGCTTGAAACTAATGTGAGTAGAGTTGTAGTTGATCTCTCCTGTGCTTCGAGGGTTTTTCGCCGGGGTCTCCGGTTTTCCTCCCTCCGCAAAACCAACACTTACATCATGGTAGTCATGTTGAATTGGGGCATTTCGCTCTGTTTGACCACCAGTTGCTATAGGCAATAAAGTCATTAAATCTAAATCTGTATGGTTCGTGCAATTTGTCACGCAACGGCGTTCAGTGTACGAGGCTAACATAATCTTAATAATGCTTCTCGGCCGCCGCGCAAAACCCGTGGCTTTTGAAAACCTGTTTACGAAACATAGTGAGTGATATACAGTATAGAGACATCCATACTTGCTGCTGATATAGCGCTACATGGTTGACCTATATATAGACGCAAAAACTCTGTTATTGTTTCCTATTTTGCACGCTTTCTTTGGGTACTTTAGGCGCTGCTTACAATGTTTTGGATAGGGCATCGTTAAAATTGCAATAAATAATAAAGATGTGTTAAATGATGTTTCAAACTTCGCCAAGTCTTATTATTTAATATATTTTCTGTAAATTTAGCCACAATTCATACTTCATAGTACGTTATAACTTTCTTAAACTACCTAATAAAAGATGAAAAAATACCTGATTGCCTCCGCATACAATTGGTATTCCTTGAGACGGTCGACATATTGGCCCTCCTCTTCTTCCTGAATTTCGTCGATAGCCGACGCCAAACTGCAGAAATTACCAAACACAATTTACACAAAAGCCTCGTACACATGCAGGAGCACTCAAGGCACAACAAGCTCACTAGAGAACAACACTGCCGCCAAACGTTTTGCGCCTGCGCGAGCCCCCGACCAAAAAAAGAGCGGGAAACTATTGTTAATCTGTAATTCGACGAGACTGCTACACGGTTTTTGAAAAATTAAAAAAGCTACTTTGTACTTGTTGTATGTAACATGCATTATTAATATCTTCTGAGATAGCCTCTTCATTTCAAAACACAAACGATTAGTCGAGTCTAACTTATAGTCTTCACTTAGCCTAGTTTCTAGGCCTTTCGTTTCCGCCGTGAGCTTACTATTGAGAAACTAGGCTAGTCTTCACTGAATTTCCCATAAATCTCGATCTAGGTCGCAATCCGCCTCTCAATCTGCATGGATTGAATCGATCGAGGTCTGAATCGGATGTTTACACGGCAAAAATTATCAGGATTGCGATCCCGATATTTTTTCTGCCGTGTATATACGCGGTATAAGAAGTTGTGCACATGTACTCAATTCATCTAATATATCACTTACTTATCCATGTAATGACCAGCCTTTTGTAATGACTCTCCCATTTCATTTTCAATACTGCTCCACTCGCTACAAGCATAAGAAGTATTTCCTCTTAGTTAGTTAGTTAGTTAGTTAGTTAGTTAGTTAGTTAGTTAGTTAGTTAGTTAGTTAGTTAGTTAGTTAGTTAGTTAGTTAGTTAGTTAGTTAGTTAGTTAGTTAGTTAGTTAGTTAGTTAGTTAGTTAGTTAGTTAGTTCGTCGTTCTTTCGTTAGTAACCATTTACAAACCTGAATATCTTTCCGTAATTTGAATGTTCTTTGTGAATGTTAAATTGTTTTTCAGCAATTTTCTAAATGTTAAGGGAAAATAATGTTAAACACCCGAAACAAGTGTTTTAATGCTTTCCTGTTGGTGGATTAATTGTCAATTAGTGTCGTACACACAAACAAATAAAACTTGTCAAGGAGAAACTTGTCACGAAAAACTTGGTCGTCTCGAAACGTCAGTATTTCGTTATCAAAACTAATCGGCAGTTTACCACCTTTTCACTTTGCTCTATCTAAAACACTGCCTACGCAATACTCTACTTCTTTACACTCTAAAATACATAGGACTTGAGTGTCGAATGCCGCCCAGAAAGATTTAACCTATTATTTACCAGAGTTGCCATTTGGCGAGTTGATTAATTTCACTCTGTCTAACACAAGACAATATTATACACGTCAAGTGGAGACCTCCTGAAAATTCGGACAGCACTGAAAAGGCGACGAGGTGCATATATATTTCTAAAACTCATTAATAATTCATGAGGAAAATTCAAAAGAAATTAAGGTTTAATCAATGTCTGTTTACCCCGGTACAGAACTGATATCAGTGTCTGTAAATGTGATACAGAACTGTTTAAAAAAAACATCAGTTCTGTATCACATTTACAGACACTGATCATATCAGTTCTGTAGCAAGTGTACAGACACTTCGCATTCAACTATCTTGAGTGAGGGACGCTTGTAGCGTCCTCATACAAGATGAAGATGCAATAACAAATGACCAGTAAGGCCATTTATGCCACGTCACTTAGAATAGAAAATGTGGGACTAATATTAAATTAAAGCGCATGCTCGTATCACTAATTTAATAATCGTAGCCTATTAAACCTTACCTCGAAGGTTCATCAGCTGTTAACATGATTTATTTTTGTTTAGTTACCTTAATAGGCGTTTTAGAAGTCATTTACATAATTCGTGTCCGTTCTGTATCGGGATACAGGCACTCGGCTTCGCCTCGTGTCTGTATACCCCGATACAGAACGGCCACTCATTCTGTAAATAGTACATATATATACGCATACCTACAATAGCACCCTATATGTATACTATTAGAATTACGATATAGCAAACCTGTTCGACTTTCAAGAGTGATGCGACATTTCCTTGTAGTGTCTGTGAATAATTCTTGATGTCTTCGTATTTCCTGTTGGGATTTAAAGAGACTAATGTTATACCATGTTTCCTAATCTTCTAGATTTTTTAAATTATATAATAGAAATGGAAAATATTTATCTGTACACTAAACGCAATATCTTGCAATACAGCAGCTTGTTTGATTTAAATCCAACAATAATTAGAATCATACGTATCTGGTTTCTTGACACTAAATGAAGCACTCAAACTTTTTAATCGTGAGTCAGCCTTGATTCATAAAAAAGAAACAGAACATTGCACTGGAATCAAGAGACATAATACAATACAAAACTACAACTGAATTAAGTTCAAGTTCTAGGGATTTTTGGTGAAGGAAAATTCGAGTGTAGAATGTATATATTTTAAGTCCAAACCGAGACCAGTTGCGAAAAATGCAACTACACAGGCCTTCCGGCAGGAATTTAACCCACGACCTTGCGATTCTAGTACAATGCTCTGACCACTGAGTAATCGAGTGAAATGCCCAATATTACTTCTAATAAACCCAATTCTCTCCTGGCATTACCACCTTAATGTATACAGAACTCGCGATCAAGCTCTCGGCAACGCCCTCCGTGGCTCAGTGGTCAGAGCATTGCACTAGAATCGCAAGGTCGTGGGTTCAATTCCTGCTGGAAGGCCTGTGTAGTTGCATTTTTCGCAACTGGTCCCGGTTTGGTCTTAAAATGTATATATTCTACACTCGAATTTTCCTTCACCAAAAATCCCTAGAACATGCTATGTAATCGAGTGAAATGCCCAATATTACTTATAATAAACCTAAGTTCAAGTTAGTTTGAAGTTACTGTTAAAAGTATATGTATATACATGGTAATTAGTTCGATAGTTTTTTTGTGATTAAAAATAATTCAAATCAATTCAATTCAATTCAACCATTGTAAATTCGACTGTTTTATAGTCGAATAAACGATAGTGAGATCGTATATAATGTACATGTAGGCACCATCATTTTGATGAACCCTGTTATTCGGACTCTGATGAATGTACTAGACGGTTGTTCTTGTCCCTTGGCTTCAGAGTCCGTAATAACCGGAAAAGTAGTTTAGAAAAGCAGGAGGGTTATCATCCTCACTTGCTAAATTGTGAAGGACACATATCAGCATGACCAAGTCAAAGAAAAATGAAAAGGGTTCCTTGGCAGCCGTCATAGGAGACATATACTGTATGACACTTGCTGTACATCGTAACATCGGGCATATTGTAACTGCAGAACTTGAGCAATGCTAGGCAGTCTGGCAATGCACTAACAGCCCACGCAACCAGCATTTCATGCATGTGTTCTACTGTACACCATAATACATCGCCTACTGTGCATGTACATGTACACGTACTATAGACTTACTTTGCTTTGGAAACCTGTTTCCATTACAGATTCTTTCCACCCTTCCTCCTAATAATAACGTAAAGCAAAGTTAAATTTTTTTGAAAGTTGTACTACATGTAGTTACCTACTGTGGTCGTTCTTGATAAACTGGGAGTTGTGCCCCCTCCCTCAGGACACAGAATAGAAATACAACCAGAAGTCCAACTCGAGTGACAACTTGTCCGCATTTTTTCAATACGCAGACGCGATATTTTACGCCATCCTACGCGATCCTACGCCATCCTGGCAAGTTCCCCCGGCAATTTTAACCTTCTTTTGAAGGTCCAAACTGCCGGGGGAACTTGCCAGGATTGCGTACCAAAAGGTCCGATAAAAAATAATTGGTTAGGATGACGTAGGATGGCGAGGAAGCAAGATGCGCGAGGCGACATGCGCGAGGACATAAACTTCAAAGGTTCCGACGCGAGTTGGACTTCTGGTTGTATTTCTATTCTGTGCTGAGGAGGCATGCAGGCAGCCGATTTACAGTTACACACAATGGTATTGTGATTGTTCTGAAGCAACCCTTCGTAATAATTACAGTATTGAATGAGGCAATTAAACAAGTCAATCATTATAATTCAAATAGTATTTATAATCAATGCAACATACACTAGGCTACAACTTATATATTGTGAAGTGTGTACAGTACTAGGGGATGAGCCGATAATCGGAAATTGATCGGTAGAAGCCGATAATCGGTAATTTTAAGGCTGATCGGTTATCGGCCGATCACATCGACATACATCGGCGGTCCGATAAATGCCACTCTGGCTTTTATACTTGTGAATTTCATTTTCTTTTTTAAGAAAAACGCCAAGTTGCAGGGATTCCACAAAGAAACTGTCAAATTTAATTAATTTGATAAGGTGCATCATGTTTACATATCAAAATTTTTGTTTGGTGAAACAGTTTTTGTTTCCGACTTCTGTACATGTACGTCAATCGTATTTCATTTTTCATATTTCAACTTAAATTCCGTCTTGCAGATGACTGATGGTTACGATCACATTATCTTTGCCACATGTTATGTTTTGCTAGTGTTTATCGTAAATTCAAGTGCCAGGAATTCCTGTTGACAAATATCGGTAACCACCGATAAATCGGCCAATCAGATCGTAAATCGTATCGGAATTTATCGGATCGGTACATTTGATTTTTCTTGATTGGCTCATCCCTATACAGTACTGCATGTACATGTATTTGAATGTAAAGATAGTGTTAATTTCCTTGTATATAGTGTAATTTTCCGGACCACAAAGTACAAACCGCAATTTTTTAACATCATCTGGTTTGTACACCAGTGTGGTTTATATGTGAATGAATTAAACACTTTTTAGATACAGTACAAGATCTTTTTTCATATTCTAAAGAAATCTCACAATTTCTGTAGACATCGCGCTACGCTGTAGTGACGCTACGTTATAAAACGTCACTACGTTATAAGACGTTTCGATACGTTACAAATTATTATACTACAGTACCTTCTAAGATGTTACGCTACGTTATAAGACGTTAAACTACTGTACGTTGAAAGACGTTACGCTAAGTCATAAGACATTACGCTACGTTATAAAACGTCACACTACATTGTAAGACGTTTCGCTACGTTACAAATTGTTATGCTACGTTCTAAGACGTTACGCCACGTAGTTACGCTACGTAACTTACTAGAGAGATGCAAAGCATCATGGGGCGAGCCTTTAATTGGCTAGTATTCAACAATAAAATGAGCAATAAAGTAAATGGTTTGAATATAGGATTAGTACATGTTTGTAAAAATTGATCGTCTAGGTTAGTGTTGTCTTGAGAAAGACTGTTGTTGATGTTAGTGACCTTATTCAATAATCGTTTACTTTAAATAAAGTGAGGCCGTCGAAACGTCAGTCACTAACATCAACAACATGAGTCTAATACACTAAACCTAGACGATCAATTTTCACAAACAAATAAAATGAGTCTTCATCTCAAACAGCACTGCATGTGCTCGGTTACTCCGTATCTTTGCTTTCGCTTTGCTAACCTTACTTCCCTTTAATAGTAATTCGCCCATTTCATGAGTATTAAAATCCGACCGGTGAAGAGGGTGAGTATGAATTGCGTGGGGCTCTCAGCCTTTCGCTGTCGTTTTCATTCATTTCGTTGCTGCCTTCTTGGCAGTCTTTGCTTCTAGTAATTCGTCCATTTCAAGGATAGTATACACACACATGTAGTAAAAAGTCTGAATTCTGAAACCGAAGAAACTGTGCGACGCCAGGGGAACAGCCGATGAGCGAGTACTACAGTCCGACCGGGGAAGAGGGTGAGTACGAATTGCGTGGGCGTACCAATTCCGGAAGTTACAGACAGCGCCGCATTTGATTCCCTAACTAGGGGGCTCGCCCCAGGGCTCGCCCCAATAAGGCGTTATGCTACGTTGTAAGACGTTACTGTACGCTACGTTTAAAGACGTCACACTATGTTATAAGACGTTAAGCTACGTTATAAGTTGTTACGCTACGTTATCAAACATATATGCTACGGTCACTACGTTGTAAGATATCCCAGTTTAGAAATGCGGTTTACATAACGGTGCGGTTTATCCAAGGATTTTCCCGAGGAATTAGTGAAAAACTGGCACTATACGGTTTATACAAAGGTGTAACTTATAGTCCAGAAAATACGGTAATACCTGAGTTAGGAATGACTTAAAATATTCATCTAATCCAAGCTGTGGGTGCTTTGCAAGTCGATGCAAGAAAAACTATAAGAAATCATAATTATAGTTAACAAGATAAACAAATTCTCAAAATTACTAGATTAGCAGTACTCAACTATTATTCACTGTTATTTATATTTCTACTGTAAACACCCCTACGTTTTACACCCCCACCAGCTACAAATTCGTAGAGGCATATTGATACATGTAGTATTGTGAACTGGCATACTGATGTGTATACCCTCCAGTGGGATACCCTACACTAAAAACTGGATGCCTTTACTGTAAATGCCAAAATTTTGAGGGGGAAGAAAATATTCTCAATAATTTGCCAAAATTATTAACATACATGTACATAACAGACGTTTGTTGGACGTTCGTCAAGCTCAATTACTCAGAAAAGATTTCTGAGCCCCAGACAGCAATGGTTAGAGCATCTAACTGGTCATCAAAAGGTTACAGGTTTGAACCCTGTCTGAGGCTCAGAAATCTTTTCTGAGTAATTGAGCTTGACGAGCGTCCAACAAACATCTCGGTTAGATTATACCAAGCTTTAAGCTTGGGCGGTTTTGATTAAAATAAAAACCGCCAAACCGTCCGACTGTAAACCGGTTAAACTGTAAAACCGGTTTTTCAAAATTTCAGAAACTAACGCAATTTCAGTATTGAACCAATTGAAGGAACGCAATTTCAAATTTTTAATAGCGTTGGACATCATAATTTGGCTGTATAATTATAAATGACTGCATAAATCACGGCAAAATATTGAACAAAAAACGAACGTTCAGCGAAAACGTTTGCTAACTTTAATTTTATTTTGCTTTTCTCATCTTTAATAGTAACAATTTCAAGAACTAAACAAAATTATACATTGTAACATTGTAGTAAATAACGATGACAGTTTTCCGGTTTTTCTAAAAGCTAAACCGAAAAAAACGGTTTAATAATAAAACCGGAAAAAAACGGTAAACCGGTACAGTACACCGCCCAACCTTACCAAGCTTGCAAACGTACCACATGCACTACATGACATGTACCAGTACTGACACTAACATGAAGTAATTTTCTAATTAATGCTGCTGCACTAGTATAATAATGTTTGTGTACTGTAATGCCGGGCGAAACTAGAGGGAAACCACCCTTTCGACAATTACCTTGGACACTTCAAAAAATGTCTAAACATCTTCTAGGGGGATTGCCAGCAGTAAAATTAGACACCCAGCAATCCTGCCTTAAAGCCAGGAACACAGACACTCATTATTATAATAGCAACTTACTTCAAGAGCATTTCTTCTTCTCTCCACAAACTCCATGTTATAATTATCAGAATTTAATCTAAATGCTGCCAAATTTGTCTAAAAAATAAGTTTTTCAGTTAATCCATACACAGTCATAGAAAATAAAATATAAACATACTTAGATAAAATTCTTAGAAAAAATATTTGTTCAAAATTAATAATGAGCTACCTTTTTCTCTGGTAATGGTGGAATTATTAACTGTAAAGGAGATAAAAAGATAATTTTGATATTAAATTTACAAATTTAATATATAAAAAACCCAGTTGTATAAAAATTAATTTAATTTAAAAGTAACTATACTAAAAGTAATAAAAAATTAAACCAAACAAAAGATGATCAGTGTACATAGCAGAACATTTTTTTAAAATACAAACAAGTACACACTACAATGTGAAGTAACAATGTGCAGAGCAAAGTTTTGTCAACGATACATACTGTGTATTATACATGTACATGTGGTGTAATAAAAGTAGATGTGTACATTATATATACTGTAATTGTAATTAACACTAAACTAGTGGGCTAGTGTACAGTAATTCACTAGTAATTGAAACCCTGAGGATTTTATCACTAGGCTAGAGTACTGGTATTTGTTATGACAGTACTAAATTTCTGGCTACTGAGTACATAATCACTTGCTAATATTATACAGTAATATTAACATAATTATAATATACTACATGTATTTAAAACTATGTACTTACACCTGGGTATGTTGTCTGTAAGTAGTTCCTAAGCATATCAAATTCACTATATCTTCGCCACAAAGAAGAAGATTGATCCTCTGAGTCATGTGGATGGTTAAAAATCCTATAGGGATACATAACACAATAAACAACAAAATTTTGAACAGTTTTAAACAAAAAAAAATTCATGTTACAGACTTATCAGTCACATCCAGTGAGTTCTATATACCGTACATGTATAACTGGAGTAATATCTGCTGGTCATTGACCAGGCAGGTAAAGATTGAAGCCAAACATGGTGGACATGTAGGCCTGAAGTATGTATAATAGTTCCAGTCTTCTATGCAGTCTTTTGACCAGCTCAGACTTGACCAGACCGCGAACTGTACATACCTGTACATTGTCCACCACAAAGGCATCACACCATGAGTTATATATAGAGCTCACTGGTCACATCCAAGAGTGCCTACCTGATCAGACACCATGGGGCATTTGATTCTTCATCACATCCTAAAAGTGGGGCATTTGAAAGAAAACCTTCTTTCTGTTGGTGGGGTATTAGCCTGCGAATACAGCCACCTCAGTGGGGTATTAGATGATCTTAATTTAATACATCCATTCTTGCAGTGCTGTGGACTTTTTTTGGTCAACCTTTTCACTCCCAACTTTCTGGGAGCTCTCTCATTGATGAGTAAAATTGTCTGGCGTTAGACATAGTGTCAGTAGTGAAATTATAAAGTATGGAAAATTCCATATTTGGGAGTGAAAGGGTTAGAGAGATAGGTTAACCCTTTCACACCCAACTTTCTGGGAGCTCTCTCATTGATGAGAAAAATCATCTGGCCAGTATTAGAGTAAAATAATAAAGTATGGAAAATTCTGTATTTGGGAGTGAAAGGCCGTTAAAACAGTTTTTGTTTGCTACGCAAAATACAATACTACCTTCTCGCTCCTTGTATATTAATTAAAGTACAGTATACTACAAGAAATTAATGTATTTATACTATATGTATAATAGCAGCTGCATGCCTAATGTACATGTACCAGTACTTGGGTGGTACTCATAATAAAATTATGTCAATAATTGCTGATAGAGTAGGTAAACTAAGAATTCCAGGGGGGGAGTTTTATTTTAGGAGGCATGTTGTGTACTATATATTTTGTAAGTTAATTATACATGCAAAACATTGTGGAGAAAAAGTGCAACCCATTCCAATCCTCTAAATTTATTTATAAAACAAATGGAATAGGTAAACTCAGAAGTGTTATCAAATTATTGCTGCCACAGCAAGTAAGCTTAAACTGAGCAAGCAAGGCAGCAGACCTACATAAAATACATACTGGGGCTTTTTTTTTAATCTTTCTTTAGTGCATTGCATTGTGGCTGAAAATGTATTAACCAACCACAATGCAATGCATTCAAATGTGATTATTTGTCAAATTTTAGTCAATTCTAATCGCAAGAATATCGCAAGAAGTTGAACTTCATTCTAATTTTAAATGGAGATGTTACATTATTAACCCATAATTTCCCACCTGAGCTGGCTATACTGTAAATGGCCCCTTTATTGTTTTACTTAATTGTCTAACACCAAATTAATGATGTTACTCATCAAAGGGAGAATCCTCAGACATCCAAGACAGCAATTGGAATTGGCCGTTGGGTGACTACAACTACCAGAATTCTTTGCCGGTACCCTATCAGTGAGCTTTATATATATAACTGGAGTGATATCTTTGTGGTAATCTTGTTCCTAGAGCCCGTGACCCTTTTGGCCCTGAAGTACATATAGTTCCAGTCTTCTACACGGTCTGGTCAAGTCTGATGTCTGATCCAGTCAAAAGACCACGTAGGAGACTGGAACTATACGTACTTTAAGTTTAGGCCTGCATACGTAAATATCTCACAGCTTGTCAACAGGATGTGTTTGCAACAGGCTTGTAGCAAGGCTGGGAACAAGTTGTAACAATGCTGTTCATTCAAGAAGCTGCTACAACCTTGTTAGCATCAATCTGTTAACAACTTGGTGAGTGCAGAGCAGTAACAGGTTGCTGGAACAACTTGTCATCAGTCTGTTGGAGTCATCAGCCTTGTTACAAGTTGTCAACAACCTGTTACAGACATGTTATCAGACTGGGACAGCCAGTGCGAACACATGACGGTGACAGCCTGTTGAACAGCCTTGTAACAACTTGCTTGCAGGTATGTAACAGCTTGTGCGTTTTTACATGTGTACATGGCTGCCATGTTTGCCTTCAATCTTTGCCTGGTTGAATGACCAGCAGATATCACTCCAGTTATATATAATTATAGCAAAGTACTCTGGTAGTTGTAGTCACCCAATGCCATTGTACAACATCGTGCAAATGACCTATTTATACTCATCAAAGGGAGAATCCTCAAACATCCTAGGCAGCAATGGGTTAAAAAAGAAAAATCAAGGTGAAAGTTGGGTTGACCTCCAATATCCAAACCAGCATCTCAGTATTAATTTAGTAATTCCCTTTGTTTTCAGTCATGAATTATTAATAATTGAAGATATATTGTTTGCAACTCAACATATTGACTTAGAGGCTGTTCACACGAGACCGGGTTATCTCAGGGGGTAGGGATAACTCGGGGCTAGGGTCAAAGTTGACCCTATTTCACATGATAAAACGCAACTACCGAGTTGTCCCTGGCCCCCGAGATAACCCTAGCTTCATGTGAATGCTTCACCCCGAGTTATCCCGAGCAACAGCATAAATACGCATGCCTAAGTTGACCCTACCCCCCGAGATAACTTGGGTGAAAGCGTTCACATGGAGGTAGGGATAACTCTGGGGCTAGGGTTACCCTATCGCTCTGACTGATTTATCCCTATCCCCCGAGTTACCTCAGTCTCATGTGAACAGTTTACTTTTTTAACATGGAAATAAACTAACACCGAGTTATCTCGGGAGATAGGGATAACCCTACCCCCCGAGATAACTCGCCTCATGTGAACAGGCCCTAAGAGCTGGTTGACTTCAACATCTAATGCCTGATCAGGGTCAGGCGAACTAGAAAGTCAAGTCATCCTTGTGTAATTTATGATTTTCCAAAAAAGCAAATGTGGGCTTTTCCACTTTGCTCTCTATAAATATCTAGCGGTTTAGCCAGTCTCTAATTGCCTTAATTGCGACTGGAAGATAATGCTCCAATAACGTGCTTGAAATGCCTATTTTAATACGTTGTCACTCACTGTTGACACTGTACAGAGTCAGGACCTGTTGGCCCAAATAGCAAAACAAAAAACAAATCATGAACGCTCACCTTGTTTCGATCATATAAACAATATAAGGCTCCTTTAACTTTTCACCAGCCCTCTTTTCGATATCTTTCACCAAGATCTCCATGGTATTCATCAAACAACCATCGAAATAGTTGCCTTTTGCCCCAGCCGATGGTTCTATCACGTCCGCCATTTTGTACGGAGATAAAAAACCCAGAAATCTCTTCCCGGGGGATGTTTCCATATTTCTAGAAACACCATAACAGACCAACAGACAGGTTGCATAACAGATTGATTTAAAAAAAAAATTAAAATAATTATAAATAAAAAAAAATAGTCGTTATTAAACGCAGAAATTTTCTTAAAGTAAAAGGGGGAATCTATTGAGAAAACCAGCTATTGTTTTTCTTTATTAAGTTTATAAACAATATTGTCATATTGACAACGGGAGGTAATGAAATATCACCCCCCGCCCGTGGGAGCGCAGTGAGGATTTGACAGGCCCGAAGGCCCCGAACCGGATAATCTTTTGATAATACCAATTGCTGAATTCGCTCTGTTCGTAATCATGACCGACCGAGCGAGTGGAGAGAAAGCAGGCGAGAAGAGTTTCTTTGCTAGAACGGCCAAGAACACGCAAAAGAAAGCAAAGAGAGCACAAGAGAAGGTGAGCTACAAATGCATCGCTTCCGCCATACTTGGAGGCGAGAGAGATGTCATCGGTTCAGGTGTTGACATAATTACACTGAAGATGTTGTCTCATTGATCTAACGTGTTTTCTTCATAGGTTAAGAGAAAACTAGGGAAGTCGGACGAAACAAAAGATGAATTCTTTGATCGTTTTGTGGAAAACTTTAACAAGCAGCAGGTTTGAATAATTATAAGAATGAAACTTGTGTTTACAGTAGATGTGTTAGCCTGTGTTTAATATTAGAACTGCAATACAGTTCAGATAATACACTCACACTGACTCAGTTATTTAATATTTTATGCTTTTTCACATTTACTGTCAACTAACCACTACTGTCTGTATTTTGCTCTTATAAGATGGTCTAAATTATGGGTCCTACAATGTCATGCATCCCATGCCATGCAATGCCAAAATGATGTTTCATTATCCTTTTTGAGCTAAAATTACTGTGCTACAGTATTATCTGTATATGCAGCTGCATATTCTAAATATTATGCAATTATTGGATGAGGCTGAGTATGATATGAAGAATATTAAATACGTACCAAGGTGAATGCATGTTTATCTGACAAAATGAAAACTGAGGCAAAAAATAGAGCCGTACAGTTACAGTAACACTATAATTAATACACTACATATATACTGAGGTCTGCATTCTATTTTTTTGGGGGGAACTCTTGTAGATAAGGGATATGGGTATGTGCTGCCTTATAGGGTATGGTTTCAAGCTCCGAGGTCTGGGAGGGTATACAAATTGTCTATTTGGTAATTTTGGTCTGGAATATGCCTATCTTGGTCTGGGTATGGATGTTGATCACGCGATCCATGACAGGACATACTATGACTTTTTCAAATCCATGTGTTGTTCAGTGGATGCTCGTAAATAACTGCAACGATTCAGGTTGGCATAGGCTATGAAAAATCACCTTTTTAGGTCTGGGATAGGGTTAGGATTTTGAGGTAACGGTCCAGGGTGCATTCCATGTCAACCCCATGCCGAAGATAAGCCATGGGTGTTCAGGTCAGTGCTGCACCAAGGGAGGTCAAGATGAACGCTGGCACCGGTGCCACCCCACTGACTTGTATAGTTGTATGGCTGTATATATGTGCTGACTGTAGTGTGATTGTGCACCAGCATGCCGAGCACTTTTGAAACTCACACCGAAGATCTTCGGCGTGACCTACATGGAATGCACCCTGGGTCACGGTGGCACACCCCCACTGAAAAATGCCAGGGTACCCCCCTGGGTCTAATTCGTACTGTATCATAGGAACACTGTATCAATATTTTTTTATTATTTAGTTTAATGAATAATAAATCTTTTCATAGCTGTGTTGTTGTGATATAGATTTAGCTATTATAATTTGTAATATTGTGCCAGTGTTTGACATAGGAATGTGATTATTATTAATTATATTTATACATGAAGATGAATATACTGTACCAATATTAAATAACCTATTAACCTACTGTACTCTGTCTTACAAATATTGAAACTTTTAAATGAATATTTTTAAACATTGTAAGTTTCTATATTTGTGTGTTTAACACAATTATAGTATCACTGAATATTTTTATACTTTATCATAAATTAATTTTTATTTGCACTAAATTATCATAAACATTAAGAAGAATAGTGTTTACACTAAGTACTTTAAGTGCTTATCAGTATGACATGAAAATTAAGTTTGCCATATTTGAAATGACAAAGTAACATTTTTGCAGTTTCATTTCTGAGATATTTCAGTTTGTTTCATTGATATATATGTCACACATGGTGTGAAGTACACGTGCATAATGACTTATAGTAAAAGGTTAATTAATTTGGTAATGATAGAAGCATGTGTGTGTGTTGCTCTGCAACACCAAGCGTGTGGAATTTTAAGTGGATTTTGTTTGATTAATATTTAGCAAAGAGAAAGAACCTTCTCCAATGTGTCATTATGCACTTGTACATCACAGCATGTGACATTTACCGTATTTTCTGGGCGATAACCCACTTACCCGCACAGCGTATAACCCGCACAGCAACAAAAATGTTACTTTCGGAAAAAATAAATCAGCGTATTACCCGCACCATCGGATAACCCGCAGCTGCTAATAATAGGTTTGGGCAAGGGAGCACGCCAGACCACAGTTCACTGCACCAGACTGACTTGTATTTCTTCTTTGTTCGGCGTTCCTTCATTTATATTCAGCCATTTTGAATAATGCGGTATATATCATTAGCGTATTGCAGGCGCGGGCTACGGGGCCGAAGGAAACCCGAGCACGTTCCAAAAATGAAATAACCGGGCCGTAGCCCGCGCTTGCGATACGCTAATGAATATACCGCATTATTCAAAATGGCTGAATATAATTAATGAAGGAACGCGGAACGCCGAACAAAGAAGAAGAAATACAGGTCAGTCTGGCATGCTCCCTTAATGGTTTGGGACCACAAAAATTAAAAAAAGTACAGTACCAGTAGTTGGAAGATGAAAGTAGAATCCTTGGTCTCCAGTCTTCGTGATGGCGTTGTCTTAAGGATTCAACAGATTACCCGCACCACCCTATGACCCGCACTAATTATGTTTCCTGCCCAGAAAATATCAAAGAAACTGAAATATTTTAAAAATGAAGCAAAGAAACAGAAAACTGTGAAAGATGTTACTTTGCCATTTTAGGTGTTCTTTCCAAATTATATTAGACAATTCACTACTTAAGGTGGCTCCCTATAGTTTCAATAAATACGCGCTATTTCATACGCTCGTTATCTAATGTTTAATTCACAAGTATAAAAATTTGTTAGATAAATACTAAGTAGACCTTACTATAGCAGAACTATCGCAGATATAAAATATCTATCAAAAAGTTCAATTATTTGCTGTTACCATGGTAATAATGACGTTGGAACTTTGGTATATTTTCAAATATTGCATAATTGAAGTGGCATGTCTTCAGTTTGCTTCGGTGAAATTTTTTAAAAATTGCTGAGATGATAGATACTGTTGTGGAGAATATTCATGCACAAAATCAGAGAGGGTTGTAGGGACAGATTTTTCGCTGTAAAAATTATCGATTTAAAAACGTTCTGTCTTATGAAAAATTTTTTAAATTATATGTACTTTAGAACTTTTTATAAACTACTTATTTACAAAATTTTAGCAAAATTCACCGAAGAAAACGTCTACAAGTCTAACATCTATGTCGACGCGGTAATAGAATTTCGAATCGACAAGATCGCTATTTACGCATGCGTAGCGATACTATTTCTAGTCACCAGTCCCCTATTGAAATTACCGTAGGGAGCCACCTTAACCCTTTCCCTCCAGAACACAACATTTGGTGTGTTTAGTATTTTACTCTGTCTAACGCCAGACTATTTTACTCTGTCTAACTCCAGACTATTTTACTTTGTCTAACGCCAGACTATTGTACTCTGTCTAACGCCAGACTATTGTACTCTGTCTAACGCCAGACTATTGTACTCTGTCTAACGCCAGACTATTTTACTCTGTCTAACGTACGCGAGACGTTTTTACTCGTCAAGTGGCGAACTCCTGGAAGTTGTTAGTGAAAGGGTTAATTAATTCAGGAGCCAAAGGGTTAAAGTGCTTATGATGGAAAAGTCAAGTTTACTTGTGTTAAGTATTGTGTTTCAATATGAACCATGCAAACTAAGTGCCAAAATTTGCTTTCCAAGTGACTGACATGTTTGTGTAAAACAAAAGCTTATGCGTGTAGCTACATGTATAGCCTCAAAGACATTAATTGGAACAAATCAACAACCAATGTAAACAAAATATTACCAGAACCAGTGGTCTGTAGTACAGCATGCAAAATAACATTCAGGGCATTAAATACTGTTAATAGATAAAGTGTTTCAGCCATTGCTATGACAACAGTGATGTTTCAAAATGGCTATAAATTTACGTTTAACGCAATTTATTTCAAAATGATGAGTACAGTGACATCCAAATTTTTTTGCACTAAAACATAATTTTTTTCTAAATCTGCCCATTGATTACTTAAATTTAAAGAAATGTTTTAATGTCAAAAATTTTTGGGTCACCTAACTCGTTCTGAATTACATGTAAATGTAAATTTACCGCCATTTTGAAATGTCACTGTTGTCATAGCAACAGGTGAAGCACTTTATCAGATAACAGTATTTGATGCCCTGAACGTTATTCTATGCATAACATTAGTTTTGTTCTTTTCCAAAATATGCATTGAGCACTTTCTGAAGTTGAAACTTGTATTTTTCCACTTTTCAAGAAACAGTAGGGAGCCACCTTAAATCCCAGCCGTGGTCAAGTAGGTTGAGTTTGTTTTATATACTTGCCTGGCAGAATGTTTCATTCACTTGGAGAAACAACCACATCGGTCCTAGATAAAGCATTTTTCTTTTCTTCCTGGCAGCAAAATCCAAAAATAAATATTTCCTGCTAAACTAAATTAACGATTTCCTGCCTGATAGAATTTTTCAATTTTATAAGTTGTGATACCACGAGACTTGCAACTTTGTATCTCAAAACCATAATTTATCTGAATGTGGTATATATTCATACTTTGAAATAGCGAACTTTTTCAATTGAATACTACGTAATACAAGTTAACTAGCGTCAGAAATCGAAATGCTGAAACAGTTGAATAAGATAAAAGCAGCTTGCATTCTTGCAAATGCACAATGACAGCTGCAGCCTGCAACAGCTACACTATACTGAAATGATAAATATTTCATTGTTTTCTAGAACAAATCGTTGCGTCATTTGCGCAAGGATATACGAAACTTAGACACGTTAAGGTCATGTAATAAACCTTCAAAACACTTTCGAATTGTTTACAAATCGCCGCTGGGTTTGGCAAGAATATAGAAAGATGAGTCATCGAACATGAAACTTGATATTCGATCAAAAGTGATGCCCATCAAAATTGTGTGACCGTGACGCTTTTCAATTTTTTGAAGAATAGGAAATTTATCTTTAAACTTTGACTTGGATTAAAAAAACTGACAAATATTTCCTGCAAGATACAAAAAATTTCCTGCGAATAACTTTTACAAAAAATTTCCTGGCAGCGGCACTGCCGGACATTTTCCAGTACTGAACTACATGTATATACACTCACTGCATGTAATTACATTCTCCACCCGTATACAGTCTCGCATGATTGGTACTGTAATGTGTGAACACCAGACGGCTAAGTTTGCTGTGCGCCCGGAAGAGTCTTCGCACTTTTTGAGATCATGCATGCATTTTGACCATTCAACGATATTGTGTGCGCAAATTCAGTTCAATAACCTTTTATGTTAGATAAAAAATTAGGAAGTGCATACTCAGTCAACACGTTCAAACGACGATAAATTATATATAATTTATCAACGTTAGAAGAGGTCCAAATTTGATGCAAAATGTTCATGTGACCAGTAGTTGCGTGCGCATTTACCCCCCGTATTTGCGCATTTTTTGGCTCCAGAAATTTCTTCTGTGCGCAATTTGCAAAGTTAGCGGTCTGGTGTGAACACACATTTGACAGCTGTACATGTATTTGTAAATTTTATGCACCTCTTGGCACTGATTTACAATGCATTTTGCCATCAATGTAAAAATAGTCTAAAACAAGTTTTAAAAAGTCAGGAATAAATTGAGTTTAATAATTTAACGTTTATTGTATTTCAGGATGCTGTACAGAGCCTTCAAAAAGAACTTAAGAATTATATAAATTGCATCAAAGGTTAGTGAGTTGTTTATTAAAATCTGGCAATAATGCTGCCAAATGGGTTGCTGCTCCAGAACTAAATTTTGAAAGCTAGAATCTGTGAAACATTATTTCTTATGGAACCAGTTGTGAACTTAATGTCTCCGTTAAGGTTTGCAAGGTCATTTCGGTAAAGCGCTCTCAATTCGTCAGAATTTATGCCACAATGTTGTCTTTGATTTTGCGATAAACACAAACGAATCATATAGTTGTGAATTTTTTAAGTAAAAAGCGTTTTATTTTGTTCAAAATCTTTTTTTGCAGTTTAATTCCGAGATAAATTTCCAGCAAAACGGTGTCAGCGTTTTTTGATATGTCGAGTTTTGCTGATTTTATTGACGACCAAAGTTGAAAATGCTGTTTTTCGACCAACATTCGGACAAAATAAGTCATAAAACCGAAACCAGGCAATAAATAAAAAAAACGCTGACATCGTTTTGCTGGAAAGTTAACTCGGAATCGAACTGCGAAATTTTTTTTGAACAAAATGAAACGCCCCGAGTGAATCCCTCTGGTTTTACATGAAAAATTCACAAGTATTATTGGTTTGTGTTTATCGCAAAATCAAAGACACCATTGTATTCTACAAATTAATAGCTTTCTGACGATATCTATTTTATTTTTGTAGGATAAATTCTGACAAATTGAGAGCGCTTTACCGAAATGACCCTGCAAACCTGATGAACGAAGACTTTAAGTTCAGTGGTGAGAAGCCGCGCGCTAACAGTTTGTTTACTCATACCTCCCTTTTCTACCCTAAACTCTAGTTTCTGAGACGTTATATGAAATAAAATATTTTATCGGGTTTTTTCCGGACTGTTTGGGGGTTTGTTTGTTTTGGGTTTTTTTCCTAGAAAAACCGCCTCGCCCTATATACCAGTTTGCAGTAAAATTTGGTTGGTTAGCTAATTTCAAACTAAATGTTATTTCAGCAATGTTGAATGCCAACCAATTATTCAGTGAAGCTGTGAAACAGGTCTATGAGCCAGAGTGGTCAGGAAGAGAAACGTTTGTTGACCTTTTGGACGTAAGTCAGAATTTTAACACAATTTACTTTTATTTAAAGACTAAGTGCCTATGAAATGAAAAATTGAGTTAGAAATAATGAAGACTTATTAACCGAGTGTGAGGTCTGTACGGGGACGTATTTGCCTGAAGTTTTCGTACAGACCGAGCGACGAAGGAACGAGGTTTGTGCGATAAAACCGTGGGCATATACTTTCCCGTACAGACCGAACAAACGAGGTTAATAAGGAATTTATTTTATGGCTATTGTTTCATTTTATTTTCGGGCGCTGTTTTCGTCTTCGGAGTATGCTGTTTACCTTACCTGTTAACTTTTTCGTGTCGCTTTTTAGTGCAAACTGCAAAGTTTCTATGGAAACTTATCAGTATTGTGATGGGGCGAAATTCACACGATAGAACGATATATAGTGTAAACTTCCGGGGGTGAATTGTACGAGTTACACGGGTAACGACGTAAACAGTTATCTTACTTGAAAGACTAATATCGGTGAAAACTAGTTATATCCGGACCGTTTTCCGCTATGCAAATAACTGGCTGGTGGTTATGTGCATACCGTTTTCCGCTATGCAAATAACTGGCTGGTGGTTATATGCATACCGTTTTCTGGTAACCGTTTTCCGGAATGCAAATAACCAGCTGGTGGTTATATGCATACCGTTTTCCAACTTTGTTGCGTTGCAAGTTGAAAAGCGTTGTTGCACGTATTACCACCCACCTTAAACATTGTCAAGCAACAGTGATTTTGTTGTAAGTTGAAAAAATTGTTGGAAAAAGTAGACTCCAGTTCTACTCGCTGCAATATGCTGTTTCAACTTGCAATAAAATCATTGTTGAGTGACAATGTTTGAGGTGGGTGGTAATACGTGCAACAACGCTATTCAACTTGCAACGCAACAATGTTGCAGCAATTTGTTGCTCGTATTACTTCACCTTAAGTGAATATTTTTAAAATAAATTAAGAATTAATAACAATTATTGAATGCCATTCAAGGTTTTAGACAAAAACTGGAATAACTTGGTTCAAAAGCTTCAAGACGAGGTGTTGGAACCATTAACATCGTATCAAATGCAATTTCCTGACACGAAGGTATAAATCTGAGTTTGACACGTTGCTGAGGCTTCAGTGGCATAACGGAGACCCCCCTCCCCCCCCCCCCCCCCACCATTAGTTTAGACATTGCAAGACCTGGATTTCTGAGCCTAGAAAATATCATTATTATATTCATTATTATAGATAATACCATGATCGCCTCGGATTCTTTTGTTTTCCGGGGGAATGTAAACCTCGTATTTCCCTCATCGCTCATGCAAGAGGGAAATTTATCCTTTGTCTTCTAATTTCCCCGTGCATGTTGATGAGGGAAAATTAGAAGACAAAGAAATCCTTTGTCTTCTTCTAAATTTCCCGCTTGCATATATTTTCCCTCATCAACATGCACGGGAAAATTAGATGCAACTTCTCTGATCAACCGTGTAAATTTCCTGTCGGTAAGATTCTCAAAGTTTTCCTCGGCGATCATAATATTACAAACTAATAACATGACTTTTCGGGAAATTAGCGATTAAATTTCCCCTTTGCCTCGGGAAGATTTGTAAAAGTCCGAGGGCCCCTATCACAAATCTTCCCTTGGCGGTGGGGAAATTTAATCGCTAATTTCCCTCAAGTCATGTTATTACTTATAATTATTATATTAATCAACTGAATCCGTTCATGAAATGTCAATGACACAAACAGTACACACCAGGTTTCAGAAACTTCATTGTTATATATAGCTGCATGGGGTTTTGCTAGTTGTAAATCAGACTGCTATTGGTTCATTTATGGTCACGTGGGATTAAACAAATCAAATTTTTCCCGCGCGGCAATATTTCAACAGTTGTTTCCCGCTCGGGCAATAACTGCTTAGTGAAAGTCTAGCTAAACAGCCCAAACCAATTAGCAAAAATCCAACAAAAACCCAGCTATACAACAAAGCACTTCGACTTCGTCTCGGGGAAACATCGAGACTCTCGGGAAAACAAAACTAAATATTTCCCTCGTGACCTACCTGTAATCCGCGCAGGGGCTTTGGAACTTTTTGCCTCAGCTTTTGGTTCACGCGTTAGCATTCCAGTTATCACATTTTAACTTACATCGAGTTCACTGGTCGCATCACTACTATATTTTCCCTTTATTTATCTCATTTCGTTTATATGAAGAATGTGTTTGCCGGTCGTTTTTGTCCCGTCCCACCTAACCAGGATTCCGGCTTGAGAGAGACAATTTTCGCCATATATAAATGCTCTGTCCCGCCTAGCCTGGACGATATGACGGACACCGTTTCCAGTATTTATTTTGATTAGTTTTGATTTATTTTGATTATTTATTTTGATTCGGCTATAGTAGGAGGACAGCAGCTCTTTATAATACGTCAAATTCTATTTATTTCTCTGTTCTGTGTTTTTACATCTTTCTAGCTGTGTTGTGAAACGTCCCCGTCGTAATTTTCCCGCCTGAAAATATTCTCATATAAACCCGGGATGAAAAACGTCCCGTCCCGCTTACTTGTCCCGTCCTGTCTCCCATGTAAACAGCCCCTTAGACCCCGTTTACACTAGAGCAAAAGTTTTCGGATTCGTGACGAATCCGGAACGTTTTAGTACCGGATTCGTTTTGCCGTTTACACACAAAAGAATGAATCCAGAATAAAAACTTCCCGGTTTGATCACGTATCCGGAGATTTCGAATCCGGAAAAAAATGTAGAAACTTCGTATCCGAATACTTTTAAATCCGAGACAATACGTAGTGTAAACGGTTATTCCGATGAATTCAGATGCTCTCCGCTCGCAGTCATATGAGGTTGCGGTGGAACCAACATGGTGAGCATTTTAACTGAATTAAAGAAATTCGGAGTTTAGTGTAAAGGGTCGAATCCGCAAATACTCTTGTAGTGTAAACCCCTAACGAATCCGAATACTCAGTACGAAGTGAATCCGGAAACATTTACGAATCCAGAAACTTTTGCTCTAGTGTAAACGTAGTCTTAGACTGGCGATTTTGCCTAGGAAGTTGGAACAACGGGCAGCCATTGTTTTACAATACTGCTATTGTTTCTATGGCAAAATGGTACAATGGCCAGTCCAGAACGATTGATCGTGGTGGCTTGGTATAGTAAACTGTATCTGCTGGTTGGTGGCTTGATACTGTACATGACATGTACTGTCTTTATTCAAAAATAATAAATTATACCATTTGAAATGGGGTTCGTGTGGTCTAACTTACACCTCGTATATTTTAATGTAGAACCGTATTTCAAAAAGGAGTCGGAAAGTGGTTGATTACGACAGACATAGACATCATTTAGAGGTGAGAGCAGTGTAGCGTTTTTTTAGGACATCACGCAAAGCCCAAAATTGACAGCCAATAAAAAAACCCAAATGTTTATAAAGTGTCTATATGGACCTGGGAGAGTTTACATATTTAGAATATTTAGACTCTCTTCATCAAAATTGTAATATATCTTTTTTTACAAATATTTTATCTTCGTGGACTTTTTTGCGCGTAAAGTTGTTGATTTTGAAGTTTTACCGTGAGAAAAAACAAACTGTGTCTAGTTACCGGAAGTGACGACAGATCGGGAACCAATCTCGTTCCCAGTGCCTTCGCCGCGCACAAACGAAGACTGGGATAATCTATCATCGGAAACATAAAAACCTGTTGCCAGTTGAAAAGAAGCCGCCTTTAGCCAGCCAATCAAAACACTTCCCAGTGATCGATTATCCTATCGAATTTAATTCTCGCGTCATCAGGGCTAAATCCCCTGATGGCGGTTGCAGTTTTATTCATAGCCAAAAAAACGCGCGGAACATTTAACGAATAGAAACGCAGAAGTCTTTAGTGGTTACCTGGCCCATATACTTTGATTGGGCCAGGGTACCAAGCTGTGATTATCCCAGAGTCTTCGTTTGTGTGCGGCGAAGGCGCTGGGTACGAGATTGATCGGGAACCCGATCGGATTTGAAGCGAGTCTAGCGAGATACCAAATTTCCTTTCTAAAACCATTTGGGCGATATAACTTTGGTAAAAGTAAAACCAGAGAAGAAGAAACCTACTGCGTGTTTTCACTATCATTGTAAACATTGTTGAGCTCTGAGATGGGGTTCTTGGATCTGTCGTCACTTCAGGTAACTCAAGTTTGGAAAATTGTCAACTTTACGCACAAAAAAGTCGATGAAGATGAATTTTTGCAAAAGAAGATATATTACAATTTTGATCAGGAAAGTTTAGATATTATAGATATGCAACCCCCAGGTTGGTATAGGCACTCTAAGCATATTTTGTTTTCTATTTTAATATACTTTATCAAGACACTAAAAGTAAAAGGTGGAAAAGCAGTAGATCCTAAAAAGCTATCTCAGGTAAGAGGGTAAGAGCAAGAATTGAAATAATGCTAGCAATCCTACAGTGTCTTGATATGAAAGACTTGAAAGTTGACTTAATGCTATCAAGTTTATTTTTTAATCTTCCCTTTCATCTGGTATGGGTACCCTGCAAGTCAGAGCCTCTTTCCGACCTACGCAGGCTTCCGGGGAAAGTGGACGTTGGCAACAAACTCGATTGGGGCGAGTCAGTCAGGTTTTGAACTGGTCAAACAAGTTCTAGTTTATGAGCACCCGCGCAAGCAGGAAAATAGCAAGTAACGTGTTAGTTGTATCTTGGCAACCGTTCACGCACGCTCAAAAAGAAATGTGGAGTTTGTTTGCAGAACCCACTTTCCCCCGAAGCCTGCGTAGGTCAGAAAAGGGCTCTTGTCTCGCAGGGTAGGTATGGGGGCACTACCAGGGCACCAGTGTACTCTATTTGTGATGGTTGTGACAGGGACGGGATAAATTATGCAATTCCAAGTTCATGCAGATGTATCTGTTAAAGTCCAAAGTTTTCCAGATACAAACCCGTAAATTTACAATGAAATATATAAATTCGTTGACGCGGTTCTTTTCTGCATTAAACCTGGCAATCGTTCATGTAAAACCTTATACAGAGTTGGAAATAGCTTTTAATCCTTTCCCTACTAGACTTCTTCCCTTGACGAGTAAAATCGTCTGATGTTAGCCAGAGTAAAATACTAAAAGGCCACCACAGTAGGGAAAGGATTAATCGTTCTCTGGGTTCACGTGGCCGTGTCGAGGTATATATCAAAGACGCTCCAGGCAGCCACCATACGACACAGTTCAGACCACAGCTAAGATGTTAGGTGTTGATTTTACGGAGGGAGGAAAACCGGAGAACGCGGCGAAAAACCCGCGAAGCACAGGAGAGACCAACTACAACTCTACTCACATGAGCTCGACAACGCAGTCATTCCCAAGCAGTCGCCCATCCAAGTATACTAACCTCGTTCAACCGGGCTTAACTTTTGGTGAGAGGCAGCGCGCTAACAGTACACGCCACCCGTGCTTATGAAACCATAGACTCTACACTGATTCATGTGTTATACCTGCAATGCATACTCGCAATACTTGCATACTTTTTCCCAACATTGACCCGATACTTGCAAAATCTTACAAAACGTTCTAAAACCGTCCTAAATCAATATCGAGGATCTATTCTTGTGTTATACAAAACAAAAACGAATCATTCATTTCATTGTTCGTAGGTACAGTAAGTACACATCATCACATGAAGAAAACGTTTGTTGATATTATTTTGTCTGCATTTAAATTTTTTTATAGTCCGAAGAGGACTATAACCAAGCAAAGAGTGTGTATCTACAGCTTCACTCTGACCTCTATGAAGAATTACCAGCACTTTACGACAGGTAAAATTTTTGCTTCTATTAGCGAACATCTTATTATATAGTAATACCATAAAGAGGTGTGTTACATAATATCTCATACACGAGAAGCCGTTTATTATCTCATTTGAAAACACCGAGAAGTATGTTGAAAAACGAGACGATAGCCGAGTTTTTTAACTCACTTCAAGGTGTTTTTAAATCAGATAATAAGCGGCTTTCGAGTGTATGGTATAGCTTCTCAAACGAATCAGTATTTGAGGTAAAACTTGTCTTAATTTATGGGCGTTTATTACCACATTTACCAGCCATTATGTTTTCCTCATAAATTATTAATGAGTTTGAGAAATGTTGCTATTAAACCTTACGCTCGATGAGGGTTATTTGGTAAAATTTCCGAAGGAAAGAATTTTACTAAATGACCTGAAGCGAGCGGGAGGTCGAATAGCTAATCACCTATTTTTATGGTACCGTAGAATTCCGAAAGTAACGCCCCCCCCGAAAGTAACGTTGAATTTGTGACACTTCTAAAATTTCACGAATGTAGCGCCCCCCCCGAAAGTAGCGCCCCCCCCGAAAGTAGCGGCCCCCCGAAAGTAGGGCCCCCCCGAAAGTAGCGGCCCCTTACAAATACATGTTTATCCTGAACAAAAAAAAGTAAAGGTCGTATTAAAACTTAACATCAACTTAAAGCTTAATATGTGTTTTTTCGATTATCAACATTTCTGTTCGATGAAAGCACGTGTTCGTCTTTAATTTGTGTTCGTCTTTAATTTTTCAATATTTACAACATGTGTTCTCTTTATAAGTTGCCACCATCGCTGCCGACAATCATGTCAAGGTCGTCATCGCACGCACGCATCCTCTATACTAAGGACTAATGTAGTAAATAAATAGTTACTGATGAACGGAGACTTGATATTTCTTCCTAACGTATTTCAGTGCTAAATCCGAAAGTAAAGGCCTGGCCAAACGCTTTCAACATTTCATTCAACATGTTCAGTGAATTCAACATGTTGAAAGCGTTTGTCGGGTTGAATGATGTTGAACGATGTTGAACGTTGTTGAATGATGTTGAATGAAATTTTCGTTCAACACGCGTTCAACATAGGGTGAGGCGGTTTTTATAAAAAACCGAAAACCGCCCGGAAAAAAACGAGTGAACCGATTTTTTTTTGGCTTCGTGACGCTTATTTCCTGGTGTCAATGGCGCGTTGCTGGCGAAGAGGCTCTTTACTGTAGGCGGCATTTCGGATGAAGCCGCGTTGCTAGCGTTCGTCGGCCGACTCACTGCTGCCTTTCGTCCCGGCGGCGTCATCGTGGCATATTGGGTAGGTTGGATTCTTCTAAGATGCTGCATCAAATTTGATGTATTGCCTCCCTTGTTTTTTACGGACCGCGTGCAAATTTTACATTCAGGAGAATCGTCCGGTTTTTCGGCTTTCTTGAAGAAATGCCAAACAGCACTTTGGCTCATTTTGGCAGAGAAATGTTACCAGTAACCAACAGTTTCGGACAGCGTAACAAAGTATTCCAAGTTTCAACGAACGGTTACTTAAAAAGGCAAAGCTGAAAGAGCACGAGTCAGAAAATATACGCGATATAACATTGAAAGCGAAAATTGGTTAATTATTCATGTTACGCTCCGACTGTTTATGGTCATACACCAATTTTACTTTAAACCTGTCTTCGCAGAGGTCCGCCTTCATTTGAGCCAATCAAAATTCATCTTCGTTTGATCCGCTTATGCGTTCAAGCTCGTGCGAATCTGAATCGAAGCCTTTCCGTAATTTCCGTTCTTATATCGGAGATCATACCTGGCAATAAACGTACGGTATTTCGAAGGCGCAAATCTCTTCAGTCGTTTTCCCGTCAATTCCGTGTGTAAACGCAACAAAAACCCGTGTAAGTATGGTTCGATTTTATTGAAATACCGATTTTTCTTTCGATTTTTTCGGTTTTTCGGTTTTCCTCCAAAAGCAACATCGGTTAAATCGGTTTTCAAAAAACATCTCGGTTCATCGATTAACCGCCTCACCCTACTTCTATTGTTCTCAAAATGTTGAAAGTTGTTGAACGCATTTGGCCACATTTCATTCAACTTTGTTGAACAGAGCCATGCGGGATATTGTCGATTCCAGCTTTTGTGGTAGCCCGCGTTCAATTAATTGTCATTCATGAATGTTGAACGATGTTGAATTCATTTGGCCACTCGTGCTTTCAACACTATTCAACATCGTTCAACAATGTTGAATGATGTTGAATGCGATGTTGAAAGCGTTTGGCCAGGCCTTAAAGCCTTAATCAAACGAGAACGCAAGTTGGCAGTCACGCTATCTCAGCCATCCGCTCTGAATAATTTCCCGAAAATATCATGTACCGTGACAAAGTTAAAACTTGTTTAAAACACTCATGAAACTTTTATTTTGTTAATTTGGGTGTTCGAACGACCGCCACAGAAATTCGTGACTGCCAACTTGCGATGACTTGCGTTCTCGTTTGATTAGGGCTTAACGGGGGCCGTTACTTTCTGAATTCTAGTTTCAGTATTCCTTTGTAATATCATGTTTGCCAACATTTCTGCCGCGATTTTCTCGTGTTCAGTCTCTGACATGATTTGATATACTGAACGTTTCAAAACGTTTTCGATGTGGGTTTTTTTTCGTTTAATAGAGTTCAAAATCTTATTTAAGAATAAAAAATATTTAACAATTTTGATTTTGAAAAATTGTTTTCTTTTCGACTTTTGAAAAGCTATTTTTTTCTCAAGTTTTGCGTGTTTGGATCACAGTATCTAAACACAGAAAAGTATTTATTTTATAAAAATAACTGACATTAAAAAATCCGATAAATTTAGTGACAAGCAAACATGATGAGAATACAAATTCTCTCGAAATTCGTCTTCAATTTCTAACACCTTAATTTTGCACTGAGCAAGCGAAATTGAAGAGCAAAACAATTTTGTGCTTATTTCTGATGCAAGTGAAGAAGTTAATGTTATGGTACATCTGTATTTTAGTCGGATATCATTTTACGTCTCATCTTTCCAAAGCATATTTACCGCGGAAGGTGTGTTCCATCAAGAAACAGCTAAGGTAGGCCATAGCCACTGGAAAGGGAGAGGGCTGTGAAACTCCGCTCTGAAACAATAGAACTTCCGGTTTGATGTTAAAAATTTCACGCCTGAGCGTCACGTGATCTTGAACCGGCATGGCCAGTGTATTCTTTCATATGGCTTACATTAGATTATAACCTTGTTCTTCGTTAAACGGCACGATGTCGGTTATGGTGACTTCTAAAAATCCACAAGAAACATGATATTTACAAGTCCAAAGGAGTACGCTTGTATTTCGTTAACAAAATTCGGTAGGAATTCGGTTTTTGACGACCTACGAACTTTAAAGACAGCGACAGTGCTGTATAGTGTTACTGTAGTCAGTCATTTTTATGACAAATTTTATATTTTACATTGATTCTGCGTTAATTTTAGATATTAGTTTATTCAATTATATGATTGTGTGCACAAAGAAATCACCGCAAAAACATCGGATTGGTTTTAACAGGACCGTGAGAGTTTTTAAGTCGCGCATTTCTCAAATAAGACGTAAACAAATATATATGGTGGTGCATCGTTGTGTAGATGATCGGCGTTCGGTTTCATGATGGACTTTATCGTGACATTAAAATGATCATCCCTTGAACATTACACAATCGTATCAAGCACTAACTCATGCATGGCTCACTCAAATAATTAACACTCTGGCATTGTGAGCAAATTAGCCGTAGCGCGAACTATTTTCTCCCCGCCGGACTAATTATTGTAAACAAACATTTATAAGATTCTCAGCTACAAAAATCTGGGAAAATATTCCCAGTGATTTAAAAACCCTTTCTGTTTCAATGTAAAAAATATTTAAGTCACCAAGGTTGATCTGAATTTCATTCTCGTATTATACAATGTCTATTTTCTTACTTCGAGTCTTCGACACGATCTTAATATTTCATCCTCTGCTGATCCCCAACTTATTAATATGTCAAGGCAGTGATTAAACTCGAAAGCTTTATACTTTAATTACACTCTCACATATATATGTATATTCTTTCATAAAATATTTTGTTTTATATTTAACTCTGATTTATTTATGTATCACTATGTAAACTTTGTATTTTTCATTGTAAGTATTAAAAATAGTGTGAATAAATTGAAATTATCATAAATCGCCGCATGTCTACAAATTATTAATAAAAGAAAACCAAGGAACAACGCAGTCGAAAAGCATTTGTCGTCTCCGTGCCATTATTAAATCGGAGTTTTGCACTTTTGTTGTCAGATGGCAATGTTTCTTAATACTTTAGTTATTCTAATAAACTGATACGCATACGACAATTGCCAGTCCTCACCGTTGTTTATGAAACGCAATACACCAGACATTTAGTGCATTTAATATTCAATGAAGGCAACTCAACTTACGACATATAATTTAGCACAACCATTCATATTAAGACAAAAGCGAATTTTAGTTTTAGTAGTACTGTTAGCAAAACAGTATTGTATCATTATTTTAGGTAATACCTCGGCTCTCACCGTGTTCGGTCCGACCATTGATCGTTTATTCGAATTTACTGCACTTTATTAAATATTCTTTGCAAAGGGAGTTTTCATGAGGGACCATCTATGCATATAATGTCCAAATGAAGTGGAATTTATATTGAAACCATCACGGAAGAACTTCGTTGTAGCACTTGTAGGTACGCGCCTCGCTGCTCTAATGTAAAATCTTGCTTTTTAGTGCTCACTCATGCAGGTTCAACGTCACGTGATCTTGAATTTGGCGAACAATAACATAAATCTCAGTCACGCCCACTTTCACAGCCCTCTCCCTTTCCAGTGGCTATGGGTAGGCATAATTGTGCCGTGCCGTGTCTTGTTCTATTGTTTATTTGATATAGAGTTATGACTTGATGTATAGTTAATGGACAAGTGAACAGCTCTGTAACATGGTTCTAAGACGAAATGATACGTTAAATTATAGTCAGTTTCAGCTTGCTTTTGAAATTCGTTTCAACATTCGTTGGAAGGTTGGGAACTTGGTACGGAAGTTCGCGAAGTTCGTTGTGAAGTTCGTCGTGAAGTTCGAATTTAATAAGCTTTGAATTGAATTCCTTTGGTAAAATCACGGAGAAGAAGATTATTTGTTGTATAGAATATCATAATTAATAGATACTTGGGTTAGCCTTTACTTTTGGACCGATTTTCGCCATTTTTCAACTTTTGAAATAAGGCTAACATATGAATATTTACCCAAATAAGGCATTCTTGTTCCTCTAGAGGCCCTAAAAAGGCTTTATTTTGGTAAAAGTATCGCTTTTTGAGCTTTTTTTTAAGTTAAAAAAATGGCCAAAATCCGTCAAAAAGTAAGGGCTAACCCGGTTAAGCAGAAACAAATTGCCGACTTAAATTTGTATCTACCTCGCAACGTAGTTCAGAACATTGCAACGTAAGTTCGGAATCTTCATTTCAATTATACGTATCGGATTTCAAAAGCAAGCTGAAGCGGACTATAATGTTTGCTACTTATTTACATACATTGAAAAATATATGGTATTTGTGTGATATTTAGTATGGTATGGTGTATGGCGACCATTGGTGTGGTGTGGTGTATGGTATGGTATGGTGTGGTGTGGTGTATGGTGTGGTGTGGAGCATGGTATGGTATTGTGTGGTGTATGGTGTGGTGTATGGTGTGGGGTATGGTATGGTGTGGTGTACGGTGTGGTGTATGGTGTGGTATGGTGGGGTATGGTGTTGTGTGGTATGGTGTGTGGTTTGGTTTGGTGTGTGGTGTATGGTATGGTGTGGTGTATGGTGTGGTGTGGTAAGGTGTGGTGTATGGTGTGGTGTGGTATGCGGTGGTATGGTTTGGTGGTGCTGTAAGGGATGCTATAGGATGATGTGTGGTTTGGTATGGCCGATGTTATCTACATATACACATTTGTCGGTAAAACCCTACAGGATATTGCACCAACTAATAATATGAAAGAGATAAAGCAAAAGTAATGATAATGATTGTGGGAAAATTTGTACGACAATTTCAATCTAGCTTTCTTTCTTTTGATTTCCAAACCTTTTTATTGTTTGACGTTTATATCTTTACCCTACCAATTGCTGTAATAACTTGCAAATAATAACTTGTGGACTTGAAGCGCACTGCCTAATTCTTTGCACTCTTTGTAATATAAGGATTATATAATAAGGATTGACTATGCTGACATGATTGTAATGACCATATAATGTGTTTTACCAGATATTCAAACAACGAGAAATACATTTAATTTATTTTTTTAAACGAGATTTTTTAAACGAATTCGAATTATTTCGATAGAGAAGGGAATATTCTGTTGTTTGAAATTTACACAGGTAACTGGACAGTGTTTTTGTTCTCAATTAGATGAAAACTCAAATGAGTGACTTGCTTGACGTGTTGGCCAAGGAAACTTCGGCGGGGGCATACTCCACACGGCGACCTGTTAGTGTGATCAGGTTGGTGAAGCTAAAACGTAATATTAAAGTATTCTTAAAAGTATTGTTGCATGACGCTTGGTTCAGTACCTTCCTGTTCTACAAACAACGGAGCAATCGATCAAGTCCATTGTTTTTTTGTTAATTCAATTTCTTTGTAATATTAAAGATTTATAAGACAGACAGACAGACAGACAGACAGACAGACAGACAGACAGACAGACAGACAGACAGACAGACAGACAGACAGACAGACAGACAGACAGACAGACAGACAGACAGACAGACAGACAGACAGACAGACAGACAGACAGACAGACAGACAGACAGACAGATAGATAGATAGATAGATAGATAGATAGATAGATAGATAGATAGATAGATAGATAGATAGATAGATAGATAGATAGACCCCAGGTGAAAACATTACTTTTTTTGGCGGAGGTGACAACGCAGCAACGGAGTTCACACATTCGAAACTTTTTTTACAGAAACTTTAGAACTTAAAAACGGTTTTTCAACCGTAGAAAGGAATAAGCGTTAATTATTAGTAATGTCATTGTACTGAGGAATATCTGTGATTAAATTTATTCGAAAACCGAGGGAGGCTTTGTAGAGTGCTGTGCAGGCAGTGTAGCACACCGTGTATTTATAATCTCTCTTATTTCAGCAATGCTTCGTCCGATGGCGAGAATTCTCCCTTTGAAAACTTCTCGAAATTCGAGCAGACTGACAACTTCTCAAAGTTTGATCACACAGACAATTCCGAGAACGCTCAGTCTGAAAACGATGAAGGTAAGTTCTCTCTATATGTATCATAATATGTAGTATATTCCTGTCTCATTTTGTATTCCTGTCTGAACGCCATCTGCAAGAATCCAACAGTTTGTCACATAGCATAGTTTTTTTTGGTACCCAGACATTTTGCCGAAAGACATTTTGCCGAACGGACATTTTGCCGAATGACATTTTGCCGAACGGACATTTTGCCGAATGACATTTTGCCGAAAGAGAATTTGCCGAACGGACTATTTGCCGACATTTCTACCAAGATTAACACGTGGAAATAACAAGTTTATTTATATCGTATATTGTATATTACAATCGTGACAAATAAATATTATAGTAATGCAGTTAACAAATGCATATTACTATACATGGCATATATATTTTACGAGCATTAGCTAACTAAAATTTCCCAACTAATATTAAACACGCATTTTAAGAATATTTAAAAGAATATTTAAAAGTATATCATGTAATGAGTCATCGCCTGAAGAAACAACTCATATATTACATTCCCAACTGGCAAGTGATTAGTCTATTGTTATAGATATTGTCATTAAAATATAATTATGCGTAGGAAAAAAACAAATGAGTTTTGTGGTAAAAAATATGTTTTTTTATTATGTGTCCTTTCGGCAAATAGTCCGTTCGGCAAATAGTCCGTTCGGCAAATAGTCCGTTCGGCAAATAGTCCATTCGGTAAATAGTCCGTTCGGCAAAATGTCTTTCGGCAAAATGTCCGGCCACGGGTTTTTTTGTGGCTGTTTAATATCGGTTTTATCAACCGCGTTGCCTCTTTGTTTTTTTAGTCGATGCAGGAGCTATTGACTTGAACCTTCCCGAACAATCTACAACCGAAGGTAATTATTAAGTTCTTATTTTGATGACGTAATGTACTAGGAACGTAAACTAGGAACGAAGAGAACAGAGAGATTTTAGAAAAAAGAGTCATAATCATATATACCACTTTCATATTGGCAATTAATTTGAATATTCTTTTATGTGCATCTTAATCAGCCTATTTTGCCTCGTTTGTGTGTCTGCTATAGGCGAGTTTCAGGGTGTTGCGCGCGCGTCAGTTTTCAAAAATAACTGGCAAGCTCAAAGTAAACATACTGTTTAAAATCAACAAAGTATAGATACAGTTTCTGGATGTTTAACACTGTTATTCTGCTGTTGTTGGCTCGCTAGCATGTCTGTTTGCCATTGCTTACTTTGTGGGGAGCCCGCCAAGAGCCCGGCAATTCCTTTGCAAAATGATGCGCGCGCAATACCCTGAAATTCGCCTGTTCCAAAGAATCTTTGCTTCATAACGAGGCCAGAAAGGCTCATTTAGATGTACATAAAAGAACATTTAAAGTGAAGCTCTTTATGAAAGTGATCTATACCACCTTTTTATTTTGTGATCTATATCATCTTTTTATTTTTCTTTGATTCTATCTAAATTGCTAGTCAACGATAATCCTGATGAACCTCACTCGAACCATTCGTCTCCAAGTCTGGAGGAAAAACGCCAAGCACTTCCATCCCCTCCTTCTCCTCCTCCTTCTCCTCCTCCTTCTCCTCCTCCTCCTCCAACGGTGCTTGAAGAACCAGTGGAAAGACCTCCTTCACCAAATACTGTTGTCGATAATGAAGAAGAAAACGAAGAAACACCAGTAGTAGTGGTAAGAGATTTTTGATTACTAAGTAAATTTGATGATTCCTGCCGCTAGGCAGCTACCTATTCGGAACATATATAAAGTCGATTTATTGTCCGGATGATTTCGACCGCATGGAATGCTTTGATGCGGCCGCTCCAATCATATGTAGGTAATTGTATGCTCAGTCATGCTTCTTTACACGTGAAAGCCGCAAGAACATCTCATCTGCCACGGATTTAGTGGTGAATTATAACCAGTTCAATAACCGAACCATCTTCGATTGTCTCATAGCCAGCAGCACACGAAAATTACTAGCTGAGCTAACCGCCTCGCGAGGCCATTTGCTGAGCGAGATTCTCTCCTGTGCGCATCGTTTTCCCTGAGAATTTTACCTCGCGATGCTATGAGACAAATATCTATCATGTTTGATATCAGAGAATCTGTTGTTGAATTATATGTCTGTTGTTCAATTTCCCGCCGTTTTTGGTAGTGAAGCATTGAGAGGTCGGAAATGTGCTTTCATGTGTTTATCAGCATTATTGTACCATCGTGGTTCTGTTGAAACATGGAGTTCTGGCATTGTGGACCGCATTTGCATCATGCAGGAGATTGGATTAATTCGAGATGGACCATTGTTTGTAAACGATTTATACCTGTTGGAAGAAACCGCGAGTGTTGTAAGCGCGCCGGGGTTAACGATTTATGAGAGACGGCAGCAATTTCACTAACTTGGGTTATACTAGTTTACTAATTTATTAATTAATTCTGTAAGTACTTTTAAGATACAAAATGAGTGGCCGTTCTGGTTATCGGTACACAACAGGCAGGACAATCCGAGTGTCTATATAGCTCGATGCAGAACGGACACATATTTTGTATATTACTTTTATTAAGTTAGAGTTGGAGTTAGGGAGTTGGAGCAGTTGGAGAGTTGGGGAGTTCGCGAGTTGTTAAGGAGTTGGAGAGTTAGGAAGTTGAGGCATTGGAGGGTTAGGGAGTTGAGGAGTTGGAGAGTTAGGGAGTTAGGGAGTTGAGGAGTTGGAGAGTTAGGGAGTTAAGGAGTTGGAGAGTTAGGGAGCTGGAGAGTTGGCCAGTTGGAGAGTTAGGGAGTTGGAGAGTTAGGGAGTTAAGGAGTTGGAGAGTTAGGGAGTTGGAGAGTTAGGGAGTTGAGGAGTTAGGGAGTTGGAGAGTTAGCGAGTTGGAGAGTTAGCGAGTTGGAGAGTTAGCGAGTTAGCGAGTTGGAGAGTTAGCGAGTTAGCGAGTTGGAGAGTTAGCGAGTTGGAGAGTTAGCGAGTTGGAGAGTTAGCGAGTTGGAGAGTTAGCGAGTTAGCGAGTTGGAGAGTTAGCGAGTTAGCGAGTTGGAGAGTTAGCGAGTTGGAGAGTTAGCGAGTTGGAGAGTTAGCGAGTTGGAGAGTTAGCGAGTTGGAGAGGTAGGGAGTTGGAGAGGTAGGGACGTAGAGGTAGAAGTAGAGGAAGAGGTAGAGTTAACACTGCCTACACAGCGCTTTACTTTTTTACACTCGTTGTTTAAGGTAAGGTATTGTAAAACGTAATATCAATTACTGAATGTGGGAGGCTGTTAATTAACGAATGTGGTGATATGAACATGCGTTATATTAAATTTATGTTATGATATTTATTGTTTCACTTTTTTACTGTTTGACATCTTTTGCCAGGATACCAATGACACGCCGGAGACTGCTGAAGATCCCGAAAACGTAACGCAAGGAAACGAGCAAGAAAAGGGTTCCGAAGAAGAAAAGGCGTCAGATGTAGAGCATGAATCGAGTGTGCTATACAAGGTAACTATGGTGCATAAGACAAACATGCATGTTGAAAAGCAGATTTAAAAAAACGCACGGTCTGCAAATCAACGCATTGGCGCATTGGCCACTGAGCTGTTAGAGACCTTAAGATGCTAGGACGACGAGGGCTGTTAAAAAGCAATTCAAATTTTAGCATTAAAAATAAGTCACGGTTAACTGACTACTGCATGTATTCAATACTTGAAGCTTGTTTTATAATTTTCAAAGTTTTAAAACGGTTGCAGTGTCTGTCTTAAGGCAATCTCAGCCAACAGTTCTCATCACCCCACGAGTCAACGTCGTCCTGAAGACGTGAAAATGCTCTGAGTGGCGTTGTATACAGAGCGAGGACGGCGTTCAGATTTCACTTGGGACTAGAAATTATTATTATCTTTGTTTTGCACGAAGAATGCTTTTGTTTGAAGGACGTCGTTCTCGAAGTTGCCGTCGTAGATCTTAAGGTCCCTATTGAGACACGGTCGGGACAGTAAACGATTTTCATATAGAAACATCGCCGTCCTTTTCAAGTTTTTACAGGAATACATCTTATTTTCACAAACAGTCTTCTGTAAGCACAGAGCATGCACGAGCTTTCCAACGGAAGCAGGCAAGTAAAAGACGCGCTTGAAGACTGCCAGCCTGGGCCGTAGCTCGGCAAAGGAAAATAATACTCTCTTCCCTCTTTCTCCTCCGCCTTTTTTGTCACTTTCCAAATTTCTGATTTTAACGTTCCAGTTTGCCACATATTTCGCGCGCGTCTTTTATTTGTCCGCTTCCAGTGGTAATTTAGTGCACTACAATATTGTGGAAAAAGGTTTTTTTTTAAAGATATTGTGCAGTCTGTGCTCTATGCGGTTGCACGCGCGAAGATTATCTCGTGAGATCTAAAAATGACTTAAGAGGAGTTAGGATAGAGCTGGACCCATTCCCTGACTCTTATCTTTCTTTATACTCTGTTAATATAGGTCATTCTCTCAAACTACAGTGTGTTACTGTGTGACTATAGAAGGTAAAAATTAATGTTTTATGTTGATTATTGTTCTTCTAGGTTGTAGCTACTCACCCCTACACAGGTGAAGATGAAGATGAACTTACATTTGAGAAGGGAGAAGTTATACATGTTGTGTTGTACGATGACTCTGATGATCCCGTAAGTTGTGTCTTACGCATATCAGTTACCGTGTTTATATCAAACTTTAGAAAGTAAAGTGTCCTTCACACACGCTCTTATTGCCCATGCAGACCCCGTGCAGTTATCAGAGTATGGAAATCATGAATGGCGTGTAGGATCGCGTCATCTAGAGGGAAAAGCCAGCTAGCTGGCTTTCAAAACTGTCCAACTTTTAGCTTGCTTTGTTATTTTTTTTATTTTATAAAACAAATAAAACATATCGCTCCTGTGCATATATACTCGTATAAAGGTTCGTTTGACGTCATTTGAACATGCCTCGAATAAAGGCCTCGTGCCTCTACTCAACTTCTTTCGTGTTCAAATGACGTCAAACGTACCTTTATAAGAGTACATATGCACGAAGCTTTATGTTTTATTTGTTAAATGCAAACGCGGTTGTGGCGTCACGGAACATGGCCGCCCCTTGTTTATATAACCTGTAGCAGACACTCGAGTGAGTTGGGAGGATCCAAAAGTACTTTCGTAAGTAAACGTTCGTCTACGGCTCTGGTTCACATAAGCTTTCGACTTCTTCCAACTCACTTTCGTGTTTGCATAAGTTTATATAAATACGGGCGGTATTTTTTTAATTTTTAAATATATGTACCTCGTTGTACAGTGTAGTGTGGTACACTGCTGGATAATAGGGAGTTTATAGATCACTGATTTTTAAAAGACTGGATCGAGCAAATATTGTTTGGAAAGTGAAGCCGAATCCACCAGCACTAAGCGACCAACTGGCGACTACATGTTTGAAATGTCGCTGCAAAGTTTGTTCTTGCTTTGTTTTGTTTTGTTTTTTCGCGTTTTACAACCAAAAACACTGTAATGATATACGACACTGATTGATTAACTGATTAACTACATATAACTTTATAAGACCAATATTCTGTAATCGGAACCCAGAATGAGAATAGAGACTGAATAAAGAAACACGAATCATAACAAACACAACATTGTGTCTACAATTTTCCATCTTCGTATTGATCTACTAACACAATTGCCTGATCGGTGTCATTAGCAAGATACCAAATCGACATTTCGCGAGCTTTATTTTCTGACCTTACGTCCACTTTTGCACGTACTGTGCCTGGTTGGTGACATCGTATTATTTCTAATGTGTTATTTATTTTGAACATTAATTTAGGACGATGGGTGGTTAATGGGCGTTATGCAAAGTACGGGAGTCAGGGGAGTTTTTCCTGGAAACTTTACAAAAAGGTTGAACAGTGAAGAACCGAGTTGATGATGGAAACAACTTGAGCCTTGAGGGGAGTTTCTGAGATGATTGAAATCTTATCACATCTATCCAGAGAGCATTGATGCGTTGTAGACGGTGAACTAATTATTGGAGCGTTGCAATAACAAAGAATATGGAATCCATTTTCGGATTATCCAAATGGGATTTACGCTTTCGTTTTAATGTTGGTGCATGATCAGTCAGGTAGCGTTCTACTACTATAACGGTAGGTTATTCAAAGCCTGGGTATTTTACTGGGCTGTGTGGCGGCCCAACATCCACGCGTGGGCCGCGACGCAGGTTAATGATAGTATGGCTTCTTGTTTTAAAGGTCTTTTACATATCCTTGCTAATGATAGACGATTTTATCCATGCAGTTTATGGGAATACAGCCATTAAAATTGCGTGAAAGGTTAGGATTTTGCCCGCTCACGATAAGTAAAAAGAGAACATATTTAACAACTAGACAACGAGCCTGAGTTGTCTTTGAGCTGATAGTCGACGAGGCACAGTTTTAGTATAAACCAATTGCCGGGCAAACTATTATTTTAAAGAAGCAAACAGAAACTTTGTCGAAATGCGAGTTTACTCTTCTTTTTTTTTCATTTAAAACTGGACTCTTGCTACTATAGTGGTCTATCGCCAATAGAAAGTGAGGATAGCTCAGCCAATCCGAATGCGGGATTTGTAATAGTCCACTAGTTGTGGTTCATATACTATCACCAGGCTTTGAGAAACGGACCCTACAAAAAAACAAAGTTTGAAGTAAGCAATGTTTGAAACACGAACAGCAATGTTTGAAACACGAACAGCAGTGTTTGAAACACGAACAGCAATGTTTGAAACACGAACAGCAATGTTCGAAACACCAACAGCAGTGTTTGAAACACGAACAGCAATGTTTGAAACACGAACAGCAGTGTTTGAAACACGAAAAGAAGTGTTTGAAACACGAAGAGCAGTGTTTGAAACACGAAAAGAAGTGTTAGGTGTTTTAGTCCTGATAAAACACGCGCGCTTCGAAAACGACCTACAGTATTTCATTAGTTCATTTGCATATAGTTTTTTTAAATATCAACGTTGTCTAAGGCGTAAAAACAGAAAGAAATTTTGATCGTATCCTAATCAATATCACCTGCATGACTCAGAATTTCTTCCGTTTTAGGGTGCTTACTGCAAAAAATAGGATAAATTTATAGCGTTTAACTGTGCCGCAACAAATCACTGATTCGTTTAAAATCGCTAATTTTCGTCGCAAAAAAAGTAGTTTGATTAATCATTTGACTCTTTAAAGAAAACAGAAAAATGTCTGAAAATATATCATTATATCCAAAGCTTTCTTGTGTTATAGCCTATAGTGCCTTTTTTTAAGTGTAAAGTTAGGCAACATATAGCATTACACATATTTTGTGTTTACTAGAGTTATATAGGCGAGGTTTCTCGAACACGACAGTCATTTGAGTCTGACAGCACAAGTGGGATACGTAGCTTGCATTCGTATACCAATGTGTGTCTGCAGTTCCTAAGTTTGACTGGTATAATCACGCTGGTCGTTGATATAACCAGGTCGCGACAGGAACAAGTAATGTTAAGTTGTGTTCGTTTGATCACCGAAGCTATAAATAACAAGAAGAATGATAGTTTTATGTATCCATTATTCTCCGTGACTTTTTCGTGTATGTAAAATAAGGTCAGCACTAAGCACTGTGGTGTAATCGTCCAATTCAGGGTGTTCTCACAGAATAAAGATATCTATTCTGTGGTGTTGTGTTAAAAAAGATAATTATTTCCAGGTAGCGTCGCATGCGCTTAAAACATTTAGCAATAAAGACAATTTTCTTGTTTAAGATAATGAGATTTAAAGTGCCTATGAAACGAAAATTAAGTTTGTCTTATTTGAAAGAACACTTAAAATTATAGAGTAACATCTTTTGCAGTTTTTCGTTTCCTTGCTTCGTTGTTGAGATATTTTAGTTTGTTTGATATGCAAATTAAATATTTTGACGTCACACGTGCATAATGAGTTATCGAGAAAGTTATATATCTTTGCTAGTATCAAATATAATAATCACTTTAAGATCTACATGTTTAGTGTTGTGGGCGAAACACGTCCACATGCTCCATTCAAATTAATTTGGTCTGATAACAGGAAAGATATCTAACCTTCTCCGATAGCTCATTATATATATATATATATATTTATATGCACCTACCACGTCAAAATGTTTAATTTGCGTATCAAACAAACTAAAATATCTCAAGAACAAAGCAAGGAAACGAAAAACTGCAAAAGATGTTACTCTATAATTTTTTAAAAACTGTGTTGAAAGAAACTTAAGTAATTGTACTTTGGTACATCATTGACGACGTTTTGGCAATTCTATAGGCGAGTTCTCGTTATTCACTACTCGAAATCTCGCCTAGGATGGCTGGCAGTTTTCCATGTAATCGGTGCTCAAGAAAGCTGGCTTACCTTGGAAGGCTGAAAGTTTTTCATGTAAAGGGCTGGCCTCAACCTCCAAGCTAGGGTCTTTACTGGGCACACATATGCGAAGGCCGAGTGAAGACCTTGGGTACGAGGTTAGGTTGGCCCTCTTGGGAGAATTCGAATTCCGATTATCTTTTCCGCGAAACTTCCAACCCGGACGGAAAACTCTCCATGTAACCAGCCTCTTATTAAGGAGCTGTTCACACGAGACCGGGTTATCTCGGGGAGTAGGGATAACTCGGGGGCTAGGGTCAAGGCTAGGGTCAAAGTTGACCTTATTTCACATGATAAAACGCAACTACCGAGTTGTCCCTGGCCCCCGAGATAACCCTAGTTTCATGTGAACGCTTCACCCCGAGTTATCCCGAGCAACAGCATAAATACGCATGCCTAAGTTGACCCTACCCCCCGAGATAACTCGGGTGAAAGCGTTCACATGGAGTTAGGGATAACTCGGGGGCTAGGGTTACCCTATCGCTCCGAGCGAGTTATCCCTATCCCCCGAGTTATCTCGGTCTCATGTGAACGGTTTACTTTTTTAACATGGAAATAAACTAACACCGAGTTATCTCGGGGGATAGGGATAACCCTACCCCCCGAGATAACTCGTCTCATATGAACAGGCCCTCAGAAGTCAAAACACTCGTGAATTAGGCCCTGTTTACATAAAGTGGATTGAGTGTTCAAGTCAAATCTCCCATGTTGTTTCTCCTTGTTGTGTTTACATGAAGAAGGTTGAAAGTTTTCGATCTGATCGAAACAAATGGCTGAAGTCAATCCACGAAGTTGAGTGGATTGACTTGCGATTCAGGCAAGAATCGACTTGAATGTCTCCAATCTGATTCATGTAAACACGGTTTCGCTTGCAAATGCCGTGATACGCATGACTGACATTGGTGCGTGTCGTACAACATGGCGGACATTGAGGAAAGTAGAGAAAATAGTGTTTCAAAACCGAAAATAGTGTTCCAAACTTAAGAAATGGCTCATGGTTTAGCGTGCTCCATCGAGTTATGGATGCACGCGGGAAATTGGGAGAGCACGAAAAAAGCGTAAGAGTTGGTCGAGGCGTAGCCGAGACCAACTCTAGATTTTTGAGTGCTCTCCCAATTTCCCAAGTGCATCCATAACTCGATGGAGCACACTAAACCATGAGCCATTTCTTTTATAACATAGCATTAAATCCTTTCACAAGCCGGCGAATCGTTTTGGTTGTTGTGTTTTTCTACTTTCGTAGCCAAGTCTTTTTTGTTCACTAAAATCCAACCAAAAGGACAGTTTAAACTCTGTTACCCAGACCCAGTTTATGTCTTCTTCAATTTAAAACTCAGTTTTGTTTGGAAATTTTTTCCCGCGCTTTTTTGCCGTGCTCCATCGAGTTATTGAGCACGCACGACAGCCAATCAAAAACGTTGCTATATCAAAGCTATGTTATAAAGATCCTTAGTATGTAAACAGGGCTTTAGTATTGGATAGGCAGTGTTATAAGTGGTTATCACATTCTTTTAAAGTGTTTATGAAACGAAAATTAAGTTTGTCTTATTTGAAAGAACTTTTGAAATGACAAAGTAAGATCTTTTGCTGTTTTTTGTTTCCTTGCTTCGTTTATGAGATATTTCAGTTTGTTTTATATGTGAAACTAACCAGTGACATCACAAGGTGCATAATGACTTACTGGGAAAGGTTATATATCTTTTCTTTTATCAAACGGAATCACTTCAAAGCAATTATGTGTGCGTTTTTCCCTTACAACAACAGAAATATACATTTTCAACTGATTCCGTTTAGTAATAGCAAAGATATATAACCTTTCCCCGTAAGTCATTATGCACGTTGTGATGTCACTGGTTAGTTTCACATATAAAACAAACTGAAATATCTCATAAACGAAGCAAGGAAACGAAAAACAGCAAAAGATGTTACTTTGTCATTTCAAAAGTACTTTCAAATAAGACAAACTTAATTTTCGTTTCATAAACACTTTAAATGGTTTTCACACTCCTTGAATAATTATGCATATATGCATAGTAATCAAGCAATGGATTGTGGGTGTGTCATGAGATCAGTCAGTTTATAGCCTGCCCTTGTGTCATACAACTTTCTAATAAGGTTTCAAAATCGCCTTTTCGTATTGACGACTTGACGTCAACAACGGTCTGTCATTATATTGATCCCAGAATGCTTTGCGACTATAAGTTTGACGTAGTTGATGCGCATGCCAAATTAGTACGATATTAACTTTTATAACGCAATATTTAATGTACTGTATATTTTTTGTCTTAAGTTCTATTTTAAGTGTTTATAAAACAGTTTAGTAAAACTGTGGTCACGGTACTGGTGGGTGTAATAATATTTTGTCGAACTCATAACTAAGATATTCGTGTACCGTCTTTTATATGTAGCTGATTGCATGGCTGTAACAATTATGTAGGTTGATGTATAAAGTTATTTAAGTGCTATTGGAAGAATAGAATAAACGATTATGATTATGATTGTACTTAGTGGTTAATTTACACTAGTTTTACGTCACTAATTTACGGGACTTAAAGTCATATCTCGTCCATCGAGGATTTTTTGTTTTCACACCCACTTGCTATCTTACTTACTATCTTTTTTTATCATCTGTGTTGCATCTAGCATCTGATGATAAAGTGCTACCCAAGTATATAAAGTTTTGAACTTGCGAAATGAAAGCACTTTGCTACGTTTGCTTCAGCAAGTTAAAGCCATGTCACACGAGGCAATTTTCCTTGTAACTTGCAACGCAATTTTTGTCGAAAAAAAATATTGCAAGTTGCAACGGGGGTGTCAGACGAACGGTAATTTCGTGGTTTTCTTTATCTTCAGACCCCAATGTAAACAAAGCCGCCATCTTGAATTACGCAACAACTCTAATCCCCCCTGATTTTCCCTGATTCTGTCGTATTGTGATTGGTTCCTTCTCAAAAAATTGTGAAACAAGTTCCAGTTGGGGGTTTCACACGCTGCAACTTGTCTCGTAGCGTTGCGAAAAGTAGATGCTGCTTCTACTTTCTCTGCGACTCACAACGCAATTTTTCGTTGCGAGACTAGTTGCAGACATGTGGTGTCACACGAGGAAATATTTCTTGCAACTTGCAATACAACGTCATTGCGTTGCGGGAAGTCGCCACCAATCATTTTCTTAACCAAGACGTCCCTGGGTACGAGGTTGGTTCATTAAACTCTAATTAAGTAAACTGGAACGCTAACTCCATAAGTCAGGCCCTGTGAATGGATGAAGCCAAACATCTTTAAATGTTAGTTTTTCTGAGTTTTGAGCTGAAATACTTAACGCTGAACGTTGGGCTGTATATGAAACTGAAGCTATTGAAAAATGCTATTTGGTATAGAAACTTCACGACTTTAGCTAAAAGGGAAATAATTAAAATATATAAAAACAACTGCCATTTTGTTTGCCGTAGGTTACAAAATGGCAGTTGTTTTTATATTTTTTAATTATTTCCCTTTTAGCAAAAGTCTTAGAAGTTTCTATACCAAATAGCATTTTTCAATAGCTTCAGTTTCGTATACAGCCAAACGTTCAGCGTTAAGTATTTCAGCTAAAAACTCAGAAAAACTACAACAAGTTTCTTAGTGTTATTTCCCAGCGAAGTATGGTCGAACATTTACTACATTTTAAAAAGTTTAAAATAACGAGGAAACTTATACTATACATCAAATTGAAGCCAATGCTATTTCTAAAAACATACGTATAAAACAATGTATTTCAATCCGTTGTTTTGGAGTAATTTGTTATCGTCCCAAACAAAATATATGGCTTGATGAAAAGCACGGGACTGACGGAGTGATGGGAGCTACCTGCAAAGGGCTTGGCACTGGCTTCAAAATCCCCCTGAGTTATCGTTCCAGTCTTCTTATAGTTCAATGGGTTGGTTAACTTGCGCACTCATTCAAACCATTGTGTTTACTGGACAAAAAATTACGCGTGATAATTATATAACACGAGTATAAAAGAGCTTTATGAGTTGTATTTTATTAAAATAGTCAGTCGCAAGTTGCACCGCTGCCATAAAACGATCAGAAACGACGAAATATATGTATCAATTATAGGTTTAAAACAGCGGAAAATTTAATTAGTGCAAGTTTTTTGAATATAAAATACAATTTTTTTGAAAAAACAAAACAAATTACGTAGTCGAAGTAGTCATCTCTCTAACGATTCACATCGATATTCTCGTCGTAGGGATAGGATGAAAATCTCCAGTTTTGATTTCTAGTATCAGCACAAGTCTGCAACGTGATGCTATCACTATGTGATGTAATACAAAGATCATAGCCTTGCAGACGTATCGATCCGTTCTAAGTAAACACAAAGAAACATAACGTATTAAGATCTACAGAGGATGTACCGTACTGTATTCTAGTAGATTCTATATTAACACTTATTATTTTGATGATCTATATCTGTATTAATGCAGCTAAAGTAAGCTGGTTGGGTGGGTTGGATTGGATGGATTGGATGGATTGGATGGATTGGTTGGATTGGATGGATTGGATGGATTGGTTGGATTGGATGGATTGGATTGGATGGATTGGATGGATTGGTTGGATTGGTTGGATTGGTTGGATTGGATGGATTGGATGGATTGGTTGGATTGGGTGGATTGGGTGGATTGGATGGATTGGTTGGATGGATTGGATGGATTGGATGGATTGGATTGGTTGGATTGGATGGATTGGTTGGATTGGATGGATTGAATGGATTGGTTGGATTGGTTGGATTGGATGGATTGGTTGGATTGGATGGATTGGATGGATTGGTTGGATTGGATGGATTGGATGGATTGGTTGGATTGGATGGATGGATGGATTGGTTGGATTGGATGGATTGGTTGGATTGGTTGGATTGGTTGGATTGGATGGATTGGTTGGATTGGTTGGATTGGATGGATTGGATGGATTGGTTGGATTGGTTGGATTGGATGGATTGGTTGGATTGGATGGATGGATTGGATGGATTGGTTGAATTGGGTGGATTGGATGGATTGGTTGGATTGGTTGGTTGGATGGATTGGATGGATTGGATGGATTGGATTGGTTGGATTGGATGGATTGGTTGGATTGGATGGATTGAATGGATTGGTTGGATTGGTTGGATTGGATGGATTGGTTGGATTGGATGGATTGGATGGATTGGTTGGATTGGATGGATTGGATGGATTGGATGGATTGGTTGGATTGGTTGGATTGGTTGGATTGGTTGGATTGGATGGATTGGTTGGATTGGATGGATTGGATGGATTGGATGGATTGGATGGATTGGATGGATTGGATGGATTGGTTGGATTGGATGGATGGATTGGATGGATTGGTTGAATTGGGTGGATTGGATGGATTGGTTGGATGGATTGGTTGGTTGGATTGGATGGATTGGATGGATTGGATGGATTGGATTGGATGGATTGGTTGGATTGGATGGATTGGTTGGATTGGATGGATTGGATGGATTGGTTGGATTGGTTGGATTGGATGGATTGGTTGGATTGGATGGATTGGATGGATTGGTTGGATTGGATGGATTGGTTGGATTGGTTGGATTGGATGGATTGGTTGGATTGGTTGGATTGGTTGGATTGGATGGATTGGATGGATTGGTTGGATTGGTTGGATTGGATGGATTGGTTGGATTGGTTGGATTGGATGGATTGGTGGCATTGGTTGCATTGGATGGATGGGTTGAATGGGTTGGGTGGGTTGGTTGGATGGGATGGGATGGGTTGGATGGGTTGGATTGGTTGGGTGGGTTGGGTTGGGTGGGTTGGATTGGTTGAGTGGGGTGGGTTGGTTGGTTGTTTGCGCATACTATAATCTTTGCTAAAGTTGTTTTGTGCGTGCATAACATCGTTTTATGCTCTTTTTTTTAACCTTAAAACTCTTGTCTGTCTGTCTGTCTGTCTGTCTGTCTGTCTGTCTGTCTGTCTGTCTGTCTGTCTGTCTGTCTTACCTTTGCGTGTTCCCACTTCTGATGACTACCTTTGGTGCTACACGTGTAAAACCCAACTTTGTTTCCAGCGCGAGGTATGCTAGTTCCCATACACAAGTCATTATGCCACAGTTGCATCTCGTTAGTGTAGATGAAAAACTAAAAATGTGAAAAAGAACATGAGATTTAAATAACTTCGTTCTCGATTTATGTAACTGGGAGTCTGGAAAATTTTTAATTTCTAAATTAATATAAACTCAGAAAAAGATCGGGAATTAATTTAATAAAAAATATTAAATTAACAAATTTGATGTGATGTGAAGTGATTCGTTTTTATTTAATTTTTATATTTGTTTTTATTTTTATATTTCAATTATTATATAAAATAGAGTGTTTTATTGATTTTTCCGCCACTAATAAAAGTGATAATCTCACATGTGCGATTATTTATGATAATCGCACATGTGACAATTATCGCTGAATCAGCATTATAGTTTAATTTAATGCAATTTTTGCAAGGCAATAGGACAATTTTTTTATATAATAAACAGAACAATACATGGATGCTTGGATATATGAAATTTATTTCTCGTGTTGAACAGGATATGTCACTCGTTCGCTTCGCTCACTCGTTATTATTTTATTATTCTCTATTTATTTAATTTTATTTTATTTAATATAATTTGATTTAGTTTCATTTAGCTTGATTTAGATATAAAGTTAGGTTAGTTTAAGTTTTACTATAGTTTGGTTTTGGTTAGTTTAATTATTTGGTTTAGTTTAGCTTAAAATATTAAATTAAGTTAACAAATGAATAAACGCTCTTCAGGTGATCCAATAATTCTTTGTAAGATATAAAAATTACTTAATCAGCAAAAGTCGAATGTTAAGTACTATTTAAAACACGTTCTGCGAGTGTTTTGAATGGCTTAAAAAACGATCACCATTTGGTAAGTTCGTTGGCGTAGTAATTTTGAAAAATAACGTTGTCTAAGGCGAGAAAATCAAAGCTAAAGTTTATGTAAATCAGGAAAATTTTTTATCAGATATAAAACCACGATACGGTTATGATTTTTCTTTGTGTTTTCCTCATGAATTATTAATGAGTTTTTTAAATATTACTTATAAACTTTCAGCCATTGATTTAGTATTTACTCTTACTAAACATAATCATTTCATCTTACTTGGTTGCCACTCATTCCGTGACAAGTGTACATCCCAAGTCTTCCATTAACTTGATTGTTTCCCAATGTGTCCATACACTTACGATTGTTGGCGTTACGTATCTGAAATCAGTCAATAAGACATTTCTTTGACATTATAGTTTTTTTGCATATATACGTAACTATAGAATAGATTTAACAAAAGTTGACTTATTTGCATATAGAAAAGAAGAAAATAAATTAGTGAGTGAATTATTGCAGGAAAAATAGGTGAAGGTGGGGTAATACGGGCAACATTTTTCTTCAACTTACCACTCACCTTAAGCCCTAATCAAACGAGAACGCAAGTCATCGCAAGTTGGCAGTCACAAATTTCTGTGGCGGTCGTTCGAACACCCAAATTAACAAAATAAAGGTTTCATGAATGTTATAAACAAGTTTTAACTTTGTCACGGTACATAATATTTTCGGGAAATTATTCAGAGAGGCTGGCTGAGACAGCGAGCGTGACTGCCAACTTGCGATGACTTGCGTTCTCGTTTGATTAGGGCTTTAAACGTTGTCACGCAACAATGATTTTGTTGCAAGTTGAAATTTTTATTTGAAAAAAGTAGACTTCAGTTCTACTTGCTACAACTTGCTGATTCAACTTGCAACAAAATCATTGTTGCGTGACAATGTTTCAGGTGGGTGCTAATACGTGCAACAACGCTTTTCAACTTACAACGCAACAGTGTTACAGCAATTTGTTGCTCGTATTACTTCACCTTAAGTTTGCGTAGTGGTCAAAGAAGTTCAGAGAGAGACTATGAAAATGATGATATTAAAACATATAGTGACAAAGCTAAGTAGTTAGCACGGTATTCGTACTATATTATTAAACTATATATAGTATAAACAACACAAATCATTCATGATATATGTAGGTTACGGCCTAAAATCTTCTATTTACGTAGCAATTAAGTAAGAAATGGAGTGCTTTACCGGATGACATTATCAGGGCCGGCGCGACCGGGGGGGAGGTAGGGGGTATTTACCCCCCCTATAATTTGGCGAAGAAGTGCCCTTTTTTAGCCAAGCCCTGGATATTAAACAAAACGCGTGCGCGCAGAGCATGCATGCCTTCAATCTCGGCATGCCTTTGGTTCTTTTAACTAGCTATCGAATTTGTGTTTTTTATGCGAACAAACTCCAGCTAGCGGACATGATGTTGTTTTCCTTTACTGTAATTTATAGTGAGTGACTGTATTATATTTCAGGGATATAGGTAGTTAATGTTTTCTTTGCAACATATTCAATCTCATAATTTTCATTTTGTCATATTACTTTATATATTATTAGCTTATTGCATGTAGGAATCTGTATTATAAAATAACATGTATACTACGCGAGCCCTGATTGGTCAATTGCCGTGTTTGGATCAGAGTATCCAAACACGGAAAATTCCCGCCAAAACGATGTCGGACAGTATATCATATTCACTTGTGATTATTTTATAAAAGAAATACCAAATGGTTTTTTCCGTGTTTGGAGACTCTTATCCAAACACTTGGGAAATTGCTCGACTTTCGAAAAGCTAAAAACACTCGCCTACGGCTCGTGTTTTGTTACGCTTTTCTCCAGTCTCGCAATTTCCCGCGTGTTTGGATCAGAGTATCCAACACGGAAAACCATTTGGTATTTCTTTAATAACTTCTAAATAACGATTTAGTAGAATAAACCAAAAGTTAAAAACCCTGATCAAATGGCCTCTTCTTCAAACTGGTTTTACGCGGTGTGATTGCGCAATCCACGTAATGTGCCCTTCGGAAATCGTACCCTCCCAACTCCTAGAAGCTCGCGCCGGCCCTGGACATTATAGGAACATTTCCCTAACCAATACACTGAGGTTCGAATGTAAAACTTAATAAGTTGCACATTTATTTTCTTATAGACCACTTTCATAATAGCGATTAATCTGAATATTCTTTTATGTGCATCTTAATAAGCCTTTCTAGCCTCGTTTGTGTGTCTGCAATTCAAAAGAATCCTTGCTTTATAACGAGGCCAAAAAGGCTCATTTAGATGCACAGAAAAGAATATTTAAAGTGTCACTATGATGAAAAATCGTCAGTCTTTTTTTGATCTTATCATAAAGTACATTTAAAATGAGGATGAACGGTGTTTGTGGTTTGTAAATATCTCATCTCGTTCAAGAGATATTCACGTTTTTGAAATATGCAAATTAGATGACTGATGACGTCATTTTCTCCAAACGAGCGAAATGAAAATCGTAAAATTAGGAATATCTCTAGAAATAAACAATAGAAAGTGCTCAAATTTTGCATGCTTATAGTATTAAATAAAATACGTTTCACTGTGGAACTTTAGTTGTTTTCTTGGAAACTATTGGTTCCTGGCCCCCTCCAATGATAAAATTAAATTTGCTTATTTATCAGCAATCACGCAGCGTTTACTCCAGCGAATAAATGTGACGATTAGGGCTTATGTAGGCATTGTAATTCAAACGTTTAAATCTTTCTATTTGTAAACAATGAGGCAAAAATAATAATTCCCTTATTAAGGTTTAGAGTAACCTGAGAGCATGCGCGTACAATGGCAATCACAAAAGTTCCGCAGAGAAGTGTATTTTATTGGATACTATAAGCATACAAAGTTTAAGCATGTTCTACTGTTTATATCTAGAGATATTCCTTATTTTACGATTTTCATTTCGCTCGTTTGGAGAAAATGACGTCATCAGCCATAAATTTGCATATTTCCAAAACGTGAATATCTCTTGAACGAGATGAGATATTGACAAACAACAAACGCCGTTCACCCTCATTCTAAATGTACTTTATGATAAGATAAAAAAAAACTGACGATTTTTTCATCATTGTGCCACTTTAAAGTGAAGGCCATTATGAAACTTGGTCTATATGCGTTCATTGACTCGTAATTAGACTAATTTAAACATTAATATTTAAATAAGTACTTACAAGTACAAGTAATATTACCTCTCCTCGTCCAAGTGGAAACAAATCTGGAATTCGCAAATCTGGAATGACATTTTGAAGATACCACGAGAAGCTCTTACACTGGAGCCTCTTGCGTAATTTTATTCGTTCCGAAATATCACCAGGGTCGATAAGATCGAAGGTTTTTGGCTTCATCGAGTACACGATAGCCTTGTAGTCGTCCAACCATACTTCGATTACTCGTTTAATATTTTTATCAGCTGCTCCAAGAGCTGTCGTGTACGGCATTGTGTCGCGAAAGACGTGACCAACTTTTGAGCAGGGTAGTATTTCAATTGTGCCACCACACATCCATGTCTATGAAATAAAGAAAAGTTGCTCTCGTTTTAGACACTCCAGCTTGTATACATACAACGTTCTCTTGCGTATAAAAATTATAGCATTTTTAGGAACGCAAAATACTGGAGTTTTGAACGAAACCTTTCGTCAGAGCACGTCAGTATTTTGTTCTTGAAATCTCGTTAGTTTACTATCTGTTCGCTTTGTTATATTCAAACCAAAAAAGCACCATGAACCAATCAACAAACAAACCAACCAGAACCAGCGCACTAACCAAGCAATCAACCAACCAGCTAATCAACCAACCAACCAGACAGTTAAACGAATCAACCAACCAACTAATCAACCAGCCAACTAATCAACCAGCCAACTAATCAACCAGTCAACTAATCAACCAACCAACTAATCAACCAACGAACTAATCAACCAGCCAACTAATCAACTAGCCAACTAATCAACCAGTCAACTAATCAACCAGCCAACTAATCAACCAACCAACTAATCAACCAACCAACTAATCAACCAACCAACTAATCAACCAACCAACTAATCAACCAGCCAACTAATCAACCAGCCAACTAATCAACCAGTCAACTAATCAACCAGTCAACTAATCAACCAGTCAACTAATCAACCAGCCAACTAATCAACCAGCCAACTAATCAACCAGCCAACTAATCAACCAACCAACTAATCAACCGGCCAACTAAACCAACCAGCCAACTAATGAGCCAACCAATTAACTAACAAATTAACCAACCAGACAGTTAACGAACGAACGAACGAACGAACGAACGAACGAACGAACGAACGAACGAACGAACGAACGAACGAACGAACGAACGAACGAACGGATGGACGGACGGACTAACTAACTAGCTAGCTAACCCAGTAAATAATTCTTAAACTGACCATATCGCACATGGAAACATTAGCAAAGAGACGAATAATAATACTTTAATAACTAATTACGTTTTGTTATTTTACCAGTAACATAAAAATTATAATACTAATAGTTTACAAAAAAATTCAGCTAAAATAATCTACATGACTACAAAAACAAATGTGAAAAAATTAGAAAATCATTAATGACTGAAAAACACAGGATATGATACGAAAACAGGTGTGAGAGAATCTATTTTTTTGACCACTTATCTTCCTATCATGTTCTGAATGTATATATATATATATATATATATATATATATATATATATATATATATATATATATATATATATATATATATAAGTGAGTTATGGTTCACGAAATGTTAGAGAGTGCTCAATACCATATAGATAGAGCAAAATACAAAGTATAAAGTATATATATATATATATATACATACATACATTTTATATACTTTTACTCATTTTTTCTCCCTGGACTTTCGGGGACATTTGATCACTAATGGCCATCATGTCATGGTTTTCTAATTAATCTGTTAGTTTTCTTTCTCAAAAATATGTCATTTGATAGAGAAATAGCTCACTGAAATAGTTCACTGAAAACAATTATTTTAATATCTGACATATCATACCCTGAAGGAAATCTCCAGATTTTCTCCTCCCCAAAATGACATTCCTTTGTCATAAGATCCCAGTTTGTAAAATCTTTTTTTAGAGATGGCAAACAAACCACCTGCCATGGTTGGAGACCTGTTTGGGGACAGAAAATGCATTACTGTAAGTGTTCATTATGATGACTTTACATGCGTATGCAAGCTTCGTGCTGGCTCAAAAACCTTTTCCTTTGGTTGAATGAATAAATGACTGGAATGGTTACCGTGGTTGGTTGGATGGCTGACTAGTTGCATTCTTGGTTGGTTGGTTGGTTGGTTGGTGGGTTAGATGCTTGGTTGGTTTGTGGGTTAGATGCTTGGTTGGTTGGTTGGTTGGTTGGTTGTTTCTTGGGTTATAGTTGGTTAGTTGCTTGTTGGTGGGTTATTTGGTTGATTAGTTGGTTGGTTGGTTGATTGTTGATTGATTGTTTGTTTGATTGATTGTTTGTTTGTTTGTTTGTTTGTTTGTTTGTTTGTTTGTTTGTTTGTTTGTTTGTTTGTTTGTTTGGTTGATTGGTTGGTTGGGAGGTTATAGTTGGTTGGTTGGTTTGTGGGTTAGATGCTGGGTTGACTGGTTGGTTGAGTAATTGGTTGGTTGGTGGGTTGTAGTTGGTTAGTTAGCTCATAAGCTTATTGGTGGGTTAGTTGCACGGTTGATTGTTTGGTTGGGTGAGTGTATATACCAGTAAATTGGTGGGTAAGTGATAAACGGTCGAAGGATTAAAAAAGAGAACGTTATGTTTGGTATAGAGGAGAACCTCTTGCTTTATAGTTCTGCATGTTTTATCTGAACTCGACTTGAACTAAGATCAACAATAATATAATACAAACCTTATATACGAAGCTTCGTTTCTTTCTTGTTTTTCCTTCTTTGTCATTGTCCGCCACTTAAACAACATCTGCCAATTAAACACTCCTATGCTTGGATCACGTTTTGAGGTGTATTCAAATGTATTATACTCAATGACTTCGATATCTGGGGTCACCACATGCCTCTCATCATCAGCGATCCTCGCTAAGAGTGGCTCAAGCCATCCATAGTTCGCCTCGCAATGTGAATCTAAAAATACCAACACTTCTCCTCGTGCGAGACTAGCACCGCGTAATCGAGCCCCTACGATTCCCTCGCGTTTCGGTGATCTCAATAAAAATACTTTGGGTAGAAAGGTCAGATATTCGTCGAGTTGTGATCCCAAGTGAACTGTTTAAAAATAAAAAAACTTCTTTTTAATTATAATAAGCTTAAAAGCAGAATTATTTTATCAAATTTAAAACACGATTGATAAAACACGTCTGCGAACGTTTTGAATAGCTTTAAAAATGACCTATTTGGTAAGTTCATTGGCGTAGTAGTTTTGGACTTTTCGAAAACAAAGTTTTGGTTCAAACAACCTATTGTAGAGTTTGAAAGCCCTAAAAGCGCTGCGTTATAAATTAATCAGCACATAAGTTAAACGAAGCGAAAAAGCTTTTAAATACTTTCACCATGCATACACTTCAAGTTATCTTAATTTCTCAGGTGTATAAGACCGTGTGTTTTACGCATCTGTGGGTTCAGCGAAGTGCTTAGGGCTTTCAAACTACTACAATAGGTTGTTTGAAAAGAATACTATTTCATTTTCTAAGGGTTCGATTTTTTTTTATACACACTGTATATCCCATAGAGCACACGTGACCATTCTCTAACCCTTACTTATTCTTGGTTTTCATCTGACGTTATGGCGGCCATATTAGGGACTTTAAGATTCAGACAACGGACTACGGCTACGATAGAAAGTTTAACAGTTGTATTAAATGGTGGTGTTTTTATACATTCAAATTTAAAGATACATTATCGCACGGACTCCCCTTGTTCTTAAATTCTTGAAGAGATACACTTGCATGTTCAATCTATGTTAGTCGCGAGAGTAAGGTTAAGCTTTCCTAAGGCTTCTGTAGTGATTCAGGTTCCGCGTTGTCTTTACAACGTAAAAATGCTTTTTCTACGTTCTCAACAGAGTCACGACGGCATGAAAATTACTCTTGGGACCGTCATTTGCAAAAGCTCTTTGTATTTGACATAAAATTAAATGGCGGCCATATTGGTGCACAATCCTTATCCTATGGGAATTTAAATCTATTCTTATTCAAACATTTCGTATTGCTTTACCACCCCAACGGGGCACCGATCACGTGAGTGAAAACGATCCACAGAATATTATACGTAATTTTCACTCTATGACGTCAATTTCTTTTCAATTTTTTTGAATTCCTTTGGCAATTCGTTTATTGTCTTAGCTTTTGTATATTCAATATAATTAAAAAAGCTAAAATAATGACGAAAATGACGTACTCTACAACTTATTAAAAGGGTCTATAGGATGAACACCTATAGGTTTGAGTGAGCGCACAAAGGACACGCATTTGGAGTAAGAAATGTGGAAGGGGAGAGAATACTGGAAAGTACAGAGGGTGCGGACCTGGTGATCGCAAACTCTGCTGGTGGTGGTGGTGCTGCTGCTGGTGGTGTTGCTGGTGCTGCTGCTGGTGCTGCTGCTGGTGCTGCTGGTGGTGGTGGTGGTGGTGCTGCTGCTGGTGATGGTGATGATAGGATGAACACCTAGAACGGAACTTTACGGCATATATTAAATATATAATCCTAAGCCCAAGGGACACAGTCCCCCTCCCAGGGATTCATCTGGCGTGAAAGCGATGTTCAATTTAAAACGAGATTAAGCATTAGTTTGTTCAGAATTCCCAAAGGGATGGGGATTGGGAGAAGAAAACCTTATAATCTATTTACGCGACAAGGGCTTCGGTTTTCATCGTGTGCAAAAATGGATGGGAAAAAAAGCAGCGACGATATTTTGATAAAACTGGAAAGGCAGAGAAGACCGTTATTTGCAGGATGTTGCTGGTTTTGATGTATACACTTGTCGAACTTACTGGCATCTTAAGCGGTACTTTCTTGTTCACTGGTTCAATCAACAGACGACTAAGATGAGCTCATCACTTCCTTTTCAGTCGATCTTCAAGGTTAGCAATGTATTCATCAGTAAATGATATAGATGTGATATATAGATTTGTAGTTTAGGTTGTATAGATTGATTTTGTCGAGTTGTATAAATAGGTATCTATATGTAAATAGGATAGCTCAAGCTTGTATCAATAAAAGTCCTCTATAAATTATATTATTATGTAATGTTTAAAACACGAGCAGGAGTGTTTTATCGGATTTAAAACCACGAGGGCGCAGCCCGAGTGTTTTAGATCTGATAAAACACGTGATGCGAGTGTTTTGAATGGCTTCAAAAACGATTCGTTATTGGATGTTATGTTCATTAGTATTCTTTATATAAAATTGCATGTTCATTAGTATTCTTTCTGACGTCAAGACGTTTTATCAGGTATAAAACCACGGACATGGTACTGATTTCCTTTGTGTTTTCCTCATGAATTATTAATGAGTTTGAATAACTATTTAATAATGGTTATACAGTGTGTATCAAAAAAATTCGAACCCTTAGAAAATTAATTAGCATTCTTTTCAAACAACCTATTGTAGTAGTTTGAAAGCCCTAAAAGCGCTGCGTTATAAATTAATCAGCACATAAGTTAAACGAAGTGAAAAAGCTTTTAAATACTTTCACCATGCATACACTTCAAGTTATCTTAATTTCCCAGGTGTATAAGACCGTGTGTTTATACGCATCTGTGGGTTCAGCGAAGTGCTTAGGGCTTTCAAACTACTACAATAGGTTGTTTGAAAAGAATGCTAATTCATTTTCTAAGGGTTCGAATTTTTTTGATACACACTGTATACAGAGGTGGCGAGGTCTTTAATACGGTAAAATATGAAATTGGGGTCTTGCTGTATTACGGACTTTAATTAACACTTTGACGCCTGACGACTAGTCTTTAAGGTTTATTCTGGTTAACGTCAGACGGTTTTATTCAGCACAGGGAGAGGTCCAGGCCTCAAAGTGTTAAGATGCTAGGACGACGACTTAAAAAGCAAGATAATTTTTACAGTTAAAGAAGTCGCGATTAACTGACTATTATATTTTATATTTGAAACTCCAAAATGTCTCCGTACTGCTAAAATAGACCTTTTCGACAAACCATAGCATCAAGGGTAACCAGGACTAAATTGAAAAGAAATATATACTTGACCCGTGTAGTCAGTTTCAAAAGAAACCAACTGCCTAGGTCAAGTATTTCTTTTCAACTTAGTCCAGATTAACCGTAATGCATGCAATGGTTTATCGAAAAGGTCTATATGATTGTAGTGTCTCACAACTTATTTAATTTTCTTACCAAATTTGGACGTCGTATCACTAAAATCATCAACGAGTATGATTTCTTTTAAGAATGTTGGCGGTGATCTTGCTAAAACAGTATGGATCGTTCGGAGCAATGTTGACCAAGCTTCGTCATGAAAAATAATAATCACACTCGCTGAAGGCAAAATTGTTGGATATTGCTCGAGAAAACATCTGCAATTCAAGTTAAAGAAATGTTAATATATAATTATAATTACAGATAGGTTTGTGGATACACCACGTTTATTCTATATTTATTGGGTAAAAAATGTGAAAATCCAAAAATTCGGCTAAAGTCCAAAAATCTAAAAATCCTATAAGCCGAAGATTCGAAAATGCGAAAATCAGATGAACTATATACGTTCAATATTATTTTATACTATTAGTGAAATAAAAGTAGTGTGCTGCGTAGGCATGTATTGAAACAACAATCGAAATATATAGTAAGGTTTGATATACTGCCGAAACAGGGAACGTTAGGAGTCCAACGTTTCGAGCGAAGGCCCTATATACGTTCTCTGTTTCGCCAGTATATCAAACCTCACTATACTTTGATTGTTGTTTCAACACTGCCTACGCACCACGCTTATTTTATTTCAAGGTTTAATCCGTCCATAATTTGTGTGGTTTTACAAACTGCGATTTGCGATGTACATGTATGTGATATATATATATATGTAGGCTGTAGTATAAATTTTGCAGGTGAACAGTACTGTTCACAGATTTGCACCTCGAACTCTAATGTTTATACGTATACTGGATGGCTGACTCTAGTCAATAATTGGACAATAATGAAAGGTGAAAATAAATGAGTGAGATAAAGCCGTATCTATATAGTATTATACAGTACCCTGGTTGCTATGCGTGCTTTCATTGGTTGTTGGCCATGATCTATTAGAGAACAGACACATGGTCACGTCAGATCACGTCAGCTGACTTGCTTTTTTCCTTCTTCATGCCCCCAAATCCGGCAAGAGTTTCGACAAAAACCTTTTAAATTTTAATTGTATAAAACAAATAGATTCCATTTTTTTGTTGTCTGTTCAGTTATAGATGCACAGAAGACGTCACAACGTGGTAAGAACATCAGTGACCCACTCGACTGCGTCTCGTGGGCCACTTTTTTGTTCTTACCACGTTGTGACGTCATCTGTGCATCTATAACTGAACAGACAACGGCAAAATGGAATCTATTTGTTAACTATAGCAATACAAGATATAACACTGTTACGGATATTTGCTTGCTTATAGACATTGAGGGCAAACCTTTAGTATTTATTAAAGTGCCTATGGAACGAAGATTAAGTCTGTCTTATTATATGGCACGGATTACTTCCGGTAAATGACGCGCTGTGATTGGTTGCTGACGGGGCGAGATTTCTCCGTAATGCCCACGGGCATTATGAAAATTGTTAATGCCCTACAATTGGAAACAAACAAAAAATCCTAATAAGAAACTTTTATTGCCGAAAAACGGCGAAAATAGATGAAATAGACGACGATGAACAATTATAAAAGTAAATTCTATAGTATCCAGACGAGAAAGAAACAGAAGGAAATAACGCTAGTTCGGTGTTTTGACGACGTTAAAGGAAGCGAAGACCAAGAAATACAAGATTGATTTTGAAATAAAAAGTGCCATATAATAAAGTACTTAATAACCTCGACCGTTCGGTCTTTACGGTAAAATATTAAACCTCGGTCTTGAGCGTATTAACCTCGCTATCGCTCGGTCAATACAGCAAGACCTCGGTTTAATATTCTACCGTAAATACCTCACTCTCGGTTATTAAGTAGTTATTATTTGACCAAGAACACTTTTTCGTTCTTGTTTCGTTGTTGAGATTATGCAAATTAAACATCTTGACGTCACACATGCTTAAGGTGGCTCCATACAGTTTCTAGAAAAATGGAAAACACAAGTTTGAGAGTCCAAAACACGTGCATAAACAATTCGGAAAAACAATAAAACTAAATGTTATGCATAGTTAAACATTCTGACAATCAAAATCTGTTACCAAATAAATAGCAACAGTTGTTGCTATGGCAACAATGACGTTTCAAAATGGCTGCCAATTACCTTTCAAACTAATTTAATTCCAAAAAATCTTTGGTGACCCCCAATTTTTCTTTCATGAAAACTTTTCTTGAAGTATGAGTAATCAATAGGCCGATTTAAAAAAAATTCTGTAGAAGGAATAATTTTTTTCCCGAAAAAATCATGTTTGTTAATTTTTAAAAGTTTTTCTTCTTCAGAATTTTTTTTAAATCTGCCCACTGATTACTCATACTTCAAGAAAAGTTTTAATGAAAAAAAAATTGGGGGTCACCAAAGTTTTTTTCGAATTAAATTAGTTTGAATGGTAATTGGCAGCCATTTTGAAACGTCATTATTTCCATAGCAACAACTGTTGCTATTTATTTGATAACAGTTTTTGATTGTCCGAATGTTTAGCTATGTATAACATTTAGTTTTATTGTTTTTCCGAATTGTTTATGCACGTGTTTTGGACTCTCAAACTTGTATTTTCCATTTTCGAAGAAACTGTATGGAGCCACCTTAATGACTTCCCCGCACACATAATCACTTGAAAATTTACATGTTACAAGGAACACACGCTCACATGCATTTCCTTCGAATCAATTTGGTTTTATAATTCAACGACATATATTCGTCTCCGACAAGTCATTATACACATGTGACGTCAAGATGTTTAATTTGCATATCAAACAACCTAAAATATCTCGACAACGAAGCATGGAAACGAAATGCAAAAGATGTTAGTTTCAAATCTCTTCATTTTCGTTTTATCAGTAAGCATTGTAACATGTGTTTTAATGAAGTATTTTGTAATACAATGAAGTCTAGAACATCGTATATGCAGCTGCATGTAACTGTGAGTAGCTACAGTACATGCATGTATGATAGTGCATTATTTAAAAAGATAGAAAACTGCTACAACGGGGTTATATATGTGGGGTTGTAAAAGGTTCGGCCAAACATTCTTCTCACATGGTTTCAATTTATTTCTCTTCTGTATACCGATCCTTGCTAAAAATAGCAGACCCCTCTCTTAATGCAAATTTTTATAAGCGTTAAGCCGAATTGACGACAATAGATCGTTTTCATCTGACGTCACGGCGGCCATATTGGTGTACCAAAACAATGAAATGGCGGCCATATTGGTGTACCATTAAAATTTAGCTCTATTCTTATTCAAATATTTCTTATTGTTTCACCACCCCAATGGGGCTACCGATCACGTGAGTGAAAACGATCTATAGACCACTCTTTATATGTGGCTGCAATCTCGTTCCCAGAGCCCACGTTCCCCACCCGGGAAACGAGAGACTCCGGGATAATCCGTTTCAAATCGTTACGTTATTGGCTGAATAGTGAGCATGAATTGGTCTGAAGTGACCGGAAGTAGAATTAATAAAACCAAAATAACAAAGATGCCGGACGACAAGACTCCAGTGAAGACGTGGCCGCGATATTTACGCATGCGTACCTCAACCGGAATAACAAGAATCCTGTGATTTGAAACGGATTATCCCAGAGCATTGGAACGATAACTCAGGGGGGGATTTTGAAGCCAGTGCCAGTCCCTTTGCAGGTAGCTCCCGTGCTTCAAGTTACTTAATTTTCATCCTGCCATATATTTTGTTTGGGACGATAACAAATTACTCCAAAACAACGGATTGAAATACATTGTTTTATACGTATGTTTTTAGAAATAGCATTGGCTTCAATTTGATGTATAATATAAGTTTCCTCGTTATTTTAAACTTTTTAAAATGTAGTAAATGTTCGACCATATTTCGCTGGGAAATAACACTAAGAAACTTGTTGTAGTTTTTCTGAGTTTTGAGCTGAAATACTTAACGCTGAACGTTGGGCTATATATGAAACTGAAGCTATTGAAAAATGCTATTTGGTATAGGAACTTCAAGAGTTTAGCTAAAAGGGAAATAATTAAAAAATATAAAAACAACTGCCATTTTGTAACGTTCGGCGAGCGAAATGGCAGTTGTTTTTCTATTTTTTAAATATTTCCCTTTTAGCTAAACTCTTGAAGTTTCTATACCAAATAGCATTTTTCAATAGTTTCAGTTTCATATACATCCCAACGTTCAGCGTTAAGTATTTCCGCTCAAAACTCGGAAAAACTAACATTTAAAGATTTTTGGCCTGACTAATGGAGTTAGCGTTCCAGTTTAGCAGTCTCTCGTTTCCCGGGTGGGGAACGTGGGCTCTGGGAACGAGATTGATGTGGCTGCTTTAAGCACCTGTTCATTTGGACAAAAACTAGTGCTTATAAATATATTACCAGTAACGTAAGAATAAAAATTAAGGTCTACCTGCCTTATTATAATTTTAGTAACGTTAACGTTTAGTTTTATAGTTTTAAAAATTGGATTATCTACGTACTATTATTCTATGGAGAAAAAATATTGCGTGTATTTTTGCTATATGCTTTTATATATAGCTTAGTGTTTAGTTTACAATTTGCATTTATTGTCGAGCAAAGATTATGTCAATTTACATCAGCGACAAAAGATACATGCATGTAGTTAATAATGATGTTTGACTGCTCAAAATAGAAGAATTTTTATTAGTTGTCGCGGCGTGCTGTAGTCACATGCGTTTGTTCAAAGGCCTTTTTATTTCTGGAAAATAACGGTTAAAGGTAACTGCAGCATCTGTGAGTAATGACGGTGCACTTTTCAATGATGTCAATGGTGGAACACTGCCAAGTAGACTATATAAACTTTACGTTTTATAAAAAGTATGTGCACAAGTGGAACTATTTTTTGAACATCGTGAGTCGTTACAAAGCGACTAAAGCCCTGCACAGACGACCAAGTTTTCCTTGACAAGTTCCTTGGTGGCTTTCCTTGCTCGTGTGTACGATGAACACGTTTTTTCCTCAACAATTTTCCTTGACAAGTTATAACTGCCCGTGCACTGTAAAAACTGATTGGTTGAAACAACCAATTTTAATGGTTGTCTCAGACTCATCAACCAATAATTTAAGTTGTTTTAACCTTTAAAAATTGGTCAAAACGTGAGTCTGAGACAACCAATTGAAATAGGTTGATTCAACCAGTCAGTTTTTACAGTGTGTGTACTGTTGGACAAGTTTTCCTTAACAGCAATGATCACGTAATAAGCATAGGAGATGATCTTGCAAGTTTTCCTTGGCGACTATACACACGAACAGCAGATTTCCTTGTTGAAAAGCTGGCATGACCAGCTTTTGAACAAGGCTCCTTGTCAAGGAAAAACTTGTCAATTTGTGTCGCCGGTACACACGAACAAATAAAACTTGTCAAGGAAAAACTTGTCAAGGAAAACTTGGTCGTCTGTGCGGGGCTTAAAGGAAAGATTATTAACTGAATCATGACGAGCAATATTGAACCTATACATTTCTGAACCTATTCTAGACTAAACTTAAGACCGGCAATTAGACAAAACAAAAATTATTTACAAGTATACTATAACATAAACAATCTCAAAGTCGTACAGCTATACCCCTACCTGTCCTTCTCATACCATTAACCGTGCTCATATATAGACAACACTATGATTTCAACGCCGAAGTCAAGAGAGACCGTCTTTTAAACTGCCACAAGAGAGATACCGCATGCACACTTTACTTACGCTTTTGGTCTGTTATCGGGTATTTCTCTTTCGAGTCTAATCTTCGAGCTTGCCCGTTCGTTGAAGCTGTATTTCTCAAATCCTTCATCTTTTTTCCCTATTGGTTCTGTGCTGTTCGATTCGCCACGTTTACCTTCTTGCTCAGCACCAAAGTTCGGTGGAAATAACGTGACATAGCTGTTTTCAAAAACGTGGATATTTTGTCGCAATTGTTTGCCTGGATCGTCATTAAACAAGTTCTCTGACTCTGTCGAGAATTCCTTAATAGGAATGTCGAGAAGATAGAGAAAGATACCGAAAAGGTAAAGCGTTCCAGTAACGGTCGCGAATACTACATAACGGCGTCTTCTTGTTCTTATGCAAAAGACCATAACGCTTTCTTCACTGAAAGTCTTGCATGGGTACCGCGCTTTTGTCTTTGTTTCAATAAGGAGCATCCATGTTTAAATATATATAGCGTCAACAGATTAACAACTTCGATCACACCATTACCGTGTATATATTAAATATATTAATTTTGTGAATTATTTTAACCATCTAATCCATTCAGATGTACGAACGATCCAGATAGAACCGGAATATAAAAACTGACTTATTTCCACAAGTCACTCACTGCATGTGCAAGCACAGAGTGTCGACAGGTCGGACAAGATGAGCAGGTATATTAAGCCCCGCACAGACGACCAAGTTTTCCTTGACAAGTTTTATTTGTTCGTGTGTACGACACAAATTGACAAGTTTTTCCTTGACAAGGAGCCTTGTTCAAAAGCTGGTCACGCCAGCTTTTGAACAAGGAAATTTGTTCGTGTGTATAGTCGTCAAGGAAAACTTGCAAGATCATCTCCTAAGCTTATTACGTGATCATTGCTGTTAAGGAAAACTTGTCCAACAGTACACACGGGCAGTTATAACTTGTCAAGGAAAATTGTTGGGGGAAAAACGTGTTCATCGTACACACGAGCAAGGAAAGCTACCAAGGAACTTGTCAAGGAAAACTTGGTCGTCTGTGAAGGGCTTTAGTCGCTTTGTAACGACTCACGATGTTCAAAAAATAGTTCCACTTGTGCACATACTTTTTATAAAACGTAAAGTTTATATAGTCTACTTGGCAGTGTTCCACCATTGACATCATTGAAAAGTGCACCGTCATTACTCACAGATGCTGCAGTTACCTTTAACCGTTATTTTCCAGAAATAAAAAGGCCTTTGAACAAATGCATGTGACTATATACAGCACGCCGCGACAACTAATAAAAATTCTTCTATTTTGAGCAGTCAAACATCATTATTAACTACATGCATGTATCATAAGTCTGACCTCACATGCACGGTAGGGAGGGGTGACCCTAAACCTTAGCCCTATGGATATTTGGTGTGAATATAAATCCTTTGTGTGTGTGTGTGTTTTTTTTTTGGGGGGGGGGGGGGGTCGAGTTTGACCTTATAGGAGTTGCTGGAGAATTACAAATTTAGCCCGTGTGAGAGTCGTCCGACAGGAATTCAAGGCCCAGATTTAGGATCTAATTGTACACAGCAAATTTCCACGAAATCAGCCCGGTAATGACAGTCCCTTGGCAGACATGCACTGAATCTTTTTTTAAAACAACGAAAAACTGAACAGACTATACACAATATAAATAAGTTTTGTGGAAACACCACGTAAAATATTTCTTTGCTAAGCTTTCGGCCTGTTGACTCAGGCCACTGCAATGACTCATTGCTCTGATGAAGGCCTGAGTGTACATGGTGTTTCCACAAAACTTATTTATATTACATTATCGCTATGAAAACTTTCAAAGAATTAAGAATATATACACAGTTTCTGGAAATCACGATTACCGCATGTCGCTTAGGAAAAGAACTCTATATTTAATAGCCGTACATTTTAAAGAATTTTTCTTCGACACATTTGTCACCTTGATAGAAAACGAAATGCATGTTTGCATTAAGTCCCGCACAGACGACCAAGTTTTTCTTGACAAGTTCCTTGGTAGCTTTCCTTGCTCGTGTGTACGATGAACACGTTTTTTCCCAACAATTTTCCTTGACAAGTTATAATTGCTCGTGTGTACGGTTGGACAAGTTTTCCTTGACGGCAATGATCGCGTAATAAGCTTAGCAGATGATCTTGTCAAGTTTTCCTTGACGACTATACACACGAACAAATTTCCTTGTTCAAAAGCTGGTCACGCCAGCTTTTGAACAAGGCTCCTTGTCAAGGAAAAATTTGTCAATTTGTGTCGTACACACGAACAAATAAAACTTGTCAAGAAAAACTTGGTCGTCTGTGCGGGGCTTAATGCAAACATGCATTTCGTTTTCTATCAAGGTGACAAATGTGTCGAAGAAAAATTCTTTAAAATGTACGGCTATTAAATATAGAGTTCTTTTCCTAAGCGACATGCGGTAATCGTGATTTCCAGAAACTGTGTATATATTCTTAATTCTTTGAAAGTTTTCATAGCGATAATGTAATATAAATAAGTTTTGTGGAAACACCATGTTCACTCAGGCCTTCGTCAGAGCAATGAGTCATTGCAGTGGCCTGCGTCAACAGGCCGAAAGCTTAGCAAAGAAATATTTTACGTGGTGTTTCCACAAAACTTATTTATATTGTGTATAGTCTGTTCAGTTTTTCGTTGTTTTAAAAAAAGATTCAGTGCATGTCTGCCAAGGGACTGTCATTACCGGGCTGATTTCGTGGAAATTTGCTGTGTACAATTAGATCCTAAATCTGGGCCTTGAATTCCTGTCGGACGACTCTCACACGGGCTAAATTTGTAATTCTCCAGCAACTCCTATAAGGTCAAACTCGACCCCCCCCCCCCCCCCCTCCACACACACACAAAGGATTTATATTCACACCAAATATCCATAGGGCTAAGGTTTAGGGTCACCCCTCCCTACCGTGCATGTGAGGTCAGACTTATGCACCATATTGGGATCAGGTTCTAGTATACCTTATTTATTTTTATTTGTTTTTATTTATTTATTTATTTATTTTTATTTATTTATTTTTATTTTATTTATTTTTTTAATTCTTTTTCGATTTTTATTTATTTATTTATTTAGCAAATTTATTTTATTTGTATTTATTTTATTTAGCAACGTTGTTCTTTATTCTGTGTCTGAAGACGTCCTGAGTCTCTAGGACGAAAGCTCAGTAATTATAATGTTCAATTATATACACGGTGTATCTGCAATCAATTTAACTAAAAGAATAACTTAGCCTGCATGCTTCCAGCTACTGTATATCAGTAAATTTCTATATGGTTGCAAGGCAAAGAGAAAGTTAGTTAAAAAATTAGCAATTCCGTCAAGTGTTCGCTATTACAACAGAATTAATAAATATATAAATAACGGTGTTTGTGTAAATGTTGTCAATGTATCTGAGGTTCTTTTTCGAGCAGAATGGCCGACAACTGTGATCTCGTTCCCATTCGTTTTCTCAAGAAGTCCATGCATTTCTCGTGTTCGACACTGTCCTTGATGTTTTTGCATTTTTTCTTTTCGAATATTCTTTTCAGCTCTGGCTCCGTGGCTCTGAATACGCGAAGGGGGCTGGCTTGGAAAACTTTGAGAACATCTTTATCTTCGGGATAACTCTCCTGAAGGAACGAGTCGTGGTGAACCCGAAGTTCTTTGTAATCCTGATTCCTGAAGCACATCAGATCGTAGGCCTGTGTGTCCCAAATACCCGTATCCTTGTTCACTTCAAACTTCTCGGGTTTCGGCTTACCGCGGTAGACAATATCGGGGTTGAACATAGCAAACGGGATGGGGAAAAAGACCTGCAAAAAGCGAGTGATACACAATTTAGACATGTTGTACAAGCTGTCGTAAGTAGTAAAACTCAGAAACCTCTGAGCTCCAGACGGAACTCGAACCCACCATTCAACCACACGCGCTCAGATGGTAGACCGAGGTTGTTTATGATATTTCTACCTGGGAACGAGTCAATCCATATGTGTGTCACCAATCTCGTTCCCAGAGCCCACGTTCCCCACCCGGGAAACGAGAGATTCTGGGATAATCCTTTTCACATCGATATTTCATTGGCTGATGAACACAGTGAACTCTATATAACTCTTCTTCCGGATAACAAGAATCCTGTGATGGCGTGAACGGATTATCCCAGAGCCTCTCGTTTCCCGACCGCTGGGCAAGGGGAACGTGGGCTCCGGGAACGAGATTCGTGTGTCACAAGTTAGGCTACAAGTCGCATTGTGTCAGTGGATTTCCAGATCACATGATTTTAACCTATTTCAGTTTCCAACCGATGTAAGATGGTCGGCGATTCAAGATATCTCGCATAGTATATATAGTAATTGCTGATCTTTCTAAATAAATCTAGAACTGGATAGATCAAACTGTGGACGTGGATGAGTCCACATATGCCAACCTCCTACGCCGGAAAGTTTACACTATCGCAGTAACACGCTAACTTTGCTACCTATATCATAATACTGAAAAGTGTTCTGTGTGTTCAAGGAAACTACGTGTATATATACTAAAAAGAAAGACAGATAAAAAGAAAAGAAAAAGTAAGGGGAGAGAGAGAGAGAGAGAGAGAGAGCAAAAAAGCAAAAGAAAAGGCTGTAGAAAGGAAAAGAAGGTTAGGTGAAAGCAACATGCAAAAGACGAAGTGAAGAAAGACAGAATGAGGGAAAGAGGTATAAAAAATGATAAAAACAAAGACGGAAGAAGTGAGAAAACAAACGCAAAAAAAAAGGATAGAGCGGGAGTCGGCAAGAGACAATAGGACTAGAATTAAAAAAAAAATTAAATATACATCGTACGTCTCAAATTTCCGAGGCTTCCATAGTTCATACGATATTTCTTCACTAGTGAAAAAGTATCGTATCCACTTTCTGATTGGTTACACGATTTAGTTAAAAATAGTAAAAAAAGTGTTTTCATTGGTTTTCAATTTTTCGTCTCATGCTATCCATAAATACAGGATAAAAACGAAGACGGAAGGAGACAAAACCAAAGATAGAGAAGGAATCGGCAAGAAAGACAACAAGACTAGAATAAAATACAACTTCAAATATTAACACCAACCTGATCGCCATCAACAACGTTCTGGCGGCAACGACCAAGGAAATTCACCGTGAAGTCGATATCCAAACTGGCCAAGAATATTAAAGCGCTTACTGGCAGTTTCATGGTAACAATATCTAATAGTAAACGATGAGAAAACTGCTTTGCTCCCACTTGTATCCACGGAACTTGAGCCCATTTGTACTTTTCCTTGAACCTAAATTTAGATAAGTCACAGTATATATCAAAGGTTCCTAATTACCCAGCTAACGCCCACAATGTCGAGCTCAAGTAGAGTTACACATTATAGACCCTTATAAGTACAGAATGTTTCATTTTCCGCACTTGATGTCACACTCGGCTTTTTACATTGGCTACGGTAAATATACTAATAAACCAAAATAATAGACAAAATTGAAAATAATGAGTTTCACTGTTTGATAGAAACATGGGTGGCTTGTGCTCTTAGCGCGCTGCCCCTCACGACTGAGGGCAGAGGTTAAAGATGGGGTTAGTACTTGGATGGGCAACCACCACTGACAACCAACTGTAAGGGCATGGAACTCATGTGAGTAGAGTTGATGGTTCTTTCTTGTGGTTCAATCAAGTCGGGTTATCCAGATAACTTGATGTCAAGTGCCAAAAATTACGTTTGCTGTACTTATTACAGGCGAACTCTGTATACGATATTATTTTCCCGTAATGACGGCACTCTCGGTTAACAAGAAGTTAATATTTTGCGTTACAGAACTGGAATAACATCTAGCCTCGTCCTTCAAATCCGCTACTGTCACCATCACCAACGTGCAGTACGTCTCAGTAGCTAGAAAACTAACCTGTTAAGAATATCTTTGGTTTTGGAAAAAGGTTTGTCTTGCTTGGGAGCTGATGGATCACGAATGTTCACGAAGACCGTTAAGAGCAACACGTTCTCTCCAGTCTTTAAGCAGTTTGTTTGGTACATTTTCAAAAATCGTTCTAGCCGAGGACCATCATCCCTAAAGAGAAAAATTATATATATTTATTCTCACTGCATGGTCAATTCCGCGCACACAATGCTTTGAATTTTTAATATTAAGATTAGGACGAAAACATTCTTTCGGTTCAAGGCAAGGGGCGGAATATGTTGGTTGTGGTGCTACAGCTGAGGGGAAGTGGGTGGAGCAATCAAAATCCAAACTCTTAGGCCCTGTTTACACTGTACCGGACGAATTCGAGACCGGTCTCGAATTCGTCCTATTTCGCTGTGTAACAGGCGGAACCGTAGTAATTCGAGAACGGTTCCGAATTTGTCTTCCGTGAACAGGCCGAACCGCACTAAAGTCCTGTTCACACGGCCAAAATTTAAGCGGGATCTGAGCCACATCTGACTTTAAGCGGGTTTAAAATGTCCGTGTAAACAGATCGGCGTAAATTAATCGCGATTAGTTTGCACCACCTCAAGGAGGTGGATTAAACTGAGCACGATCAGTTAATCACGCTTAACTTGGCCGTGTAAACGCAACGGGATTGAAAAACGCTTGCTATTAATACGGTGTTATTAATATGATAAAATGCTTTTTTTTGCCCTGCTGTAGAAGCTTCCATCTCGCTATTCTTTGTTCCTTTGTTTGTTTCTTTCTTTTAGCTATTACTCTTTCTCGTGTACCGATGCCTTCCGTTGTTCTTTGACGCACGCTATACCCATGCATACGAAGCTTCCAAAACCAAAAATATAGCTCGTCCGCCATGTTGAATAATGGTGTAGTGTATAAAACGCACCAAGGTGGCGCATTTTAAGCACGCTTAAATTTTGGCCGTGCAAACAGGGCTTTATTCGAGACCAGTTCCGAATTCGTCCGGTACCGTGTAAACGGGATCTTAGTCTCTGTGCTGTCGTATAAACGTTCCAAGCGCAATACTAGTTTCCTAATACTATAGATATTTTAGGCGTCTTAATTTAGATATGGACTTGGCTCAAAACCTTGGGTTCTTCTCGTATTCCACGAGATATATATCAACTGCATCTCAAGCATTTTTTTTGTGTGTGTCACAAACAAATGCCACACATGCAAAGAAGAGACTGTAATTCAAGAGGAACGCTTCGAGTGAAGGACGTTGTTCATCAGATTCGTCAAATCCCAGAATGACACAATTTGGCAAATTTTTGGCTTAATGATTTTGCTTAATTTTTTGCTTAATGATTTTTTGCTCAATGGAGTAATTAAAACAAACTAAGATATGCACAAACAAACAAACAAACAAACAAACAAACAAACAAACAAACAAACAAACAAACAAACAAACAAACAAACAACCAACCAACCAACCAACTAACTAGACTTATTAAACTAGAACAGACTTACTTTTTGACCGGTAAAACCAAATAGACTCCTCTCTGTTCCGTTGGATGAGGCATATGAACGCTCTCAAGAATTGTGAGAGGACGCAAAAGCTGAACACGCTTTCTCACCTCCTCCTTAGAACTTTCCGATGTTCGCAAGCCAATATCCAACAAATAGTCTGTGCCACGAAGCATATCAAACTTACGATAGCCATTGATTAGCCTGAACACTTTGTATTTACTGCCCATCTCTTCCTGGAGCATCTTCACAGATGTGTCATAGACTTCATCGATATCTTCTTTATACTCGTCTTCCAGGATGACCTCAGGGTTGTCATCACTGAAGCCATAGATGTGTGTTTTTGTAAAGTATTGCCATCTTATCACACCAAACCTTGTTTTGGGCACATAAGGATGAGGGTATGCAATTGGCCAAGTAGGACGTTTCTCAATAACACCTGAGGTATGATAAAAATATTCATGATATATATATATATATATATATATAATTACTGTCGTCACAATAAAAGTGTTCCTAAAATATTGTTGCAAATTCAGTACCTAAGCGTGGCCAATTTATTTGATAAAATTCGTTGGAAACTTTCTGTTTTGAATTTGACTGGTTTGCGATTTTTGAACCACCACACGTTTTTTCCTAATGAAAACTGCGCGAGTGCGCGGTGATTCGCACGCCTAAAGAACTTTGTTGTGTGGGTGAATTGCATGGGTGTTTAAACACAGGCGGCCCATTCAAGCGACTTGTCTGACTGATATTATTATATATTATTATTAAAGTGTAGTAAATATGTCATCACAAGCACTATTAAAAATGCATTTAAATATAAAATACCTGGTGTTGTGTTGTTCCCTTTTGTATTTCAGTCTCATATCGAGCAGTATTGACCAGTATTGCTCGCTTTGCGGTATGCTTGCCAAGGGTGGGCAAGAGTGCAAAGCGAGCAATACTGGTCAATACTGTTCGATATGGGACTGAAATACAAAAGGAAACAACACAACACCAGGTATTTTATATTTAAATGCATTTTTAATAGTGCTTGTGATGACATATTTAATACATTTTAATAATAATATAATATCAGTCAGACAAGTCGCTTGAATGGGCCGCCTGTGGTTTAAATAGCCTGCATAGCAGCCTCTCCCCAGTCCCCTCATCCAGTCTCCCAAACGGCCACATGTAACGCCTGCTACGCAGGCTAGTGTTTAAACTGATCACTAGAGATCTAACTTTTACATTCGCTACACATCTGTGGTGTCTATAGTGTATGCAAAGTTGTTGTTTATTTATTTGTTATCTTTCGCGTTAACATGTTAATTACTTTATAGTTGTAAGACATAAAACCTACTGCGCTGTGAGATCTTACGTTACGTTACGTTGCAATACGATATACGTTACGTTGTGAGACCTTACGTTATACCTTGTGAGACTTTACGTTACGTTGTGAGATCTTACGTTACGTTGTGAGACCTTACGTTATACCTTGCGAGACTTTACGTTACGTTGTGAGATCTTACGTTACGTTGTGAGACCTTACCTTACTTTTTGAGACGATACGTCGTTAGGATGTGAGATCACGTTATGTTGCGAGACCTTACTTACGTTACTCGTCACACCTTACGTTATAGGTTGCGAGACTATAAAGTATGTTACATTGCAAGACTACTTACGTTGTAAAATCTTACGTTATGTTGTGAGACCTATATACGCAACATTGTGACTGTGACGCCTTACGTTACGTTGTGAGACCGTACGTTATGTTGTGAATCTTTACATTGCAAGACTATACTTAACGTTCTGAGACCTTAAGTTACATTTGCAGGACCTAACACTGTACCAGGATTGTTTGCTGTACGCCATAACATTAGGTTACGGGAGGTGACACTATAATGAGGCTTTCGCACATTTTCAAAATTGTAATGGGAATGAACATTGTAATGTGGATCACATTTCCCTGTTGACACTGGCAGGAAATATTGGTGCAATATATTCCTCAAGTTGATCAATTCATTTCATGAAAATTATTGCTAACTTCCCGTTTTGAATTTGATTGGTTTCTGGTTTTTAAACAACCAATAATTAGAAACAGAATTATTTGCCAAACACCAATCAAATTCAAAACAGGAAGTTGCCAACGAATCTTATCAAATAAATTTGTCAACTTGAGGAATATATTGCAACAATATTTTTAGGAACGCTTCAGCACTAGTTTTGCTCTAAAGTTTACAAGAGAGAAAACAAAATTGCAGTTCATACCGTACGCTTGAAATGAATGGGCTTAAGAAGCTAACAGACATATCGTACAAGGACAGCACAGCGCTAGTTATAAAGACACAGTTATGCAGTTGCATAATTTATGTCTTGCAGCTTACCGTCTGGAAGAAGCGGCAACAACCTTTTTACTTTCTCTTGAATATCTTTAGTTTCCTGGAAAGTCTGGTTCAGCTCGACTTCTATGAAATATTGATGGATATAGTACATGAGCTTTGCAGATGATATAGGAAAAACTGATAGTTCTTTTCCCATGGAAGGATCCATGAGCCACTTTCTCACAACACTTGCTGATGGATTTTCAAGATGCTTGGGTACATGAACAAATAACTGCTCCATCTATACAACAAAATATTACCGTACAAGTGATATTTGGCATCTCACCCAATCAACCCATTCTGGCCTGAGCCAGTAAAAAATACCCCCTTTATTGCATGTTTTACACTTTTAGTCATCAAAAGAAGAAACCTCAGACATCCCAGGCAGCAATGGGTTAACAAGTGATTAACTCATTCCAACCCAGCAAGCCAAAAACACGCCCTTTACTGCTTTACTCTGTCTATAAATGCCAGATGATTTTACTTGTCAATGGGAGAACCTTCAGACATCCCAGACAGCAATAGGTTATAACAAGTGATAATTCCATATTCTTGCCTGAGCTGGTCAAAAATGCCCCCTTTTTTGTTTTACTCTGTCTCACACCAGATGGTTTTACATGTACTTTTCAAAGGGAGAACTCTCAGGTACCTCAGACAGCAATGGGTTTAAACTACCTGCTGTATAGATTTTAGATGAAAGAAAATTTTGAGAATATTATACCAGTACACTACAGTACACTACAGAACAGAACAGTACAGTTCTACATGTTAAGTACATGTCACATGACTGATGGGACAGTGTTTATATTAGGGGATTGGGCAGGAAAAAACATTGTTGTTGCAGTTGATCTTTGGGTGTTTTGTTCAGGAGAACTAGCAGAACTAGTGTGCGATATTTAAGCAAGATTAATACTATGAGAGAGTATATAACTCCAATTAAACACTACAGAGGTTCTACACTACCCACTCCCCCAAAAATACTGAAAGCAGTGAGATAACCTCTGGTCAAAGATGCCACCAATCTCAATTTCATTTTGCAGTACATGATTGTAATCTAAGTAGAGCCCAACCAATAAAGACACTTGCCTAATAGACTTACCTCCTAATAGATTTCTGAGCCAATCAGAACATAGGCTCAAGATCTGACCCTAGCAACTTCATTAGCTCAGAGTGATCAAAGAAACAGAGTCTTCAACCAGAGGTTCTCTCACCACTTTCAGCATTTTGGGGAGTGGGTGGCATAGAACCACTGGACCAGGGTAGGTTGGGGTTAGGATTAGTTTATGCACCATTTTAATTTTAAGCCCCAGGGTGTGTGTGTGCGGGGGTGTGTGTGTGGGGGGGGGGGGGTCAACCCATGGGATATTGACTGATCAATATAATTATCCCAAGACAGGGAAATTTGACTTTCTTGACAAGCTCGAGGGACAGGATTTTTGACATGTAAAATGATCTTAATATTATATTTTAGCACTTGATATTTCCCAGGGAGGGGTATTTTGAATTTGACCAACAAGGCTATATTTCTACTGCAGGGGAAATTGACGGTTTTCCCCCATATCCCCATGGGTTGCCTTAACATTGATAGGTGCATTAGCGAGACATGAATTAATAACCTTTCATGTACTGTAGGTGACTAACCTCATAGTTCCAAGTACACTGCAATTTCAAGTGATTGTGAAGGCAACGTCCCAACTCAATATCCTCCTCATCGGTTATTGTGTTTTCCAGACATTTATCCAAATGTGGAACTATTGCATTCAATGTAACACGAGAAAGCAAGACACCAGCTTTACCTTGACAGTAGCGATCACCCGAAGAAAGATCACTCGGCTTATAATCACTAGTGGCACTGTAAGAGGCCGGTAGCCCAACATAAATGTTCATTGAACTATTGATCATATTGACCAAATCAATCAATCGACCTGGTTGCAGATATGTCGCCTCCTCAACCCTCATAAACCAATCGTATTTATCATTGTAATTCTTCTGCATGTGATGTAACATCTTGAAGGAAATCCTCGTCTTCGATGATTTATCTTCTTCAGCATCTGCTAATTGTACAACAGGAAGACCCAGAACCTTGTTGTACTTCTCGTGAAAGTCGGGGTCTTTCGAGTAGGGAACGTAGAGAATGACACGAGGTAAGTCTGGCAACCATGTGTTGTTTATAGCCGTGCCCAACGTTTCCAAATTGAATTCCGATGCTAGAACTCCAATCAAAAGCCGATCTCTCTGGGTGATCTCGCTTGCCACGTAGTAGGGTCGAAACGACGGTCCGTATTTCGAAAGTTTCGGCTTCACCGTCGCGCCGATGACGACTTTTTCTTCGCTTCTCTTTATTTTGGCTGGGCCTTCGCCTTCGGTTTTGTCCGACACATGAGTGACTTGCATGTTCAACACACATTGTTCTTCGACGACCGTCACCGGAATGTAGAACATAGAAAAAGCAAAGCCCAAGCTAATTCCGATGATTGCTGGATAGATTTGCCGTAGACGAATTGAGGAACGACCACTTTGGCCATGCCTCGAATTGCTCATCTCGGCTACCAATTTTATAAACACTCACCGATCAACGAAATCAGGTCAGTGAAGTGAGGTTCTATTTCTGTAATATAAAATCCAACTAATAAATCTTCGGTAAAATCCATAAAGGCCCATAAAGAATCTGCAACCCACACAGAATCTACGTCACAACTTAATTACATTTCAAATTTCTTTGATTTGATGACACTACATTTGTGTGCTTGCTGGTTGCATATTTGTTCATTCATTGTTCTGGAACTTTATTCTAGATTATCACGTGTTGAGCACGAAGCGCATACTATTATTTTTATTTTTATTTATTTTTATTTACAAGCTTTGCCAAAAATGGTCGAGAAATAAAAACGTGTCGAGTTTTCCGCAAAAATTAGTCGAGAAATAAAAACGTGTCGAATGAAGCCTAATTCTTCTTCGAAGACGAACCCTCGGGGGTGGGGGGACGCCGGGGGCGGAATTGTATAAATAATCTGAGCAGGAAGAGAAGTGTATTTACTCTTATGTTGATTCTTATATGTCTATAATCTACAGCAACTGTATGGCGACATTAACTGGCCAACAATTGGCGCTGAAACGACTTGCAAATAAATGAAAGCATGCACTGAAATACTGTGACTTGACTTTGAATCATATTTCTTGCTTGCTTCAGGGTACTTAATGCATGTCTGTCGCCAATTAATTATCCTTATCCGAAACGCGCTGACATTACTAGCAATTTGAGGTATTGCACCTGGCGTTATAACGAATACTGCAAAAATGCAAGAAAAAGCGTTTTGCGCTGGAAAGAGTGTTGTGACTATTATGTGTAGCCTTGGACTATACTTAGGTCAAATAAATGGCTAATGCTGACCATTTGTCATTACAGTTTTTAAACGTTGACAGCAAGCATTAAGCTTATTAAGTTATGGGGGACTTCTTCAACATGATTGGCTATGGAGATTTATTAGTTACGGATGTATATGTTATTTTACATTTCGCCGCCGCTTCGATCACCTGGGCCTTTGCCACATACCAAGTCGATCAAACTATCGGCATAAAACTGTAAACAATAAACATGGCTCAGTCGAATACTCCTGAGAATGGTAGGAGGCTACTACATGGATTGCTCGCAAACGAGCAAGTTACTGTGCGCACTTTCGAGCGCTATTTCAGTCGGAGTTCAGACGCAAACCAGTCGACAATTGCATAACTTGATGAAAATCTGACGATTCATTATTTCGATTATAGTCAGCGCGGAACGCGAGTCACCGAACGTCATGTCACTGCCGAACGACTACATCGCCATTGGTTTCATTGGTTTTATATGAGTCGGTTCGCAGTGGCGTTCACGTATACCCGTTCTCTACAATCGACAGCGTTATCTTACTGTATATATAAAAGCGAGTTTACACCTATTATGATTATTCGAAATCGCGTCATCTTCGGTAGCTTGGCGATCAGAATACACTAGTTAGTACAATCCTACCTACCCATAGAGAGTATAAATTAAAGTGATTGGTTATTTCCCCTCCCCGTATCACTTCACCCCATGCTGTCAGCGAGTCAGAAATTAATTCTCGACGAGCTCAAAAAGTATGATTAAAAAATGAACATCTCAACACGTTTTTATTTCTCGACCATTTTTGGCCGAAATCTCGACACGTTTTTATTTCTCGACCATTTTTGGCCGAAATCTCGACACGTTTTTATTTCTCGACTATTTTTGGCCAAAACGGAGCTTGTGGCTCCATTACGGGATCCCCAAAATACAAAATTAATATGAAAAACATTAAACTTGTGAATACATAAATTAACAGCACATATTTTTAACAAAAGTATTATATAAAAAGTTCCCAAAATAAAGAGTTGTGTTTTCCGTTTTGGTTTACTCTTTTTCCAGGCAGGGTTTGTCGTTGCTTGGCACTATATACGGTAAAGTGCAAAAAATAGTGGAGTCGTGAAGAGACAAAAAAACTGTGTCACGGATCAACTTACTCGCATCCCGCGGGAGTCTCGAATGGCGCGCGCGTGTGCCAAATTTCTGCGCGAGTATATATATATAACGCGGGACAATTTGAGATTTTTAAGCGAAGATGACGAATTCAGCAACGATCTAAAATTTCTCGTCGAAACAATAAGCAAAAATTTGTGAATAAAACACTGCTTTTAATTATGTCCACTGTGTATCAAGGGAAAGGGAAAGTCTCAACACCTAATGTTGGCAACAGAATGCGAAAGGTATGATGAATAGATACTTTCACGCCCTTCGCGTGTAGATAAAATTAAAAAAAAGTTGACTCTAATGATGCTTTTGTATCTTTGGCAGGTGACAAATTTTCTAAAGTCTAAGAAGAACAACAAAATAACCATGTCGAGGGGAAACTTTAAAGGTAAGTGAGTACAAAACGTTTAAATATAATTACATTTTAATAATAATAAACATTTTTTCTAATCACATATTAAATATGAAATATAAACTATAAATAGCTCATACTGATAGATTTGAAATATAGCCGACAAAGTGCATCTTTAAAGCTCTGAATGACAAATAGACATAGTGAGAAACATTAATTAGCTCAAAAATTCCACAATGATATAGAAACGGTGGTATTAAAGGCACTGTCTGACTGTCAGATCCAGACATTTGGGGAAGCCACATGCCTGACAGACTACCCTGCAAGTCAGAGCCCCTTTTTGACCTCTGTAGGCTTCGGGGGAAAGTGGGCTATGCCAACAAACTCAATCTTCACCCGAAGTGTGGGGTGAGTCAGTCAGGTTTTGAACTGGTCAAACAAGTTCTAGTTTATGAGCACCCACAAGCAGGAAAATAGCAAGTAACATGTTAAAATAGTATCTTGGCAACCATTCACGCATGCTGAAAAGGAAATATCGAGTTTGTTGGCAGAGCCCACTTTCCCCAAAAGCCTGCATAGGTTGGAAAGGGGCTCTGACTTGCAGGGTAGCCTCAGACGTGCAACTAGAAAATCTTGAGAGCAGGGGTGGTATGCCAAACAATTTGGGATACTGTATACTAGATATCTTAATTATGCAAAAAGGTGTCAGAAAAAAGGCAGGGGTTGTATTTCTCACCACCCCTACCCCCACCCTAGTTGCAGCCACTAGCTCCACTGCCAAATCCAGGCAATGGGAGCAATGACACAGACTGAGTTGAGATAATGCTTTTTAGACCCACAAAATAATAAATATAACAATTTATATAATTTAACATTAATTTTAACAATCAACATATTAAAGCCTATATTCACATAATCTGATTCACTGGATCTTATTTTTCACTTGATGCTTGTGATTTACTGTATTTTCTGGGCGATAACCCACACAGCATATAACCCACACAGCAACAAAAATGTCACTTTTGGAAAAATAAATCAGCGTATTACCCACACCATTGGATAACCTGCAGCTGCTAATAATAGGTTTGGGACCACAAAATTTAAAAAAAGTACAGTCCTTGGTCTCTGGTCTTCGTGATGGTGTTGTCTTAAGAATTCAACAGATTACCCACACCACCTATTACCTGCACTAATTATGTTTCCTAGCAAAATTAAGAGATAACCCGCAGGTTTTCACCATAACCTGCGGTTTATCGCCCAGAAAATACAATATTAAAGTATGAAAGTAACAACTGTGGCCATTTCCAAGAGTTTACAAACAAATAACCCAATACTCTAGTAAGCATATGTATATCCACTAACAGTGGTGTAGCTTTGGCACCCCCCCTCCCCCCCCAAAAAAAAGATGTACATTACTGTATTTGATAAATGATCACATTTTTTGTTTTAAAATAACACAAGTAGCAATATATAATATTACAACAAACAATGGGTTCTCTCAAATGTCACACCAATGCGAGCGGCGAAGTAGCGCCAAACCTCTAGGGGGTTCCAGGGGCATGCACCCCCGGAAAATTTTGAAATCTAGAGTCTCTGATATGGCATTTCCAGCATTTTGGAGTGAGATTTTACAGAATTCTGAAGATTATAAAACTTCATAGAAAACACAAAAGATTACAGATTTCACATCTTTATATCCCCCATTGAAGACTATAGCTATAGAAAGAAATAGGTTTATTTTGTTAAGTTTTGGTGCCCCTTCTGCAATCCCAGCTGGGGGGGACCTTGGCCCCCCCTGCCACCACACCACTGTCCACTAAATCACATGTACTGTCTGTAATAACTCACGTTTATTAGACGACCACTTGTTGAATACAAGCCTATTTATATATCCTAACTACTGATTAACATATAAAATAATCAACTACTAATTTACATATAGTCTCACGCCACCGCATGTGACATCTCTCTTTTTTTCTTTTCTTTAAAACTAAATCCTAATTAAACTGTAAATACTGTAAGATTGTTATCAAATGTAAATAATGTAAGATTGTCATCAGTTCTAACCCATAGTCTCAATTAAACGTGACGGCGCGTGACGAATCCGCGTACTTCTTCTAAGAGGCTGATTTGTCTGAGCCACCGGTCGACTCGTTTGTACTTCTTCTGCTATAACCTCAGGTGGTGGTGGTTGAGGCGAGCGATACTCTACACTATCAGGCTCCATGGGTGGGCTTATAACAATCGGTGGTTCTTTCGTTGGCAAAAGATGAATGCGATTTCGACGTAACTGCGTTCCATCTGGAGTGGCAATGACATAGGATTACAGTACCTATCAAATTGTTCGATAACTTTATCCAGTTTCTTCTCATCGCCCTCCGGAAACTGAAATGTGTTGAAAACTTCAATAGCATCCTCGCCGGCAAAGTTCAACAAAACGGCTATCTTCACCGAATCGCCTTTGTCTTCACTACCCGAAGCAACCAAGTAAATCTGAAATTGTTGTTTGAATCTTCTCCAGTTTTCAGATATGTTTCCCTCAAAACCCAACGTACTAGGCTTATGAAAACTATCCATAGTCTACCCCACACCTGACACCATGTAATAACTCACGTTTATTAGACGACCACTTGTTGAATACAAGCCTATTTATATATCCTAACATAAAATAATCAACTACTAATTTACATATAGTCTCACGCCACCGCATGTGACACTGTCAGTGTATCTGCAGGAAAATTAGATTTGATTAGTCAGATTGTTGGCACTAATGCATTTTAATTTGCACTTAAATCCTAATCCAACACTAATCTAAATCCTAGGTTGAGGTGTGAAAGTGTACACCAATTAGTTGCTAGCATGTTCTCATAATTACCTCATCTGTTTTAAAAGTCTGGCTGCATGGCTGGAATGACTTAAGCAGAGCAATCACTGCAATGTAAATTCTATTCAATACCATGTGATCAATAAGCCACTAATCAAATGTGATGATTTTTAATACTTTTTTTAGCTGGGGTCAGCGGTGTAGCCAGGGTCTTGGGTTTGGGGGGGGGGTGCAGAACATAAATCTCCTAGGGGGGTCCACCGGAAAATTTTGGATTAATTTTCTAGGGTCTCTGAAACACGGTTTCCTGCATTTTCACAGAGGCAAGTATAATAAGAGTAATCTGAAAGCCTTAAATTACATAATTTTGTTACGGAGGGAGGAAAACTGGATTACCGAGTAAGAGTAATCTGAAAGCCTTAAATTACATAATTTTGTTAAAATCAAACCAGAACATAGCATGATACGCATCAGAATATCTTTAGATTTATTTCAAACAAGTTGTAAATGTAAAAACAGGTTGGAGTCATTTTGTATAGACCCTAAGTATTGTAATTTATAGCATATGCATGCCTGCAATATATAATAACACATCACTATCTACTCACTTGGACTTAAAACAACTGTACCCCCCCCCCCCCAAGTTTCTCCACAGATTTAAACTTTTCATGAGAACGGTCTTGGAGACCATTGGGGGGGGCAACCTCACCCCCCTGGCTACACCACTGGCTGGGGCCCGGCAGGTAGGGAACGTGTTCTTAATGGCAGAAGCCTAGGTTGATGTGGAGGGAATGGAAGTCCTGAAAACGTGCACGAGAGAAGGCATCTAGTGGCGGCATTATGTTTTGAAATAGGCAGGGGTAGAAATATTTAAAATTTTCTGCAGGTCAAATTTTATTGCAAGAAGTGAAATCAGAGAAGCTCGAGAAACAAGATCTGCGAATGAACAACTAAGATAATCACCTCAGACCTAAACCACAGTCACTGTTCACTTAATCACTTCACAACTTTACGCTAAACTCCAAACTCATGCGTGAGTTTTAGAGAATAATTTCTATTTTTACAAAAACATTGCAGCTGGAATTCATATGGACCATAAGGCACATACAAATATGACTTAAGCCCCGCACAGACGACCAAGTTTTTCTTGACAAGTTCCTTGGTAACTTTCCTTGCTCGTGTGTACGATGAACACGTTTTTTTCAAACAATTTTCCTTGACAAGTTATAATTGCTCGTGTGTACGGTTGGACAAGTTTTCCTTGACAGTAATGATCGCGTGGCCTGCTCGCAGAAGAAATTTTGGGCTGCGAGCAGGCTATGATCGCGTAATAAGCTTCGGACATGAGTTGTCAAGTTTTCCTTGACCACTATACACACGAACAAATTTCCTTGTTCAAAAGCTGGCATGACCAGCTTTTGAACAAGGCTCCTTGTCAAGGAAAAACTTGTCAATTTGTGTCGTGCACCCGAACAAATAAAACTTGTCAAGGAAAACTTGGTCGTCTGTGCAGGGCTTTACGCTTGCTGTCAGACAGTGTGTCCTACAATCGTGGAATTATAGAACCGGAGATTAAATTTTTTTGACGGATTAGTTTGTCCGACACTCAGTTATAGTAAATTTCGACCCTTAACTAGTACATTGCGTGGGAAACCGTCTTTCGAAACTTTTTGCTGATCGATGAGGTTTTGGGTTGGGGACTTTAGGTTAGGGATTTCAAGACGTTTTTCCGCATGTTCTACCTTTCGTGCCTGGCGGACTGAAAAGGCGAAAATGGCAACGAAATACGGTGAATACGTTATGAAATGTTACTTTACGTTATGAAATGTTACTTTATCTTATGAAATGTTACAATACGTTATGAAATGTTACAATACGTTATGAGATGTTACTTTACGTTATGAAATGTTACTAGTTTACGTTATGAAATGTTAAGCCCTAATCAAACGAGAACGCAAGTCATCGCAAGTTGGCAGTCAGAATTTCTGCGGCGGTCGTTCGAACACCCAAATTAACAAAATAAAGGTTTCATGAGTGTTTTAAACAAGTTTTAACTTTGTCACGGTACATGATATTTTCGGGAAACTATTCAGAGCGGCTGGCTGAGATAGCGTGACTGCCAACTTGCGATGACTTGCGTTCTCGTTTGATTAGGGCTTTACATTACGTTGTGAAATATTACTTTACGTTATGAAATGTTACTTTACGTTATTAAATATTACTTTACGTTATGAAATGTTACTTTACAGGTACCTTATGAAATGTTATTTTAACTTATGAAATGTTATTTTACCTTATGAAATGTTATTTTACCTTATGAAATGTTACTTTACCTTATGAAATGTTACATTACGTTATGAAATGTTAGTTTACGTTGTGAAATATTACTTTACGTTATGAAATGTTACATTATAACGTTGTGAAATATTACATTACCTTATGAAATGTTACAATACGTTATGAAATGTTACATTACGTTATGAAATATTACTTTACGTTATGAAATATTACTTCACGTTATGAAATATTACTTTACGTTATGAAATGTTATTTTACCTTATGAAATGTTACTTTACGTTATGAAATGTTACTTTACGTTATGAAATGTTACTTTACGTTATGAAATGTTACAATAGCTACGTTATGAAATGTTACTTTACGTTATGAAATGTTACTTCACGTTATGAAATGTTACTTTACGTTATGAAATGTTACTTTACGTTATGAAATGTTACTTTACGTTATGAAATGTTACTTTACGTTATGAAATGTTACTTTACGTTATGAAATGTTACTTTACGTTATGAAATGTTACTTTACGTTATGAAATGTTACTTTACGTTATGAAATGTTACTTTACGTTATGAAATGTTACTTTACGTTATGAAATGTTACTTTACGTTATGAAATGTTACTTTACCTTATGAAATGTTACATTACCTTATGAAATGCTACATTACGTTATGAAATGTTACATTACCTTATGAAATATTACTTTACGTTATGAAATGTTACTTTACCTTATGAAATATTACTTTACGTTATGAAATGTTACTTTACCTTATGAAATGTTTGTGAAATATTACATTACGTTATGAAATGTTACTTTACGTTATGAAATGTTACATTACGTTATGAAATGTTACTTTACGTTATGAAATGTTACTTTACCTTATGAAATGTTACTTTACGTTATGAAATGTTACTTTACGTTATGAAATGTTTGTGAAATATTACATTACGTTATGAAATGTTACTTTACGTTATGAAATGTTGCATTACCTTATGAAATGTTACTTTACCTTATGAAATATTACATTACGTTATGAAATGTTACTTTACGTTATGAAATGTTTGTGAAATATTACATTACGTTATGAAATGTTACTTTACGTTATGAAATGTTACATTACCTTATGAAATGTTACATTACCTTATGAAATGTTACTTTACCTTATGAAATATTACATTACGTTATGAAATGTTACTTTACGTGAAATGTTTGTGAAATATTACATTACGTTATGAAATGTTACTTTACGTTATGAAATGTTACATTACCTTATGAAATGTTACTTTACCTTATGAAATATTTAATTTACGTTATGAAATGTTACTTTACGTTATGAAATGTTAAATATTACATTACGTTATGAAATGTTACTTTACGTTATGAAATGTTACATTACCTTATGAAATGTTACTTTACCTTATGAAATATTACATTACGTTATGAAATGTTACTTTACGTTATGAAATGTTTGTGAAATATTACATTACGTTATGAAATGTTACTTTACGTTATGAAATGTTACATTACCTTATGAAATGTTACTTTACCTTATGAAATGTTACTTTACGTTATGAAATGTTACTTTACGTTATGAAATGTTACTTTACGTTATGAAATATTACATTACGTTATGAAATGTTACTTTACGTTATGAAATGTTACTTTACCTTATGAAATGTTACTTTACCTTATGAAATGTTACTTTACGTTATGAAATGTTACTTTACCTTATGAAATGTTACTTTACCTTATGAAATATGCATTACGTTATGAATGTTATGAAATGTTTGTGAAATATTACATTACGTTATGAAATGTTACTTTACGTTATGAAATGTTACATTACCTTATGAGTTATGAAATGTTACTTTACGTATTACATTACGTTATGAAATGGCACTCTACTTTTTACACTCTGGTAATTTACATGTATAATTACATGATAAAGGGTTCATGAACTATTCCCATGCTGTGGGTCGTGCAGTTAACTTCTTTAGTCCCGTTCTATAACGCCAGACGATGTGGCGTCACAAAATTCTAAAATCTAAAATTATTAAACCTATAAAGCTTTATAAAGTTTTATATATTTTGTAGATCATTATTACGAGTATTTCTGGAAAAGTTTGAGTCGATACAACTATTCCTTCTCTTGAATTACAGCCGTTTGAATTATATTACTGCTGACGTCAGCATAATTTTCAAATGTCGTTGAAAGTCACTTTGTACACGCAATTCAACGTACAAAGCTTGGTTAAGCTTTAGAAGTGACGTCTAATTGCATCTGATGTACAATCTGAAAATTCTGGTTGAAACTACACTTTTTACGAGCATTTGTTTTTTGGCCGCCATATTTGTGTAACGTAATTGGCGTCTGCGAGGTACACAAATATGGCGGCTAAAAACAAATGCTCAAATAAAGTGTAGTTTCAACCAGAATCTTTAGATTGTACATCATATGCGATTAGACGTCACTTCTAAAGCTTAACCAAGCTTTGTACGTTGAATTGCGTGTACAAAGGGACTTTTAACGACATTTGAAAAGTATGCTGACGTCAGCAATAATATAATTCAAAACGCTGTAACTCAAGAAGGAATAGTTGTATCGACTCAAAATTTCCCAGAAATACTCGTAATAACGATCTACAAAATATATAAAACAACCAATTTTATAGGTTTAATAATTTACATTTTAGAATATTTTGACGTCACAGTGAAAACCATCTATCAATCTTAGGAAGACCTTACATCAACATGCAGGAAATTGATTAAGATATTAAGAGGTTTGTTAAATATTATTTCTAGAAAGGAAAGCTCAGGAGGAACCAACTGCCATTATTCAGAACAATCGAGAATTGGCGTCTGCATTAAGTAAGTTGTTTGACACTTGTATATTGGTAGTCAAATATCTTAATTATTATACGTAAGTACAGTAATTATTATACGCGTATAGTACACCACTTTTTTTAATAAGTATGCTGGGCTTTTGACCCATGCTCTTGCGGTTTGTTGTCAGACAAACATTTTGTATATGTTTGTTTTGAACGTCAACATTGCTGTAACAGTAGCTGACTGGACGTCTTGTGCACTAATAGTCCATAGTGTAAAATTATCTGCAAACGCGGTATTTTTTCTCTGCATAAAACTTGTACTGAAACGAGCTTACAGTCATTTACAATATACTTTTGACCAACATGTTTGGAGGTTCGTTCGGAAGTTCATATGTTCATTGGGAAGTTCGTAAATTCGTTTTGAACTACGCATTTGATTGGCCACTTGGAACCAAATAGCCAATCAAATGCGTAGTTCAAAAGGAACCTGCGTACTGTGTAATGAACTTGCGAACTTCGGAACGAACTTCCAAACATTTTGGTGAAAAGTATGTTCATGAAAATGACTGTAACTAACTGAAACTAAACATGAGTAAATATAATATACATGCAATACTGCATGTTCCAATGGCGTAACCGGTGATCTTCTGCGGAGGAGGGGGCGGAAACACAACCTTTTCCCGACAAGTTTCTACTAGTTAACTTTGTTACTAAAAGTAGCTTCGACTATAGTCCCCTCCAGTTTGATGAGAAACATTTTCACAGTAACACTCTTGATGAAACACGCAACTGTGTGATCTATCCAAGGCTGTAAAATTTGACTTGTCGATAGAAAGTCAATTAAGGAATGAAGTTCTTATTGTACGGCCTAACTGCATGGATATGCTGTTAATCCATTTAGGGGGCATGTATTGAGGGAGCATATTTACAATTTCTTCTTGTATTTACAGTTTCTTCTTGCATGTCCCGATTAGGCCAAATAAATCCTGTTAAACATGCTTTTGACAAGCATATACATTAATAATTATTATCAACTCTCTAGTTTTTAGTAAGCTATTTTACTGTTCTAACGTGTGGAGTAATACTTCAGAAACAAACTTTAATAAGCTTCAGGCAGTTCAGAATTTTGCGTGCCGCATTGTAAGTGGGGCGAAAAAGTTCGACCATGTAACCCCTATCCTGAAAGAACTCAGTTGGCTCCCTGTGAGACAGCAGCTTTATTTTCGTAATGCTATAATGTCATACAAATGTATGACAGGTTGTGATCCTAATTATTTATCCGAGCTGTTCACCAAACGCTCCGAAGTGTCAAAACGTGTGACAAGGAACTCACTAGATCGCAATCTCAAGTTGTGTAGATCAATTAAAGACTTTAAACAGCAACTGAAAAAACAACTTTTAAATGAATTTGTAAATAATTGATTTTATTTATTTAATTAGGTATATAGCTTGTATGTATTTTAAACTTAGATTTGTAATTATTTGTCTCTGAAAAGCCCTCTTGGGGACGTGGCAATAAATGTGTATGTATGTATGCACCCCCGGAAACATTTTTGAATTCTTGAGTCTCTGACGAAAGAGTGCTTCCTACATTTTGAGGGTGTTGTTTGTACGCGGCACTGCACAGAATTCTTATGTATTTCCTGGTGTTTCCTGGTATTTCCTATAAATGTGAAGCATCCCATATTGTTTGAAGTAGGTCAAAACACAGTTTTTCAACTTGATTAATTTTTCCCAACATACCAAATTTGATCAAATTAAAAATTTCTCGACAAACATTTCTTTGAGGGGACTAGTTGCCTTGCCTGCCCTTCTATCAGTTACGCCACTGGCATGTTCACTCTATTTAACAAATAGATTCCATTTTGCCGTTGTCTGTTCAGTTATAGATGCACAGATGACGTCACAACGTGGTAAGAACAAAAAAGTGGCCCACGAGACGCAGTCGAGTGGGTCACTGATGTTCTTACCACGTTGTGACGTCCTCTGTACATCTATAACTGAACAGACAACAAAAAAAATGGAATCTATTTGTTTTATACAATACAAATTTAAAAGGTCTTTGTCGAAACTCGTGCCGGATTTTGGGGCATGAAGAAGGAAAAAGGCAAGTCAGCTGACGTGATCTGACGTGACCATGTGTCTGTCCTCTAATAGATCATGGCCAACAACCAATGAAAACACGCATAGCAACTAGGGTATTGTATAAAAAGGTTTAGTAACTGCCATCCCTCACTGGTATCCCTCGTTAACAGTACATGCGTATACTTTAGCTCTGTTTACTTATGTTGTGTTAGATAAAGCCAGACTACGAATTGGAGAGCTGGAAACCGAGAGACTTCGCTTGCAGGGTGAGCGACAGCAGTTAATGGAACGAGTCAGCCTAATGACGTCAGAACATGTCGCAAAAGATGTTGCAAAGAAAACTGAAAATGCTGAGTTTTTGAAGGTATGGTTTTAGGTCACGTGCATGCTGCGAATACATGCTTGTACAACAAATAAATTCCCAACGCAGCCAGGTGAAGAATCAGACATAGTTTAACGCTATATATACTCTGGCTTAAACATTTTTTGAACGTAGCTTAAAAAAAAGTTACTGTTCGTGACTCAACGTTTACACACTCCGATCTATTGTCTTCGTCAGGGGTGTGTGTTTTCATCATCCCCTGATGAAGACACTAGATCGGAGTGTCGAAACGTTGGGTCATGAACAGTTCTAAAAGCTACGTTCAAAAAACTTTTAAGCCAGAGTAGCGTTAAGCTATATGTTACATGCTTGTACGTTACGACTTTCGTGAAAATGGCAAGTGAAAGGCTGGTTTCCACTCCGGGACATTTTCTGCAGGACAGAAATTGACACTAGGAAGGTTTATTTTCTGTTAAAGTTATTAGTTTCGCTCGTGTGTGCAAACAAGGGGTCGTTCTATCACAAAGTAATGACACAAATCATGGTCATGGTCATGGGGCATGCCCCCCCCAGACATTTTTGAACTTTGGGTCCTGCATTCTGAGGACATTAGCTTTTGACCAAACTGATATTAGGTTTTAAATCACATGTCTTAGACGTCAGAAAGAGTAGAAAGTAGAAGTAATTTTTGACCTCCAAAATTTCTCTCGCACCCCCCAAAAACTTGGTTTCACGGACGGAGAAGTCTTTTAGAAATTGAAAGGCTAGGAGAATGACAATTCAGTTGTGATTTGAAATACATATGACTTTACAAAGTACATGTGAATGTGAAAAACTCTAATACAAGAGCACAAAGCATAAGTGCATGTGCGGACCCGGATAGTTTTACCTGTTAACCATTAATACATAGCACTGTCTATGGATATCATAACTAACAACAGAGCACTCAGATACTGCATATACCTCCGCCAGCGGGTTATTAGGGCCTGATCACATGAGACCGGGTTATCTCGGGGGGAAAGGGATAACTCGGGGGCCAGGGTCGCAACTACCGTGGCCCCCGAGATAATCCTAGCTTTCACGTGAACAAAAGAACATGCCATGCAGTAACGTCAACAATTAAACACGTGCAAATGGCACGTGAACAAGAATAGTGCGTATAAATTATAATGTTTTTCACAATGTACGCATGCGTAATTATCAAAAGTTGACCCTAACCCCCGAGATAACTCGGGTGAAAGTGTTCATATGGAGGTAGGTTAACTCTGGACCTAGGGTTACCCTATCGCTCAGAGAGAGTTATCCCTATCCCCTGAGTTATCCCTATCCCCCGAGTTATCCCTATCCCCCGAGTTATCCCTACCCCCCAAGTTATCCCTATCCCCGAGTTATCCCTATCCCCGAGTTATCCCTATCCCCCGAGTTATCTCGGTCTCATGTGAACGGTTTACTTTTTTAACATGGACGAGATATCTCGGGGGATAGGGATAACCCTACTCCCCGAGATAACTCGCCTCATGTGAGCAGATCCTTAGGGCTCGAGATATCTCGGTGTTAGTTTATTTCCATGTTAAAAAAGTAAACCATTCACATGAGACCGAGATAACTCGGGGGATAGGGATAACTCTGTCTGAGCGATAGAGTAACTATAAGGGCCAGAGTAACTCTACCTCCATGTGAACGCTTTCACCCGAGTTATCTCGGGGAGTAGGGTCAACTTTTGTATAATTACGCATGCGTACATCATACGCACTATTCTTGTTCACGTGCCATTTGCGTGTGTTTAATTGTTGACGTTAGTTACTGCCGTGTTATTTTGTTCACGTGAAATCTAGGGTTATCTCGGGGGCCAGGGCCAACTCGGTAGTTGCATTTTATCATGTGAAACAGGGTCAACTTTGACCCTAGCCTCCAGGTTATCCCCCCTCCCCGAGATAACCCAGTCTCATGTGAACAGGGCCTAAGAGATGTTTAAAAAGAAAACGGGCCACGCCGCTAAGCAGGCTGACTCACATGGCTTAATAAAATGCTTGATTGCACTCGTACCAAAATTATGCAAAAATGTTTGCATAAAATAAGGGTAATGAGCGCAATGAAGCATTTTTTTCTACACGGAGAATTTTATGGTCAGATTTTTATTAATTTCTCATCCAAATTTCAACAATTGAAAGGGTTGGTCCTTGATCTACGATCAATCTTTCAACAAACTTTCATGAAAACTTGTCGAGTATTTTGTGAGATATCCTGGTGACAGACAGACTCGCAGACAGAGGTAAAAACATAACCTGCTGGCAGAGGTAATAACATGATTTTTTCGAGTGTTTAATATTTTGAAAAAAAGAAGAAACATGCACGAGTGAGTTTTCCGGTAATTTTTTTATTTTTGAATTATTCTTTTTCAGAAAATTTCAGAATATCTTGATTCAAAGTTACGGAGAGTGACTGAAATGCTCTTGGAGTCCACCAGTCTCCTTGGTGATGTCGTAAAATGTGTGAATCAATTATCAAAGATGGCTGACTCGGAAATTGCTGGCAACAAAAACAGGTCAACAGATATGACTAGGTATGTTAATCACAAACAATTTTTATTCAGGAAAGCTGTTTCGTCATAAGTGATTTACAGAAGAGACGTCATGTATATTGATCACGGGCGTATCCTCGCGCCTTAAGCTGGATTTCCACTAGGTGTAAAATACCGCGCGCCCGACTTTTTTCTTTTGTCTTGTGAGTTTCCATGCCCAACGAAGTAGAAAACTATTCAATTTGTACAACAGAAAAGTCGAGCGCGCAACATTTCACGCTTAGTGGAAATCCCAACCTCGTACCCAGGGCATTTTTGCCTCCACAAAATGCCCTGGGTACGAGGTTGTGGAAATCCAGCTTTAGTCGACGTCGACTTTGTATGTAGTTGTGCTTTTCTCTTTTTGAAGGTGTTACAGGAATGATTAATCTTCGGTATGAGTAACTTCTATTATAAAATAACATGTATACTACGCGAGCCCTGATTGGTCAATTGCCGTGTTTGGTCAATTGCCGTGTTTGGATCAGAGTATCCAAACACGGAAAATTCCCGCCAAAACGATTTTTTGAAAATGTCGGACAGTATATCATATTCACTTGTGATTATTTTATAAAAGAAATACCAAATGGTTTTTTCCGTGTTTGGAGACTCTTATCCAAACACTTGGGAAATTGCTCGACTTTCGAAAAGCTAAAAACACTCGCCTATGGCTCGTGTTTTGTTACGCTTTTCTCCAGTCTCGCAATTTCCCGCGTGTTTGAATCAGAGTATCCAAACACGGAAAACCATTTGGTATTTCTTTAGTCATTTATCCCTTAGGGTTGAATCATCTCGTTGACCCCACGCTTTCAAATTTGAAAGTTCATACTCAGATTTTTCGCTACTTCACGCCCTCGGAGGCTAAAGTAAAGAGTTTGGGTACGAGGTTGTGACAATTGTCGATAGGCAAATTAAACATCTTGACGTCACATGTGCATAATGAGTTATCGGAGACGTTTATATATCAAACATACAATCACTTGAAAATTCTACATGTTTGGTTGTGGGAGAAACACACCCACGCTTCCTTCGAATTACAGGGGGTGGACAAAAAAAAGTGGCCATCATTGAAAGTATGATTAATGTGCATTGTATAACTTTTATTAGAGTACAGAAAAATATGTAAAGTTATATATTTTTAGAATGCATACGTCAAGATCTGCTCAAATATGATATCAAGTTCTAATTTTATCCACTGATTTAAAAAATATATTAATTTTTCCTGATCTTCAATCTTGTAACAAATGAAGTGAATCTTAGTTCGACTTATTTCAATTGGTGTTCAAAATGATTAATGGAGTTTGTATACTATGAAAGTGTTATAACAGCAAAATAGTTAGATATTTTGTTGCCATTTCACTTGACTTCACTACAGCTTCACAGCGTGGCATGCTTTCAAAGTTAATGTATTTTTTAAAGCAATAACAAAATTAGAATTGGATATCATATTTGAGCAGATATTGGCGCATGCATTCTAAAATATATCACTTTACATATTTTTCTTTTCTCGAATAATAGTTATTCCACATTAACCATATTTTTAATGATGGCCACTTTTTTTTTGTCCACCCCCTGTAATTTGGTTTGATAGTAGCAATTGCACTTATATATAACCTTCTCTGAAAAGTCCATTATGCGCATGTGACGTGAAGATGTTTACTTTGCATGCATATTAAATAACCTGAAATATCTCGACAACAAAGTAAGGAAGCGAAAAACTGCAATGGATGTTACTTTGTCATTTTAGGTGTTATTATGAAACGAAAATTAAGTCTGTCTTATTTGAAAGAATTTATTGCACCGTGTAACACGCAGCTCCTTTAAACATGTAGACGGATGTACGCAGACTTTAGACTTAGACTGTTTTAGACTTTTATTAGAAATACACATATAATATATATACAAGATAAGACTTGCCCACAGGTAGCTTTAGCTAATCTAGGAGGGTCAGTCCAAATAATACAATTAATCAAAAAACGAAGAAGAAAACCGTTTTGCAGGAGAAAGAAAAGAAAAAGTTGTCAAATAATGGTATTATAGATAAATCATAACAATACGCATATTTATTATATGGCAGCAGCGCTGAGAGGTCCGAATACGGAAATCCTGTAATTTGATTGGTTCATAAGCGGTCGGATATTTCCCGTATCCGCCCGCTCAGAGCGGAATCTGCCGTTCGGAACCGTAAGTTAATTTTATAAACAAAATGGCAGTCATGTATCGGAAACAAGATGGATTATAATTTCAGAACTAACTCATTGTTGAAATATATCGTGCAGGTATGTTGTTAGAAATTTTATAAGCTTTCATTTGATGTATAGTTCGAGTTTCCACGTTTTGTGAAAGTTTTTAAAATGTCCAAAACGTTCGTAACATTGTTCTTATTAACATTTACTTCTCACAAGTATTAGAATTCCAGATGATTTTATATTCAAACGTACGATCTTGAGCAATATGTCAAACAAAAGCAATTGAAAATTACTATTTGGGGTAGAACGTTCAGGATTCTAGCTCAACGGAAAGTACTTTAAAAATGGGAAAATGTCTGCCATTTTCGTTTAGTTCGCAAGAAAAATGGGTCGAGTTTTCACAGAACGTTCACAAGATTTATGGCCATATAATAAACTACTTATTGACCTCGCTTGTTCGGTCTGTACTAGTGAAATATCGGACTTCTGTTTTTTGCACAGACCTCAACTCGCTGCGCTCGTCTCGGTCCGTACTAAAAAAACATCGGTCCGATATTTCACTAGTACAGACCTCACGCTCGGTCAATAAGTAGTTAATATTCATGTGTACATTGTCACATTAATTGTCACGCAGTGCGTACCTTTTTTGTTTTTCACTGTAAGTGCTTCATACACCCCGCCCCCCGCAGTTACCTAAAGTGTTTTTCCAAAATTTGTTCTTTGTTTTTTCTTAGAACTCCATTAAATATAATTTGCGATGACATCCTCAATCAGATGAGCCACGACACGGATGCAGCGTTATCAATCACGACAATGACGCCATCTTCGTCATCGTCCGACAACGAAGAAGCGATATCCTCAGCAATGAGTGATCATCTTACACGTGACACTTCGCTCAGCCTCGACGTCTGGAGCAGTTCAGAAGTTTTCATGGATGTGGATTTTCCCGCCAAAAATCTTGCCCGAGGTTCTCCACTGTTGAGCTCTACACCAAATTCTAGTCCTACTGGGAACTTTATTGCCGACATTTGCAAACTGGCCATGACGCCGGAAGGTGATCAACGATATTTAGTATTACAAATCCTGCATTCTGATTGGCTGAGTGGCAACCCTGTCTGGGGTCTCTCTCAAATGTGTTGTTTTAAATCTTTTCTGAGTAATTGAGCTTGACGGACGTCCACCGAACGTCTGTCACTGTCGATTGGTAGCAATCTACTAAACATTTTTAGACCCACTATACAATGTTTAGTGTTCTCTCCCTCCCCCCCCCCCCCCCCCCCCCCCCCCCCCCCAAAGAAAAAAAAATTGGCGCAACTGTGGTTTGTTTTGTTATAGTTTGCGAAGAAGGTCCGGATAGTCCAAAATTTTCGACAATTAACCATTCACTGGATAGTCCTTGTGTTTCGTCGGCGGTTTTACCAGCTGAGCAAAGACGATATTCTAAACGACGTAGTGTTAAAGCAAATTTCTTTGGTTACAAGGAACCGACTTTGAACAGGTAAATATTAGTGATGTGCGTACGTTTGGCGCCATTTGAACACAATCCAATTTGAGGCAGGACTCATGGTGAATGTAACCATCGAATTGTGACCATTTTTGTGCTGCACGAACTTCAGCTGCACATCCAGATAGCCAGATTGATAGCCAGTACACGCGTGTCTTATCCAAGGGCGCGCTTAGTGACACTAAGCGTCTGCGTACGTGATTGACCAACACGGAGAAAGAGAGGGAGAATGCATGTAAATAGGAAGCAGGCGAGGAGGAGAAGGCGAGGAGAGGAAGAAGGCGAAGAAGAGAGGGCGAATAAGAGAGGGCGAAGGTGAGGAAGAGGGATAAGGCGAGGAAGAGAGGGAGCAGGTGAGGGGTAGACGGCGGGGAAAAGAGGGAGAAGGCAAGGTAAATAGGAAGCAGGCGAGGAGGAGAGGGAGAAAAGAGATGGCGAAGAGAAGAAAAATTAGCGAGGAAGAAAGAAAGTGGGCGAGAAAGAGAGCGAGAGTGCAAGGAGAGGAGGAGAGGGAGAAGACGAGAAAGAAAGGGAGAGTGCAAGGAGAAGAAAAAAGGGAGGAGGCAAAGAGAAGAAAAGAGGACGAGGAAGAAAGGGAAAAGACGACGAGAAGAAAAGATGGCGAGGAAGAAAGAAAGCGGGCGAGAAGGAGAGCGAGGTGAGGAGAAGATCGAGGGAGAAGACGAGAAAGAAAGGGAGAGTGCAAGGAGAAGAAAAAAGGGAGGAGGCAAAGAAAAGAAAAGAGGACGAGGAAGAAAGGGAAAAGACGAGGAGAAGAAATGAGGGCGAGGAAGAAAGAAAGCGGGCGAGAAGGAGAGCGACGTGAGGAGGAGATCGAGGGAGAAGACGAGAAAGAAAGGGAGAGTGCAAGGAGAAGAAAAAAGGGAGGAGGCAAAGAGAAGAAAAGAGGACGAGGAAGAAAGAGAAAAGACGACGAGACGAAAAGATGGCGAGGAAGAAAGAAAGCGGGCGAGAAGGAGAGCGAGGTGAGGAGGAGATCGAGGGAGAAGACGAGAAAGAAAGGGAGAGTGCAAGGAGAAGGAAAAAAGGGAGGAGGCAAAGAAAAGAAAAGAGGACGAGGAAGAAAGGGAAAAGACGAGGAGAAGAAATGAGGGCGAGAAAGGAAGGAAGCAGGGGAGGAGGAGAGGGAGAAGAAGAGATGGCGAAGGCGAGGAGAAGAAAAGATAGCGAGGAAGAAAGGAAGCTGTCGGGAAAGAGGGCGAAGTGAGGAAGAGCGGAAGAAGGCGAGGAGAAGGAAAGATAGCGAGGAAGAAAGAAAGCTGTCGGGAAAGAGGGCAAAGTGAGGAAGAGCGGGAGAAGGCAAGGAGAAGAAAAGCGCGCGGGGGAAAAATGGAGAAGGCGAGGAGCTAAAAAGAGGGCGAAGAAGCGAGAAAGAAGGACGAAGAAAAGAGGGCGAGGAAAGAAGGGAGCAAGCAAGAAAGAGAGAAAGGTTAGGAGAAGAAGAAGAAGGCGAGGAGGAAACTGTTGGAGAGGGACTTCAATATTTTTTATTTTGTTTTTTATTCTTTATTCATCTGGAACAACCATTTGCACATTTTTTAGTAAATTGAGACAAGGAGATCCTTACACAGACTGTAGCTTGTACTCGCCCCAGTCATTCCAGTTACACAGCGGACGATCTCCCTCAAGTAAGTATTACTATTTATGTTTAGATTACAGTTTGATTTGCACGACATTTTATGGAAAGAACAGAACAAAAAATATCAAGCGTATGGAGGCATGAGGCGAGTAAACACAACCGTGTTTGCATAGCCTGATCTAAACACGGTAACTGACCAATCACGGCGTGCGTAAGACACAACCTCTTCTAGTTTGACGACACACTGCCGATCATTACACGACGCTGCATCTTTCGATTTGAGATTTTGAGTCCAGTTCCACTTTCAAGTCCGCCATGTATTCTACCTGTCAGACAGGCATGGAAGAAGATGGCTAATATAACTTCTTAAACGTATTATTGAAAGATATCATGTACGTGTGTTGTTAGAAATTTCATATAAAGTGTTTGTCCTACGATTTTCCCGCATTCTCGTACCTCTGCACATGCTCAGTTCTTGTTCAGCCCGAATTTTAAGGTAAAATAATTTATGCATTAGGTTCGGCACATGAGAAGTTCGACGTTTGAACCAGAGTCGCTCCAACGTCGCATAATGCGACAGGCCTTGCCGCTCCAAATACAATCTGCCGCTCTTAATTATTCAAACGTCTCTCTTCTGCCGCACTTAATGCTTGTGTTAGGTTCGGCGCATGAGAAGAGCGACGTTTGAAACGGGCCTTACATTACACCAAGCTCGCAAACGTACCACATGCTCTAGATGAATACGTCGGCACACCTTATCATGGCATCCACTGATCCACAGCATTGCGCAAACGATGCCGTATCCTTTGCTATAAAGGGTTGCCAATTTGGAATGTAACAAAAACCCATTATCATTTCATTTTGTGGTTTTCAGTATAACAAGGCATTTGGTTTGCACGATTTTTGTTTAAAGGGGATTGGCAATAAAAATTAAGTTTGTCTAATTTGAAAGAACTCATAAAATTTTAATAGAACATCCTTTACAACTTTTTCGTATCTCTCTTCGTTTTCAAGATATTTCAATTTGTTTAATATGTAAATGAGATGGTCTCTGACGTCAGGTGTGAGGTAAAATATTTTCACATGTAGCAAAACCAGTTATATATCTGAGTTTGTTCAGCGAAATCATTTGAAACTGTGCACATAACAACTCCTTGCGACGCTGAACATTTCATGTTAGATATGTAAGTGATTTTGCTCTGTATGAAAATATTTATCCCACTCCTGACGTCAGAGACCATCTCATTTACATATCAAACAAATTGAAATATCTTGAAAACGCAGAAAGATACGAAAAAGTTGTAAAGGATCTTCTATTACAATTTTATGAGTTCTTTCAAATTAGACAAACTTAATTTTTGTTGCCAATCCCCTTTAAAATGTTTTGTGCGTGATTTCTTTCTTAATTTTGTTAATTTGTTTTTGTTAAAATTTCTTTCTTAATTTTTTTTTGCCTCCTCCCTCTATCGCTTTTCTAATGGTCCACCCCATGCTTAATACGTGAACTATATTTCTTTATTTTCCATTCAGAACGAAAGAATAAACAGCGCGAGGATAACCCAAGAAAGAGAATAAAAAATGAAGGCGGAAGGAAAAGGGTATATAGTTTTTTCGTATTTTATAGTTGATTGAACATTCCAAAGTTTATACAAGTTTACACGAATAATATAACAATAGAGTTGATGTTTGTGGGCATAAATATGTTTTTGGCCCGACTCAGGCTCATTTTAGCCCGAGCCGAAGGTGAGGGTTAAAATTAGCTCTTGGAAGGGCCAAAAACGTATTTATGCCCAAGAACATCAACTGTATTACTATTATAATAATTTTAGTGGGAAGTTAAAAGAAAATCAAAGACAGTATACGGTAAACAGTATCTTGAACAGAGCCACCTTCGCGTCGGCGTGTATTTCATTGCAATAAATATTTACAATAACTCATAACTTACATGTAACTTGGCAGAAAAACACAACATTTGTCATCAAAACAATCTTTGCTCCAAAGTATATTAACAAGAGACGTACAAAATTCCGTAGAACTGTTAAAACTGATACTCGGAAATCTTTTCTGAGTAATTGAGCTTGACGAACGTCCACCAAACGTCTGTTACATTACATCAAGCTCGCAAACGTACCACATGCACTACATGTAATCATGTATACATACAACTTATCATACCATTTTAACTACATCTCATAATGTAAACGCTACCACTTAGGAGCACATATGACTATGAATTTGCAACCTTAGCATCTCACCGGACATTAGGTTGCAGGTTCGAACCCTATCTGGGGCTCAGAAACCTTTTCTGAGTAATTGAGCTTGACAAACGTCCACCAAGCTCGCAAACGTACCACATGCACTATATGTATACGTAAAACTTATCATACCAATATTACCATATCTAACGCCTGATTTACACCAATCACTATGATTGCAAGGCGGTGAAATATATATAGTTGAAAATTCTTTATGGTTGCACCATATTTCGTTCAGAAATAAATTAATTTACATGATGTAACCCGCATAAAAAATTTTCAATTTATTTCATCTTTCGAAACAACATTATTATATTACATATTTAACCAATAATCAAAATGTATCATTTCTTTTTTTCTCTAGAAGTATCGAACTATGCCAATGACCAGTGCAAATATAGGAACTTGAAAAACTAAACATTTTTGTGCTCATGTTTAGCGTACGCCATGCAGAAGTTCGTTTTCCAGTCTGAATTCCGCATTCCGAAAAATATGGCGGGGGGGATAATCGTACTGACTCTGGTCGTTATTCTGTTTCTTTTGTTGGAGAGAGGAGGGAATTTATTAAGATAGAGATTAAGATAATAGTTCAAACACGAGTAAGGGGCCATTCATATGAGGCGGGCTAGCCCATTGAACTCTAAGTAAACTGGAACGCTAACTCCATATATAGAAACTTCAAGACTTTAGCTAAAAGGGAAATAGTTAAAAAATATAAAAACAACTGCCATTTTGTTTGCTGTAGGTTACAAAATGGCAGCTTTTACATTTTTTAGTTATTTCCCTTTTAGCTAAAGTCTTGAAGTTTCTATACCAAATTTGCGTTTTTCAATAGCTTCAGTTTCATATATAGCCCAACGTTCAGCGTTAAGTATTTCAGCTCAAAACTCAGAAAAACTACAACAAGTTTCTTAGTGTTATTTCCCAGCGAAATATGGTCGAACATTTACTACATTTAAGGTGGCTCCACACAGTTTCTTGAAAAATGGAAAATACAAGTTTGAGAGTCCAAAATACGTGATTAAACAATTCGGGAAAAGAATAAAACTAAATGTTATGCATAGTTAAATAGTCTGACAATCAAAAACTGTTACCAAATAAATAGCAACAGTTGTTGCTATGGCAACAATGACTTTTCAAAATGGCTGCCAATTACCCTTCAAACTAATTTAATTCGGAAAAAACTTTGGTGACCCCCAATTTTTTTGTCATTAAAACTTTTCTTGAAGTATGAGTAATCAATAGGCCAATTTTAAAAAAATTCTGTAGAACGAAATTTAAAAAAAATTAACAAACATGATTTTTCCGGGGAAAAAATTATTCGTTCTACAGATTTTTTTTTAAATCGGCCAATTGATTACTCATACTTCAAGAAACGTCTTAATGGAAAAAAAATTGGGGGTCACCAATGTTTTTTTCGTTAGTTTGAAGGGTAATTGGCAGCCATTTTGAAACTTCATTGTTGGCATAGCAACAACTGTTGCTATTTATTTGGTAACAGTTTTTGATTGTCAGACTGTTTAACTATGCATAACATTTAGTTTTATTCTTTTCCCGAATTGTTTAATCACGTGTTTTGGACTCTCAAACTTGTATTTTACATTTTTCAAGAAACTGTATGGAGCCACCTTAAAAAAGTTTAAAATAACGAGGAAACTTATACTATACATCAAATTGAAGCCAATGTTATTTCTAAAAACATACGTAGAAAACAATGTATTTCAATCCGTTGTTTTGGAGTAATTTGTTATCGTCCCAAACAAAATATATGACAGGATGAAAATTAAGTAACTTGAAGCACGGGAGCTACCTGCAAAGGGACTGGCACTGGCTTCAAAACCCCCCCTGAGTTATCGTTCCAGTCTTCTTATAGTTCAATGGGCTAGCCCAGTTACGGGGCTGATTTTTAAAATGCCACGAAAATCTTTCTATGACCGCAAAAAAAGAATTAGAATACCCTGTGTGCTATGCTTACAGAAAGACGAAGCCAATTTTGCTTTGTTATATCATTCTGCCTTTCTCAAATAGTTGTAATAAGATTTTTGTGACATAAAATCAGCCCGGTGACCGGGCTATAGCCCGACTCATATAAATAGCCCCTTAATAAGAGTTCTCTCTTCGATTTTAAAACACAATTTTTTCTAGTGTTTCAACTTGCTTCTCAAACGAACATGTCATATTTCATGGGGAAATCGACATGAAAGAATTACCCCTAAATTTATGTAAGATCTTCGTTCGATTTCATCTCCTCCTAGGTGCTGATTTCCTTTGGGGTTTTTTGTTTTTGAATTCATAAGAGGAGAATTTTTGTCACGTATTTTTGTGAAAATTAGCGTTCAAAACCCAAAAATCTTTTTTTAATTTTAGCATTATATTGTGTGTAGTTTATGATCAACAAACTTTTTATGAGCATTTCATGGGGGTTGAGAAACATACAAAAAAGATAAAACAAAAATCAGAATTATATGAGGTGCATGCATGGGTACATGCAAAGGCGGATTAAGGGTACCTGAGGCCCCTGGCTGTTTTTCTGATTGGGCCCCACCCCAGGCCCCTTCTTGCACTGCACCGTAAATACGTAAGGGTCCTTTACAAATTTTTTAATAAGACGTCGGCGGCCCTGGGCCCCCTAGGATCCGTGGGGCCGTGGGCCCCTGGCTGTAACCGGGTACATGCTTAGCCCTGTTAGTACATGCTACGAAAATGTTGAATTCGCCATATTTACAATAATCAATGCAAAAATTTCTTGTGTTCAAACGACGTTTTCTTTTTGCCGTCCACTCAAAATTTCTATATTTTAGTGTTATTGTAAAGATATAAAAAAAATTCCTATCATTTTGAATGTTGATATGATCTGTTGAATCCAGTCACTGGTTGAATCAGTTCTGAGCGATTGTTACGCGACAAAATTCTCCTTTTGTTGCGCTGGAGAAACCGGTTATCAGAACAGAACAAGAAACTTAACACCATATGAACGTCAAGAACGCATGCATGCAGATTCAGTTATTCGAACAAGAGAAAATCCAGGGACGTAGCCAGGATTTTGAAAGGGGGGGGAGCCGAAATCAAAATGCATTTTCTGGGGGCATGCTCGCCCGGGAAATTTTGAAATCGAGAGTCGCTGAAATGCCATTTCCTGGCTTTTGGAGGAAGATTTTACAGATTCTAAAGGTTAAAAAACGTCATATAAAATACTCAAAACACGCAAACGTCACATAGATGACTCATAATGCATACACTCAGTAGACTGAATACACTGTTTACAGTTTATTTCCTGACACAATTCATATTGCATCAGTTTTGTAGTTGCATGTCTTGTTGTTTTATATCAAAAGCGGGCAGCCGCCCCCCCCCCCTGACCACGTCCCTGAGAAAATCTAATCGCAACTGTCGGATCGGACGAGCGAGGCTCGCGCGCGAACGCTTGTAAATGTTTATTTATCGGGGATCATTTTTTACTGTATTGTTACATAACAAATCATCCATTATTTCGTATAGAAAATCTAAAATGTGGTGAACTGCCGAGATTTTAAAGGACGCAATACTGACGACTTGCACCAGAGACAGCGGAGTTTAATTTGCCTCATTACCCGCATTCGTTATAGTTGCTTCTTCACTGCAAGGTCACGGTTACCGAAGACTGGTTTTATGTCAGTGATGATTTCCAAATTTGAGAAGTGGGGGAACGCTCACTAAAGTCAAATGGGCGTGGCCACTGGTCGTAAAATTAAATGGGCGTGGCTCCTGTCTTAATGGTGTGTGAAAAGACTACTAAAAGCCTGGCTCAGGCTAGCTGGTTGGCTAACTTGGTTGAAAAACGAGTACTCTCATTGACTCAAAGCAAAAATACTAAAATAGTGCGGTGTTGAACGGTGTTCCACTACGTTTATTTTTGTCAAGGGGGGAACGGCGTTCTCCCACAGTAATATATTTCTCAGGGGGAACGGCGTTCTCCCGCCGTTCCCCCTGAAAAACATCACTGTTTTATGTCACAAAAAGTCTTTCTTTGACTGTAAGAAATAATTAGAATACTGTGTGCTATACTTACAGAAAAACCAAGCCAATTTTGCTTTGTTATGTTATTCTGCATTTTAATGGTTTAATACCGGGCTGACCGCCCGTCCCGTCCCCTTATTAGAACGTTTTGTCTATCTGGATCAATTCACATTCTTCTCCAACAAAAGAGACGGTTTGAGCCGAGTCAGTGGTCGGTACATCCACCGATGAAACTTCTTTTATATAAGTTGTTATTTAATTTATTGCATTAATGAATATTAAATTTATTCTAATTTTTCAAAAAAAGGGATCGACGATCGGTAGTTTTATTACTATTATTATTAACTTCAAAACACGAGTTTATACAGTGTGTATAAAAAAACCCTGAACCCTTAGAAAATATAAATTAGTATTCTTTTAAAACAACCTATTGTAGTAGTTTGAAAGCCCTAAAAGCGCTGCGTTATAAATTAATCAGCACATAAGTTAAACAGGAAGAGAAAAAGCTTTTAAATACTTTCACCATGCATACACTTCAAGTTATCTTAATTTCCCAGGTGTATAAGACCGTGTTACGCATCCGTGGCTCAGAGGTGTTTTTAGGGCTTTCAAACTACTACAATAGGTTGTTTGAACAGAATACTAATTCATTTTCTAAGGGTTCTGAGTTTTTTTATACACACTGTATAATATTAGGGCCCCTGGGCTGCAATTAGTCTCTTTAAGCCGGTCTTCCACTAGGCGATTTTTTTCGAGCGAAGCGACCTTCTTTTGTTCGAATTCAATAGATTTCTGATTAGTTCCAGCTCAGAGCTCATGAGACAAAAGAAACATTAAAAGTCGCTTCGCGCGAAAAAAATCGCCTAGTGGAAAACCGGCTTAAAGCCTGGTTTCCATATAGCTGTAAGAGCCGGCGGCATGGCTGCGGCAAGGGCCGGGTATTAATGGTCCAATCATAGACAGTGTTGAATTAGCCAGCAATAAAATGTATTGCAATATTGCATGCATGATGCATGTGTAGCGTGAAATTTATGACATGCATGCACCCAGACTTTACTTTGTTTCATTTCACTGTACTTTTACTATGGAGACGAGTTCCGCAAAGGGAAATTTTCTGGGTCAGCTAACCCTGGTCAGCAAATGGTTTATTGGTGTGTTGCAATCAATCCGCTGAGATTTAGAGGAGAAAGACACAGCGGCCATGTTGGTTGGTAGGTATACAGTAGCATCTAATATAATATTCTTTTGTACCTGCCAACTAACACGTGTCTTCAACATACTGCCCAATATACTGCCTAACTGGACCCACTACGAGGGTGCTTTGTCAGGGGCGCAACTGGGGGGGGGGGGGGTTGCAACCCCTGCCCTTTTTAACCCCTGCCCTTGTTGTGAGACCTCTAATACTAGGTTAGACATTAGATAAACAAATAATTAATTAATCGTACGTCTGTTGTAGTACGCAATACAATTCTCCGCAAATCTGGCGAGACTTAGAGGCTTCTAGTTCGGCTTCAATCTCGTACCCAGTTTGTAATATGCTACACCAAGAGTTTTTTTTCGAATCTCATGGCGAAAATGAACCAATCATAGAGGATAGAGCTGGATTTTGGCAACCTGTAGGGTATGTTGGTGTGATAATTTCTTCGTTTTTACAGTAAAATTTCAACTATACTCGTTGTAGAATTAGATGAAAAAGTTCGCTCAAATTGCTGCAAATGGTGTTTCCGAGGTTCTAGATTGTTGTTGTAGTTGTTGAGTGTTCTCGGAGAACATAACGACTTAACGAGGATATCTAGTATCCCAAATTGTTTAGAATACTGAACGACTTTGCCCTTTTTTTGGTTCAACCCCTGCCCTCGAAATGTTCTAGTTGCGCCCCTGTTTGTATATAAGTAACCTGGTTTAACGTCCACCTTATACGCTACCCAGACAACACATGACGTCAAGACGGTGGATCTGGAGGACCACTTCAAAGTTCCGCGTTCAACAAATGAAAATTTTATAACCGCTGGGAAAAGCTTGTCTGTTTGCGGGCACGGAGCCACTTATCAAGGCTATCTATCAAGCATTTATTGGATATCGTCTTGCTTTAACCGTTGGCAAGGATTTTGGTGTGATTAACATTTAATAGTTCTAGGCGAAGGAAGATGCTCATCTTCAAGATGAAAACCGCTTCTGAGTTAGTCAATCCGTCGCTGTTTTGGACGAGGTTGTCATTTTGGATTTTGGATGTTTCATTGTTTCCAGTTCTTCTCTCCTCTCATGGTAAAGAAGGGCACGTGTACGGTGTACTGAACCATGACAACGACAAAAGATGTAAAGTAAGATGGAATTTTGTTTATTGCTATGCATATATACTGTATATTTAAGAAATAGAAAATGGCCGCCCGTGTTTATATAGCCTGATGCAAACACGAGAGTGAGTTGGGAGAATTCGAAAGTTTATGTGAGGCGAGGGTTTACATAAGCACTTTCGAATTCTCCCAAACTCACTCGAGTGTTTGCATCCGGTTATATAAACACAGGGCATCCATTTTCTATTTCTTTTATGAAATAAGACTAAGAAATGTGCCACGACCCATACTGGAAAGTTCGTTATTCGTCCGCCGGATATTTACGCCAGTAATTTCTTCTCAAATTTTTGCACGCCAGTCGGGGGGGAGGAGGGTGGTTCACCTTCGGTGCGCCATGGAAATTCATGCGTACAACGTGCTGCGACATGTAATAATATCAAATGTAATGTCATTTTAATCTGATTTAATTTGGCTAATCAAAGAACAGATGTTGCAGAACACAAAGTTAGTAAACATAAATTTCACATCAACAATCTGTTTCCACTATTTTGGCAGTTGAATACAACTCTAAACTAATGCATAATTATGAATGATCTCAATGTTGTATTTGCGATGTTAAACTTTTACACTTTACTTACAGCATTGATGGTGATGATTGATGAACCAGTGCGGTAGCAAGGTGTCAAAAAGTGGGGGAGGGGGTGGCATTAGTGGCAATTAGCGACCGCATTTGGAGGGGGGTTCGGGGGTCCTCCCCCGGGAAATTTTTGAAATCTAGAACCTCGGAAACACCATTTGCAGCAATTTGAGCAAACTTTTTCATCTAATTCTACAGGGAGTATAGTTCAAATTTTACTGTAAAAATGAAAAAATTATCACACCAACTACCCTACAGGTTGCCAAAATCTAGCTCTATCTCTATGATTGGTTCAGGGAATTGAAGCCTCGACAGACGACACTTCACAAAAGTGAACTATTTTGGGGGTTGCGTTGCTCCGTTTGAGGAGCACCATACAGGCACATGTCGCTGTGACACGTGATCTAGGGTCATCAGGGTTTATGATCAAACTTTAGTCCCTCATTGTCCCGCATAATCCTCAATGTCCTATGTTTTTGCCGAATGACGAGTCATTGTCAAAGTTATTTCAAAGTTTTCATGCCAGATTTTTAGTACACCGAACTGACAGAAAGTACACCACACTGATACGCTTCACGCCATTTACGCCACGCCAACAGTTTATACCGAAAATTAGATTACTCTTACGCCAAATTTGGCGTAATCCACGAAACTCCACGCCGGATATATCCGGCGTAACATACGAACTTTCCAGTGTGGGCCACGACGTTACAACCGTGTTTTTTTTACACCTTCCGGCTTCCGTTACGTTGTGAGACCTTCCGTTACGTTGTGAAACCTTAGGTTACGTTGTGAGACCTTATGTATGAGTCAATTCCAACTGCGATCATCCCCCCCGGGCAAACCCCCGGGAATTTGACTTTTCCGAAAAATTTTGGTCAAATTCCCCACTATGCGGACTGAAAACACAGTCAAATGCCCCACCGTCTGGGACTGTCAAGGCTCTATTAAAATATTTTGTTTGAAATATTTCATTCATAGGGCGCTTTCCAATTGACAAGGTTAGACCGATCTCAGTCCGGCCAGAATGGACTTGCTTTTGATTAGGACCAAATTTTCCAGTTAGACCATCCAAGGCCTCAAATGAATCGTGTTCCATTTAACCAGACTGACCGGTCTAACCGTTTAAATGGAAAGCCCCCCTAGACAACAAAAAATTCACTACCATGAAGTTTCAACATCCTTCTTTGCATTCCAGACTTTAAACAACGGCATTTTCAAACGTTCACGTGGAATATCGACAGAAAAGATCATGCAGACTGAAGAGATGGCTAGAACGAGGAGATTTTTTAACGTGCTACCGCTCACCAACTTTTTTCAACAGTCAAATGCCCGACCGGGTGGGATTGCTTTGCGACAAATTCCCGCCTATACAGAGCTCACCTTGGGTCAAATGCCCGTGGTTTGCCCAGGGGAGGGATGATCGCAGTTGGATTTGACTCGCACATTACGTTACGTTGTAAGATGTGACATATTACTGAAACTTTCACACATTTTCACAATTGCAATGTGAATGAACAATTGAACATCGTGTTTCACGTGTTGCTCAAAAGTGCCCTCAAAGTGCAGGAAATGCCATTTCAGAGACCTTAGATTCAAAAAATTTCCGGGGCAGCATCACTAGCATGCCCCCGAAACCGTATAGGGTGGGGATGCAAGGAGACATGGGAGTCTGGTAACTAAAGTATTCATATTCAAAATGGCGAAAAAATTCATTGAAAGATTTCTCAGGTTGCCAAATCGATGCAGGGGTACTGAAAAAGCGAAAAAAACTAGACTCAATGGAAGCAGCAACAGAGATGAGCCACTGTTTAAGTTAATTTACATTTGATGTTAAAACATGTTTAATTATACATTTGTTTGATGTTAAAACTCATGTGTTCTTGTATTAGTTTTTCAGCCTTGCCCCAGGGTGGGGAATTGTCAAATTTCAAAGTCCTGGGTGGGGAATCTGCGATGAGCTTCATAAAAAATTACAAATCCCCGGGGTATTATCCGGGGGGGGAGGGGAGGGGATGGTTACAGGAAGAATTGATCCATGCATAAACAGCCAGACTGCAGAGTTGGTCACTTTTCGACGAGATCTCGGGTGCGCAAAATCGACCTAATCTAAGTGCGGGTGCACAAAATAGCTTGAGGAGCGCCCCTAGGTGCGGGCTAAGTGCGCAATGTGCATGCTAATATGAAGTATTTAGAAAATAAAACATGAGCAGCCGCTGGCCCGCTGATCTGTATACATTATGCGAAAATTGCAAATTCCCACGTGTGATCGAAAAAGCGTAAAGAATTGTTTAACGTTGGATTTATTACAGTTTCCTGTTTGACAGGCTGAGAACGGAGACTCCGAGATGTCCCCACGTGATTAAAGCTGATAACTAGAATACTGCTGTCGTTTTTTCGTAGCTGTACATTGTACTTGTAGATAATAGCGATCAAAACTGCCAACATCTATATATATTACACATATATATACATATATACAACATCAAATAACTGCAATGTGATTTATGAATTATGTGTACAATGTATGCACACTTAAAGAATTGTAAACGATATGCATTTAAATTAATTTAATAATACATTGCATCATGGTTGGGATATAGCACAACAACTAAACAACGACTGTCGTCTTACTCGCTTGTAGGTGCGCGAGTAATGACGAGAATTATTACGTAATACATTTCAGGTGCGCCAAAAAGTCTATTTCAATTTATCTCGGGTGCACCGCTGCCCAACTCTGCAGTCTGGATAAACAGCACCGGAATATAGAACATCGAGGCCTGTAGGAACCATCATTTCCAGCTTAGAAGTGACTTGAAAGTTTCCTTCACCAAAAATCCTTAAAATATAAGGTTGTTAAAGCCTGCCACACGGCCCACACGCCAGAGCATCAGAGCAAAGCTGAGCACCTCTCAAGTTTTGATGCTTAGCGTCTCTCCAAGTCCAGGAATCTTGCAATCTGAAAGTTTGTAAAATGCGCGACGCGGGATTCACGGGAATTTAACTTCGGGCGCCATTTTGCGCGGGCATCTCGTGATAATTGCGCGGGGAAATGGGTGCGCGATTTTTCACTAGCATTTCCGGCGGCCGCGCAATTTGCGTAAAAAAATGCAGTGGCCGCGCAATTTTCCGAAAAATTGTCTTTGATCGCGTAATTTTTACGCAGATTCGGTGAAAAATGCATGATAATGCATGCCATTATATTCGCAGCCGCCCTTGGACGGGAAACCAGGGATCAATCAGTTTGAAATTCTTCAAAATCGCAAATAAACTTCATGAGAAAATTTCATGATTGAAGTCCTTACACTGCTAAAGTAAAAAAAAATATGTGTTGAGTCTAGCGCCGGAATTATTATATTGTTGCTAACTCAACTACCATTCCAAAAGCGCGAATTCAAATCCCGCTGGACTCGAATCAACAAACGTTTCCGTTGACTTTTGCCAGTTGAAAAAATTTGATGAAAAAAGTAGACTCCAGTTCTACTTGCTGCAACATGTTGTTTCAACTTGCAACAAAATCATTGTTGCGTGACAATGTTTAAGGTGGGACCGGTGGGGTAATACGTGCAACAACAATTTTCAACTTGCAACGCAACAATGTTGCAACAATAAAACAATTTGTTGCTCGTATTACTTCACCTTAAGAAAATTGTGAAATTTTTGCTTAAATCTTTCGAGGTGGTTAGCTCGGCTTGATCTCTCAGGCGTGTGACATAATTTTCGTTTCCTCGTTTGTGCGACGTCTTTCTACAGTAGCTCGTCCAGACTCTAGAGTAAACAGTTGCGTTTGGAATTTAGAATGTGATCTATTGAGTATTGGAGCAATAAAACGAGTATCGACCACATTGCTTGTATCGTGCAGGGCCTGCAGGCATTTTATATGCCACAATAAAATTAAATTTGTATAGACGTACAGCCGTACAGGTATATTGTCGATCGATTGTCTCGGTGGCAGAGCGACAAGGATAATTTTTGACCATCCAGGGGTCGAGAATAGAATAACAGAAGGCTCGATCACATCACTTACGCCGGCGTTTTTTTTTATTTTCCTATTGTTTAAATAAATTCTCCCTAACGAAAGACACAAGAGACGACTGGGGACGATTCAGCTGCTGCAGAGCCTTTCGAGCGCGTATAGTGCATTAGTGGCGTAGAAACTGCAATGTTAGAGGGACACAGCGTCACAGCTTCAATAAGGCACTTTGTTAGGGGAGTTTTAAAGTTTCAAAAGAACACTTGAGGCACATGTTTTATCATAGGTTGGGCACGTACGTTTCTATATGCTTCTGTGAGCGCGGAATAACGCGGATATTCACAGGAAACTCAGGCGAACTATTTGGCTTATTTTAAATAAATTGTTGTAAAAAGTAAACTATACACAATGAAACTCAATAAAGACTTGAAAGTTAAAGAAATGAAAATACATACCACCTCGCTGCCATTGAAAGTCCTGTCGCAAGCGATAACCCGCAACGCCTGTGCCCGCCCCAGCCTGTGCCCGCCCCAGCCTGTGCCCGCCCCCCAGCCTGTGCCCGCTCTCGCCCTACCTTTCGTTTGTACGTGTACATGTGGTATAGATGCACATATAACCTTAGTGTATGTAATGTGACAAACATTTGGTTGGTACATGTAACACATCGTACATGTATCAACCAAATGTTTGTCACATTACATACACTAATATATGTGCATCTATATCACATGTACACGTACAAAAAGGTAGGGCGAGGGCGGGCACAGGCGTTGCGGGTTATCGCTTGCGACAGGCGACTTTCATTAATGGCAGCGAGGTGGTATGTATTTTTATTTAATTTAATTTATTATTGAGTCGGTTTTCTTTGTTCTTCCGAGGTCTTTATATCGCATAAAGACCTTGAATAATAATTAGATACGAAATGAAGAAAAAAATAAGGAAAATCTTTGTCCAAGGTGGAAAAAATAGACAAAACTTTGTTGGAAAACCGACTCAATAATAAATTAAGTCAGATAAATCCCTCGAACGTCGGGATGTATGCGATATAAAGCCCTTGGACGGTGCGCGTCCTTTCAATAGTCTTTATTGAGTTTTATTGTGTATAGTTTACTTTTTACAACAATTTATTTAAAATAAGCCAAATAGTTCGCCTGGGTTTCCCTGTGCTGACACGGATTTATGGACGTATATTAAATTCAGTGTATAGAAAAAATAACCACTTCTGTACCTAAACATAAAAATACCTTTTCAATTATAACAGTTTATAATTAGGTCAGGCAAAGCAATGATTATCCAATCTTTGCTGGACTAAACGATATGAAATTTCGTGTAGGACTGTATGCCGTGCATAAGCTGAGTATGAGAGGATTACTTCAATAATTTCATTAAAAATGTTAATATCTTACTGGTTAATTTATTTCAGATTATCTCAGATGAACATTGCACAATGGCAATTTATATATCTCAACCACGCAAAGTTGATATCTGTTCATGTCCATCTTATTTATAAGAAAACTCTATTAAACCTATTTTCTAGCCATCAATTTTACGCGGTAATATTCTTGACTTCTTGCGAATTGTGGCGTGCGCAATTATTTAAAAAAACCCACATTGTACACGAGTACAATTTATATTGCAACTATTATTACGAATCCTCAGAAAGTTCAATGGACGAAAAAGTTTTATGATTAAATAGTAATCAAACACATACCGGACACAATGACATAAACATAATAAGACTGAACGCGCATAGAGTCAAGCTAGAAACAATAAATATAGCAGATGTCACTGACAGTCTGTACAAACTCATCGCGAGATAATTGTTTGCCGAACTAAGCTCCATTCGGTACATTCGTTGGTGGCGTTTCACAAGCTAAACATTTCGCTTACGTGCTCTGCTAAATCTCTGCTCGATTACGTATTATTTCAACTTTCAACGGAAGATTCTTATTTCGGGATTTTTCCTCATCTCCCCACTGATCAGATCCGGTGTTGCTGATAAACAATTAACGAACTGTACTTGCATTCTCACGCAAACCCGCGTTCGCCACCATCTCGACGAAGCTGTAGCAGAGTAAAAGAAACAAATCCGATATTTAACAGAAACTCGAAAGGATAATCGCGCAATCGACGCCATATGAATCCTCTATCTCCGAGAATCAAGCCTTCTGAGCGGATCTTTGGCGTGGAAACTCGAGCATTGTTAATAATAATAAACGGCAGTGATAATAAAGAGGTGTCTTCATTCAAGGCGTTATTTTGCCAGATCGAATATCAATCGACCCCTTTGTTAATGAAGCTATTCACAGAATGCATGATTAACAGACCCCTAGTCAGCTCTGCCGCACCTGATTGGGCTTTTGCGCAGTTCGAGCGCATCTTCACCAAGCTCTCGGCTTTGATCAGTACAGGCTGACGGTGTGTAGTGCGTCAAACCATTTTGCACCAAGAAGCCTCCTCGCGTATATTGGTCATGGCGTATCGTTGGTTCTTCGTTTTAGCGTTCATTTCATATCATCTCCTATCAGTTCATGCGAAACGTAAGTACACGAAATAGTTTTATCTTTCAAACTCCGCGTTCGTGCATGAGATTGATTTGCGCAAGTGCGCTCGACGATATGCCACGACGTCGAAACAAGAACGAATGGCTGCTTGAGTTAAAGTCATAGTGACCAGTGAATTAAAACTGAGGTTCCTCGCTCTCTTACACAAGTAAGGAGGACTAAACTGTGGCTCGTCGAACTAAATAAGCCTAGTGGACATTGCGAGACTTCCCGCATGTTGGTATTTTTGACTCGAAAGTAATATCTTTCGTGCTTTACTTCGCCCCTGTGTGTGCGCGTGTTCTTATATAATACTGCTCTTAATCGCACTATTTGTGTTTAAATTATCCTTTCGGTTGCTGTTCTGTATTCCGACAGGACGCCGTGTATATGGATAAATGAACCTTTGATAACGAATGCTCACGCTTGGACAGCATGCTGTTTTGGTTTCTCCTTATTGCCGTATTTTTTCGATGCGCGCATTGCGTGATCTTTCTGAATAACATCTCCTTCACAAAACTAAACACCCAAAAGAAGGTTAGTGCACGAGAAAGCATTGAATTTTCTAATATCACCGGCTGCAGTTTGCCATGAAAGGGCCGATTGTTCGATGAGCTCCAGACGATCGGGTATCATGTATCGCTTTCCGATGATGGCATTTATGATCACGCATTTTTTTCGGTGCCTTTAATATTACACATTATATGATACCGCAAGGGAATAAAACGCAATACTGTATGAGCAAAAATTGCCCACAGCCAAGAACCTTTTTTCTTTCTAAAGCAATAAATTTAACATAGTCTTGGAAGACATTTTCCCTCGTGTTTTCTTAACCAGTTGTTGGAACCGTTTTAATTTAATACTAAGTCCAGATTCATCCCGGTTTTTTCAGATATTAAACTAGAAAAGTAACCGCTTTTCTTCTATTACCGTACACTCGTAAGCTCTTTAGATTTTTACGAGTAAATTGAGCGGTAGCAAAAAAGTTTGGGGAAATTATTATGGTTAATGGTTCACCGACTCACTGTATGTTATGTGACTAATGTAATGTCAGTGTCCATGTTTGTGATTTCTGAAAGACTAGTTTACGTGTAAGCCTTTATTGTCCAGACCTTCTTCTATCCTTGATAAAATCGTCTGGCGTAATTGTAAAATGGCTGGTAATAAAGGGTGAAAGAGATGTTGTTTAAAAACCCTTTATACTTCTAGCCGGCCAGACGATTTTATTCAGCGCAGAAGTCTTGGCTACTAGGAAAGGCTTGAAGTAAAAAAAGAAATGTTTAACCCATATGACCTATTCTAAAAGTGAAAAATTAACCAAATTCTAAAAGTGGCCAACTGGGCTATAAGGGGTGAACAAGTGCCGCTGTTTCGCGTTTCGCGTTGTTTCAGATTTGCCTTTAAAAATGTTTATTTTTTGTAACTCCACGAATCTATTTTCGGTGAATACTTTTGGTCCAAATTATGATTTGGTTAGGTTTAAAATCTTCGGTCGTACTCGATTTGTTTGCATATTGGTGTTTAGCCTTTACCCTAACAAAGCGTTGTTATAACCCCATTTTAAAGCGGTGTTATAACATTTTTTATTATATGGAGAAGAGTATTTTATTAGCAACTACCATAGGCAGCCCGAGCACTATCACGTACTGTCTGTCGTATTATATTAATATACTTGAATATTTTAAGAGAAATCACAACATTTTTCATAAATAAAAAAATATGGACAATTTGTTATATTATGATAGTATTGTTTTAGCCAATTGATGCCCTTGACCAATTTCAAAAAATATAAACTAGTTGTAATAAAAGTTTACAGTGCAACCATTATATTATGACCATTAATGTTTAATAATAATTATGCCAATATATATTTATAAATGTTAAAATATGCCAAATATTTGAACCGAATTTCAATGACAATATCATCGAATTTCAATGACAATATCATACATATCTTTGCTGACAAATTCCTCAATTGAATTTGCCACTACTGCCTTTTTTACTGATCTACTTAGATTCCACACATTATAAACAGGAATGTTTTGTATGGATATAATATAATATTATAAAATACTTTTGAAATAGCACACTGTCAAAACCTTGAAAAAATGCTCCCAAACTGCAGGAAATCCTGCCATAATAACGCCAACGGCTCAAGACAAAACCCTGGGGTATAAGACTGACCTGTGGCTAATTATAGATTGAGCAAAATGTTGCCAATTCCCTGCGGCCTGGGAGAACAAGGAAAGGTAAAAAATCAACAAAAGCCCCTGGATTCCCGTGGGTTCCCTGGGGGTTCATGTGGTCCAATTTAACCCCACTTTTTGGGCTGACATATGTATTTAATTTTGTGCGTGGAAAATTTGCTGCTGCAGAATTCAGAAAAGTATGTGTACCTGTCACCCACAAATTTTATCCAGGCAGTACCTCACAAGCAATGGGCTCATTCTATAGACTATGTTTCTAAATGAGTGACTTATACAGTATACATACTAAGTCATTCTCAGGAACGTAGGGGAAAAAATTAGAATATTCACTTCAACTATTAATAATTAATAAGAAGTACAGTATAAGAACACAGTGGCCCAAGTTCAAGGTGTGACAGCATTTTAAGGGCAATATATTTGAAAATTAATATATAAGACTTTATACAAACAGATTTGTGTTAATTTGTCGTAATTGTAAATAAAATCTACTTGCCATGTCAGTATGATCAATGTCTTGTCTCATGTTTTACTTCCTTATTGAGTCGATTGGAAGCGATTTGTGGTGATCGAGTTACACTTCTGAAGAACTCACCACAAATCGCTTCAAATCGACTCAACAAGGAAGGAAAACATGAGACAAGACATCATAATGGCATGGCAAGTAGATTTTATTTACAATTATGACAAATTAACACAAATTCGTTTGTTTGTATGAATTCTTATATATTTTCAAATACTTAACAATTATTCGCTGAAGGTGAGGTGAATATTGGTGAATAATAACCAAGATGAAGTTGAGGTTATTATTCACCCATATTCATTGAGCCTTAAAGGTGAATAATTGTTTTAGTGTAAATACATATTTTTGTACTTTTAGGAACAACATTTTCTTTTAAATTGTTAATTTCCTCATCTGTCACATTGACAAATTGGCTGACAGCCATTTTGAATAAATGCTGTAGGTGATTATAGAGAATTAGTCCAAAGTAGCTCAACCAATCAGCATGCACGATACAATGTATTTCTATAATCACCTATGTATTTATACTAAATGTATATTTATAATTGGTGTTAAAATACTTGCACTGTGGGCTGTCACACACACCTTGAGCTTGGGCTGCCTGTGATAAGAGCAAGTAATAGAGGAATGCAACAGAAAATTATAAGCAAATAGGTTTGATGTGTAGTGCATTGGAATATTAAGAAATACTCTCAGTAGTTTAGAATGATCCTTTTAAGCTAGCTCAATATATAAATTTTCAGCAAATATTCTGTGCATGTGTGAGTTAGGAGAAACCTTGTGGGACATTAAAAGCTTGTGTGACAATTTGTGTGCACAAGAATTCTTGACCAATCAGGACCATCAAAATGACATGACAAATGCAAGCTGCTGATGCCATAATGTGTCATTACATGCAATATGCACATGAGATGCTGACACCATCAAACACTTTTAATTTCTAAAAGTGGGCCAGCCCAGTTTCTAATATGAATACAACAAAATTTTAATAGGGAAATACATGTTTACCACATGTCTGATGGAGCTTCTGCAGTGCCATATGGAAACTAATTTTTTCACCTTTCTTTGTCTCTTTCTTGTTTTTCTCATTCAAATATTCGAAAAAGTTCTTTGCGTGACAAAACAAATTAAACAACTTAAAAATGATATTTTTCCTTTTTTAAGCGGGAAAATGTCCAATAAGTGCACCGGAACCAGAATGTCCTGATATACCATCGTCCAAGTGTGTAGCGGATGATGAATGTCCAGGTTCTCAAAAGTGCTGCAGAAATAGCTGTGATGAACTAAAGTGCCAAGATGCTGTTTGTAAGTACAATAATGCTGTATGATAAGTTGTATGTATATATGTAGTACATGTATGTGTTACATTTGAAGCTTGGTGTAATGTACAGTACCACTCAGAAGTAACCTAACAAAAACTGCGGTCAATCGGCGGTCAATCCACGGGTCAACAGCTGATTGAACGTGGGTCAACAGCGGTTCATCGATCAGCAGTCAATCGGCGGTCGATCAGTGGTTGAACTGTAACCGAACCGTAAAAAAAGCCCTAAAGGGGACACAGATTAAAATCTAAAAAATAGAACTGCAGTGTTATTTTTTGTAACTAGATCTGCAGTGATCTGTAATAGAACTGCAGTGTTTAATTTTTTGTTTTTATAAACTTATGTAAATCCTCCGTAATTCAGTTTATACTGTAAGTTTGAGGAAATTTTTTAGCAAATTAACAAACGATCTATCTATATCTCGCGCAACAACAAAGTCAAAACCGATAATGCAGCCTTTTCGAGTTTTGAAACCATGCAATCTCTCTATTGAAGATTTTATCTTGTGTTTGGCAACATTTCAGAATTCAAAAACTAACAACTACTTATCATCAGGCAGTATAAATAGATATTTGTTATGAATTTTGTTAAATGTTTTTTGACAAGCTCTACCCCGCTACTGTATCTTGTGATCAGAGTGTGAATGTTTTCAACCGCAAAATGAGTTTTAGCCTTCTTTGACATTGGATTTGTTTTGAATTAATTTTGCTATGGCATGACTTGTAACATTTTTTTTTGTTTTTGACTTGTACAGTGGCACTCAAAAGTTTTGTAACACCTGCCTGGTGTGTTTACACGCACAATACATGCACTTTACAAGTGCGTGTAGTACATACTGCGTGTAGTACAGTCAAACTACACGAAGCTTCGCACTACACGCAACCTTGCACTACACGCAGTTGCGTGTAGTTACACTCACACGCAGTTTGCGTACTACATGCAGTTTGCGTGTCGTTGACAATTGCGTATAATCAGTATAATTTTGAAAGGTTAACTCTTTGGGCTACATGATACAATATAAATTTTACATGCCAAGATGACTATAGGTTGTATTTACAGTACCTCACAAAGTCCTATAGAATATTCCATAGAGAATCCAATAGAATACGTCCCAAAACCTAATAGAATATTCTATATAATGTTTTTATGGAATATTCTATTGGATATTTTAGTAAGGGGAACTTGCTTTGTTTTTCTCACTGATGAATTTCCATAGGATTTGCTCAATAGGAAATCCTATAGGAATTCCTATAGGATTCAATAGGAAATCCTATAGGAAATCCTATAGGATTCAATGGAAATTCCTATAGGATTCTATAGGAATTCCTATAGGATTCTATAGGAATTCCTATAGGATTCTATAGGAATTCCTATAGGATTCAATAGGAATTCCTATAGGATTCTATAGGAATTCCTATAGGATTCTATAGGAATTTCTATAGGAAATTGGGCCAAAATCTTATAGAAATTCCTATAGGAATTCCTATAGGATTTTCTATAGGAATTCCTATAGGATTTTTTCATAAGGGTGTTTTGGGCAAAGAATAGCTTGCGCTTGTTTTGATTTGTCGCTTTGTCCTCACAGTAGTCATGAAAAACATGAAAAATATAAATACAGTAGTTCGCTCCTTGACAATTGCGTATCATCAGTATCATTTTGGGCTACATGATACAATATATTAGCAGAGTCCTATCAGCCGCAGTCAGTAGAGTTCTGTACTATCGTTCGATGAATTGCAGCAACTTAAGAAAATATCCAGCTCAAAACAAAACTTTGCTGTGAACTGTTTACGGCGTCTCTTCCGAAGTGAATTAGAAGGCAGAAATATTTCCGGCAAGAAAAAAACAACTGGCTGTGGACCCTGTGAACATCATCTCAAATTGATCGCTGCAATCGCCATGAACGCTCAAAAATAAACTACCATACGAAAACCACGATCGCTACAATCGCTATAGTCGTGATCGCTACAATCGCCGAGGCAGAAAATGTTCTATCTCGGCGATCGTGAATGCATGCATTGATCATATGATCGCTGAGGTTTTTTTGAGCGATCATAGCGATCATATGGAAACTAGGCTTATGCTTTTGCCAAATATTTCAGTGAAATATTACCATACTACGCAAAACTATGTGTAGTTATGTATTGATCATACACAAAGTTTTGTGTAGTTATACACAGAGCTTTGCGTGTAGTTATACACGAAGCTTTGCGTGTAGTTGTACACGAAGCTTTGCGTGTAGTTATTATACACGAAGCTTTGCGTGTAGTTATTATACACGAAAGCTTTGCGTGTAGTGCGTGTATGTATGTTGCGTGTACACGCACACTTAACACACATTTCAGTCCACGAAGGTGTTACAAAACTTTTGAGCGCCACTGTACGTGTTCGTTGCCTGTTGCTACATGTGCAGTCGGAAAAAGTCGGTACTCGTGGTGTTCGGTTAACCGTGGTTTCCCTCTGTGGTTCACGTAGCGACACCAACCTTACTGCAGCCTTCTAATGACCAATTAGATGCTCTAACCATTGTCAGCCACTGAGGCTCAGATGGAGAGCTAAGGTTGCAAATTCATAGTCATGTGTTCCTAAGTGGTAGCATTTACATACAGTATGAGATATAGTTAAAGTGATATGATTAAGTTATACATATATTGAAATGAAGTCCGAGATAAAGTAATTTACAATGACTGGATAAATAATGATATTTAGTAACAATTTAATAACCGAAATACCTACAGTGCAGTATACGTTCCTCAATATATTCACTTTTTTAATCACACCTGTAACAATTTAACCTACAGTAGCCTGATTTCCTCTTCACAATATAGTTCATCGATTGCTTTACAGCATACAGTTCTAATCATCGGGAACCCTACAAACATAACTAAAAGTGGTATTAAGTTTATCTGAATCTAGTTTCTTCTTTCCATGTGTGCCCAAACAATTTCTCTCAACAAGTTCGTCTGGAGCAAAACCAAAGGGGATCTACTTGGCTGCAAGATTTCCGGCACTTGAACTTTTTGGCTTTAACTGAAGCACTAATTGAGCTAGCATTTCTCATTCACAATTTTGTTGTTGGTCGTCATTGGGATATATCATCATCTTAAGTTTGTGATTTCCATAGGCACAGGCAATGGTACTGAAGGTTTCTCCATTGGAATTTGTCGAATAGTAGTGACATGTTCATCGTGAACGTTTAGTCATGAAAGAAAAGCAAAGCTTTTGTCAACACCGTTTTGACGGAGAACTTAGTGTCCATGCAGCCAGTAAAAATACACCACACTTCGAAATGCCATCCCAAAGGTGCACTTTGTACATGCTTTACAACTCCCTTCTGCTTTGGTGGTTCCCAGGCACAGTGCAGCGTACACGAGCATGCGCACTGAGACCTTTTTAATTGAAAAAATTCATTAACAAAATCAAATTGAATAAATTTCTACAAACCTCATCAGATTCTTCAGATTCGTGACCCTCTCTTTCATCCAAAATCATATCGCTATCCTCCAGAATAGAGCCGAATTCTTCACTTTCCGCCATTTTGGCCGAATATTTTGACCCAGTTGACAACCATCCTTAAGACTTCTCCGAATTTGTTTAACTTTCAAAAGAGAGAATTCCATTCCACATGTTTCTTTTATCTTAGCTAGACCCGGGGATATCAGCTCATCATTGCATTGCATCTTCTCGATCATCTATAAAATTCAAAATGGCATTGGCTGATGGAACGCTTTCCTTTGGACTCGGCTGTGAAGATGAAGTGTTTGGTTTTGTTCAAAATGTTTCAGGAATTTCCACAAACCAACCCGTGACAAATCAATTCTCTCACTTGACAATAATGATGATTTAACCTTCCCATACTGCAACAGACCAATCCAGCAGTGAAATGACGATTTGTTGTCACTTCAATTTTCAGGGCTCAGAAATCTTTTCTGAGTAATTGAGCTTGATGAACATCCAACAAATGTCTGTTACATTACACCAAGCTCAAAACGTACCACATGCACTTATCATATCACTTTAACTACATCTCATATGCAAATGCTACCACTTAGGAGCACATAATATGACTTGAATATGCAACCTTAGCTCTCCATCTGAGCCTCAGTGGCTCAATGGTTGGAGCGTCTAACCAGTCTTTAGAAGGTTGCAGGTTCAAACCCTGTCTGGGGTCTAAGTAATTGAGCTTGACGAACATCCAACAAACGTCTGTTATAATGTTTTAGTTAAAGTGCCTATAATTATCATGATTGGGGATTTTACATATTTTTAGGATATTTGGAACCTTCTGAGAAGATTTGTAATTAAATATATCTTCCTTTTCTAAATTTTCATCATTATGGACTTTTTCACTGTTAAAGTTGACGGAAGTGACATTGACGCAGGAATCTGTAAAGTGGTTTTTGTATACACTGTAGACAAATTCCTGCTTTGTAATGTATTGTAAGCTGAACATTGTCTTGTATTTTATAGCGGGTGCTGAAGCCCCAGATGGAGACAAAGGAAATCGAGTAATTATTTTTTTAACTACAGTATTCATAATAATTGTGTGCATGTACTGTACTTATTGTCAGTTTCAGTTCACTTTTCAACACGTGGTTCAGAAATTTATTGCCAAGTTTCAAATTATGTTTTTAAATTCAGAAGTTGATTACAAAGTTTATTTTTAAGTTGAAATGTTTGATTTGACAAAGATATCAGTTTTGAATTTGTTGCAATTTGAATTGTAGAATGATTACTGTATTTTCTGGGCAATAACCCGCGGGTTATCTCTTAATTTTGCTAGGAAACATAATTAGTGCGGGTAATAGGGTGGTGCGGGTAATCTGTTGAATTCTTAAGACGACGCCATCACGAAGACTGGAGACCAAGGATTCTACTTTCATCTTTCAACTACTGGTACTGTACTTTTTTTAAATTTTGTGGTCCCAAACCAAGGGAGCACGCCAGACTGACCTGCATTTCTTCTTCTTTGTTCAGCGTTCCTTCATTTATATTCAACCATTTTGAATAATGCGGTATATTCATTAGCATATCGCAGGCGATATTGAATATTTGAACTTCAAATTGAATATTTGAACTTCAAATTGAATATTTGAACTTCAAATTGAACTTTGTAATCAACTTTCCAAATTTGGAAATGTAATTTAAAACTAGGCAACAAACTTCCGAATCACATATAATTTGACAATTAAGGAGATAGTTTATTAACCCTTTAACTCCCACCAGGTCTCCCTTGACGAGTAAAATCATCTGGTGTTAGAGTAGAAAATAAAAATGATGGGAATGAAAGGGTTAATTTAGTGAGCTGAATAATTACACTGTATAATAATGATATCTGGAGATAGAATTAAGACCTGAATTGGTTAATGTATTGTATACTTAATAATGTATTGCAGCCAGTGTACTGTACTATCAATGGGGGCATTTGCCTCCAGCCCTAGTTAACTCACTCACAGAATTGAGTGAATATACACCTGTATAAATTGACAGTGTAATTCAATCATGCATACATACCTGTATTACTGGTATACACATAGAGATTACTGTCTGTACATGCAGTGTTGCTTGCCTTTTGTACCTTTGCCGTTACTATCATTTTATATTTGTATTATTAATTTTCTTATAGAGTTACCTAATTTTTTTTTTTTTTTAGGGGCCATCTGGTAATCAGGGACCCCCAGGAAATCCAGGAAATCCAGGACCCAAGGTAAAAAGTAGAAATTATGTATAATGATTAGATTATGTGTAGACCTAATTGCACATGGCATCAAAACGGTCCATCTGGAGTAGTCTGTATGTGACATACTGTATAATAATTATGCATAATAGTCTGTATGTGACATACAGTACTGTATAATAATTGTGATCAAACTCTATTAGGTTTTATATCTATCTAATACTATGATTTTTTTTCTAATTAAAGGGATCTTCTGGAGGCCCAGGTCGCAATGGCCCAAAAGGACCTCGAGGAGACCCAGGTCCTCCAGGGACACCAGCTCCCAGTGGTGTTGGTGGTGGAGATGCGTCCCCCGGCGGCAGTGATGTAAGTGTTTATTCTACAGTCAATATTTATAATATATTATATTATATTATTATATTATATTATTATATTATATTATTATATTATATTATATTATATTATATTATATTATATTATATATTATATTATATTATATATTATATTATATTATATTATATTATATTATATTATATTATATTATATTATATTATATTATATTATATTATATTATATTATATTATATGACACTCGATCAGTAGCTCATTTATTGGTTGGTGCATATTCTGCCTGTATTAACCCTTTCCCTCCTAGGGGTTCTCACTTGACGAGTAAAATCATCTGGTGTTAGACAGAGTAATTAATAACAAAGTGGCTGGTTTTGGGCGACCTAGTAGGGAAAGGGTTAATACGCAATGTAGAAAATATTGCATCAAAGTATTCTAAAAAATGTGTGGCATGATGTGGCAAAAAATATCAGTGAAAACGATGTACAGTACTGGTAATTACACTTTTTTCATGGACCTTTCATGGACCAGTAAGTCAGTTTGGCCAGTACTTAAGTCACATTTTCTGAGTTATTTAAATACCCAAAAAGAGAACTCGGTATCTTCATTTAAATATTCTAAACAATAAAATGTGCTTGAACACTAATGTTGGTTTTCTTTAAACTTTTTACCTAAAAACACAACAAATGAAAACTGAAAGTTCTGGGGATAAACAAGAAGCAATCACGAGCATTCAATGAAAGTGACTGAAAAAAACCCAAACCAGTCTATCTGTCTATATATCTATCTACATGTAACTGTCGGTCCATGCCATCTGTCTGTCTGTAAATGAAGATGTTAAAAGATTCGACTCTGGAGGCATTGCTCAATCTACCATTTTGTATACATTCCACCAATTTCTGCAAGGTGTAGGCTAATTTCTGATCCAATATGTACAGACCTAATTTGCACCTTTTGGTATAAATGTACAGTACAATTAAGTTGATCACTAAGTTCGACACATTAAATGTTGGAAACCAAATCAACTAAACCTGAGTGGACTTAAATCAAATTAAATTTTGTGTATTTTTAGAAAGGACCACCTGGTGGTGTTCCAAACAATCCTATTCCTGGACCTCCAGTAAGTATTATCAACAATTTTTCTAGGCTTATATTCTGGGGGGGGGGGGGGGGGGGGGGGGGGAGGGGGAGGGGGAGGGCATTTTTTAGGAGGGCTTTATTTAATGGTTAGAGAAGAAATTTTGCTTTTCAAAAATTAGTAAAACTTATTGAATGAGATTACGAATGAGGTACTAATAAGGTCAGCTCATTTCTTATGTAAGCTCATATAAATTACATATGTCTAATTTTCTCGTATAAATGGCCCCATTGTATTCTAAATGGTAAACATTGGAACTATAAATAGACTTTAACAAAATGTGTGAAGTGAAAACAATTGAAATTTCAATGGTGAACATGCATAACAGTTTTATTGAAGATACTGGTGTAGGATGAAGTTACAGTTTGGTTGGACACCAATACACTCCGGTTGGAAAAACTATATAACTTCAATTTCACTTGGGTTGGACAGAATGTCCAGTGGTTCCTTCTCTACATTGGGCAATTTCACAAATGGGTCGGACATTGTCTGTGACCAACTGATATTTTAAGACCTGGTTAAATTATGTAAATTAAACTTTATGTATAGGATAAATACCGAGTATTTATTCGAATTAAAACACGATTGAAGAAGGTTTTCTAAAAGATAGCATTTACTGAGTGTCGAAGGACATTGTTATGTCAAATGTTAACGGGATTTTATGAAATAATAAGACTCCAAAGCAACCTTTGAATAATAGTTTATTAAACAACTTGAGAAGTACGTAAAGGTTCATATGTATGAATAATTAGTACCAAATCTATCATTACATCATTGGGCATGCGTATTGATGCAGTATCAATCCCACATTTTATGCTCAACGTTCAGTGTAATAAACTGCTGACTCAACCAACAGATTTTGATGATTTTCATTGGTTTGCCTTCCTCTCGTAAACTACGTGAGCGAAAAGCAAACCCTTGCTCTCGAAAAAGGAGTAACTTTAAAACTGTCCATATTGATGTGAACTATTTGCATTAAAGCAATAAAATACAGTTTGATATGTGTTGTGCATACAAATCCTGTTTTAGAAACAATATTCTTGCACGCCTTGCACAAAACTCCTCTTGTCAGGAGATATAATGAGCAGTCAGTAGCATAGTGGCTATGTTGGAGTGGTAAAGGCCGTTCTGAAGCACGCGCGTATTAGTCCATCGGCTGAGAAGAAAATTAACCAGTATGGCTCAATCGAGGGGAAGAAATAAAACCCATATCGATTTAATAATTTAAATGATATTTAAATTATAATTTAAATTATATTTAAATTAAGACGTGAAACGGCAGTATCTGGACTAAAAAACGAGCGATTTTTTTGGTTATAATATAAATATAGTGTGCAGGGTTGCCAGAAGCAGCCGGCTACCGACTACTTTGTAAGGCATTTGTTAAGAATAAATTACGTTTGTTAATTTCCTTTAATAAAGACGCTTTGGGAAAGCAAGACATGGAAAAATAATAGCGAAATCATAATCAAACTTTGACACTTAATTAGTTTGTCCATGCAATCACAGTTCCAATCTTATACTGAGCATTATGCCAAATGCAAGAAATAGTCCCCCTGCATATATTAGCGGTTTCTTCAGCGTGGCTGAAGTAGTATATTATTAACAGAGAAGAGGTAACAAGATGGTGGTCATTCCCAAGCGGTCACCCATCCAAGTACTAACCCCGTCTAACCGGGCTTAACGTTTTGGTGAGAGGCAACGCCCTAACAGCACACGCCACCCGTGCTCCCCAAGACAGATGTCGTGATCACCTTTCACAAGCTTTTACTCAAAGTGGGGTTTTTTTAACTTTAAGAACGTTGTGAAAGCCATTCAAAATTTAGCTGAAAATGTTTGTCTTTACAGGGCCCAACTGGTAGAGCTGGACCCAATGGAAGACTTGGACCAGTGGTACGTTTTTGTAGCAAAAGTAATTTGTAGTGTAACACTTTTATTTTGTTCTGTTCTGTTCTGTTCTATTTGATTCTGTTCGATTTAATAGCTGCACGCCTAAGATATTTAGCTGTGCACCTAAGATCTTGCAGCTGCATGTAAGATTTTTAGCTGTGCACCTAAGATTTTGCAGCTGCATGTAAGATTTTTAGCTGTGCACCTAAGATTTTGCAGCTGCATGTTAGATTTTTAGTTGTGCATCTACGATTTTGCAGCTGCATGTAAAATTATGTAGCTGGTACACCTAATATTTTTAGCTGTGCACTTAAGATTTTGCAGATGCGCGTACGATTTAGTAGCTGCGCGCCTACGATTTTGCAGCTGTGACCTAAGATTTTTAGCTGTGCGTCCACGGTGTCTAAGATTTTGCAACTGCGCGTAGATTTTGTTCGTGGCTCGCCAAAGATTTTTAACTGTAACTAAGATTTTTAGGTGCGCGCCTAAGTGTTTAGCTGCGTGCCTAAATTTTTGAATTCAGGTCGTACGCCGAAAAACTGAAAATTAGTTACACGAGTGCATCTGGAAAAGGAATGAACCTCGAGGATCTGTTCATTCGCGAGACTGTCAACTTTCTTTTAGGTACATGTAGGTACAGTAATAGCGAAGCGTGGCATTTTAATTACTATAATCCCTTACTGTACTCTGATAAATTTAGATGGCAGTTGATCATTATTTTTTTGTCGCGTAGGGTGCATCGGGTGATCCAGGTCAGGTGGGAAATGCAGGACCAAAAGGATATCCGGTAAGTACAGTAATTTGTTCTTTGAAGCTTTGCATTATGTGTTGCACATTCAAATTCAAAGTTTGTGAGCTTAAGTCAAGCCTAGGACATCTACCGGTCATTGTGACTAGCAAAAAATGTTTTGGTCACGGAGGGTTTTTCTCATGGGATTTTTCGTCGCACGTTATTAATAAATTATATCCACGTGACGTTAACGGCAATTGGAGACTTCAAAATTCAGGAAATACACCGTTCAGAACGTTCTGATTTTAAGGGCTCATTTTCCATATAAACGCACTCAAAACGCACTAGCAATTAGCAAATCCGATACGCGGAAAGTTTGCCTTTACTAATATTTTTTTGTCAACTTTTTATTTTACAAGTTGTGTTTGTTCATGTGTTTGTTATAAATTAAAATCGTGTTTGCGAAAACATGATTTCGGGCTTCGTAACAAGCCAATGCGAGGTGAAATCCTGGCCCTTTCTATATAAACACCCTAAAGCCCACAGCCTTTCGGAAAAGTTTGATGTTGAATACTGGTAACTAAAGAACAGAAGAACAAGATGGTTTATTCAGGTGGAAATAAGGCAAATAAATTTGGTCGGTGATTTTATTCTTGCCATTCACCATCAGTGAATATATCTTGGGGAGGGGGGAGGGGGGGTCTGTGGGCACACACTTTCAAGCGGGTTTGTGGCTAATGTTTGATAACTACTAATGTGCCGTTGTTGACTTTGTGACAGGGATCCGTTGGAGCACCTGGTGATCCGGGTGCCAATGGCAACACTGGCTTAGCGGTAATGTTATTTACGTTTTCTTAAGTATTGTAAAGTATGCAGTGTGACTGTTAATAAACAATTATTGGATGAGGCTGAGCGTGACAGGCCTGGGAAGCTTCGGGAAAACAAATAGTTTTTTTACAGGAAAGTGACATCATAGTCAATCGAGATATGGTCTGGAAACTCCGCTAAAGTCTTTGGTCTATCTTTTTGTTCGCCTTTATGCATTTTTGTGCACAGTCACTGAACACATTGTGTTTTAGTATAATGAACGAATTGTCCAATAGCAACGTTTCAGTTCAATCACTCAACTGTGCTATTTAAATATTAATAAACCTAAAACAAAGGATGTGCACAGTGTAAGGTACGGTTTAACATAAAATCCCAGCTCATTATAGGCGCTTTGAAGTTTGCTGAGTTTCCAGACCATATCTCGATTGACTATGGTGACACGTACACAAGTCTCTTGTGCAGATGAAAACTAAAGATAGCCTTGGATGATATTGTGTCAGTCACCTACTGTTTTTGATGATACTTGAAAAAACATTTTTGCATCATGTAGCGCTATATCAACAGCATGAATGTGCCTGACTATGTTTCGTCGAGCCACAGGTCGCCAAGACGCGTGATATGACAAGCGAATCTACAAGAATTTAAATACTGATTTTTGTCAATTTGTTATAGGGTGAACCAGGTAATCGTGGAGAAGAAGGTCCAGGTGGTGCTAAAGGACCTCCCGTAAGTATAGCCCGTATATATAAGTATAAAGGGGATATTACACGGTGGCGAGAAGATATGGATTTTATGTTCGAGTGGCAAGGACAAATCTTGAGATATTGCTCTTGCCACGAGAACATAAAATCCATATGACAATGAAATTATGCGTGGAAGTGATGTTGATAAACTGGGTTTAATGCAAAAACTACAACCGCTTGACGTAAAGCTCGTAGAAAATACGAATGAAAAATACAACGGCTTATTCAAATACTGTACTTCATTTTACATGAAAAACTGAATTAAGAGAAGATACTGGCTCAAATTTACTTCATTCGAAACTTACGGCAAAAGGCGAAAATTTTGACTTGTCGATATGTCACTCGCGAGCGTTACTACGAGAAATACGCCACTCGGTTCCCGGATGTAGTGAAATATGGATTCTACGAGTGTTTTAGTTGCTAGTAAAATACTCTTCTCCATATAATAAAGCCAGATATTATACATTACTCAATGACAAATGCTGCGTGCCATTTTCATTTACAACAAATTTCGGAGTATTAGCTAGCCAGTTTTAAGATACGGTACATCACATCGAGCAAATAACATCTTACAAAGCATTTACTATTAAGTAATTTAAAGCTGTTTTTCCACTAGGTGTAAGATATCGTGCCTCGATTTTTCTATTGTACAAATTGAATAGTTTTCGACCTACTTGGAAACTCATAAGACAAAGAAAAGGAAAACAAGATAAGCAGAAAAAGAAAGGGAAAAATCAAGACAAAAAAGTCGAGACAAAAATGTCTCTTTAAATACTGATTTGTTTGAGAAGCTATACCGTACACTCGAAAGCCGTTTATTATCTGATTTAAAAACACCTCGAAGTGAGTTAAAAAAACTCGGCAATCGCCTCGTTTTCAACACACTTCTCGGTGCTTTGTGTATGATGTGATATATCATACACGAGGAGGAGTGTTTCATCAGGATATCCAAACACCGAGACGTATATATAGCATTGTAGGGTCACCGCTATATATAGCATTGTAGGGTCACCACTTACTGTGTGCTTCATGGAAAAATTGTTCTAAAAAGCTGGCAAGTTTGAAGATGATTGCTCAGTTCAGTCTGGAGACGTGATTGTTATACGCAGCAAGTCTGCAAAACGGAGAAAAGATAGATCTAATGTTATATAACTGCTTTATAGGTTGGTTTTAAACTTCTCCTTGACATAAATTATATATTAGGGCAATGTAAGCCAGCAGATAAATAACTTTCCCGGGTTTAGTAGAGAATTAAAAAGCGAAAAAAACCCAGTTTGTTGCATCAAAAGTGAAAAGACCAGTTTTATAAACACCTACTGTTGTTATCCTATTTAGGGGTCACCTGGCGAGTCTGGTGAATTTGGAGATGCTGGAGCGCAAGGAGATGCTGTAAGTAAAACTTGTAGGAGTGCTTTGATAGGTTGAAGGAAGTGAACAAACGAACGATTGAACGAAGAAAGAAAGATGGACGAACGAATGTCATGGGTGCATGGGTGGGTGTGCATTTGGAGAGAGAGGGAGGGAGGGAGAGAGAGAAGGAGTGAGCGAATGGAGGAGGGAGGGTTACTCCCTCCTACAAGTAACAATTTTCAGATTATTTGTTTTCACCACTTGACAAATGTTGCTTGTCTATTTCCTGTTAAATATTCCCAGCGAATTAGTTTTTGGCACGTAATAGAAATTTAATCTGTTGCTTGTCTCAAATGCAAACGTGTTGCTGACTGACGTGATTTATTTTTAAAGGGCGCAAATGGTGAGAAAGGTCCAAAAGGTGCCGACGGAGATCTCGGTGATAAGGTATTTGAGACTGGTTTTTTTTAGTGCATTTATTTATTTATTTATTTATTTAACAACAACAACAACAACAACAACAACAAACATTCAGTTGTCCTTCAGCAGCGTATACAGTATATGTGAAGAAGAAGAATTTCAAATGAAGTCGAATCACTGCTGTAGCTCTCTCCTCCGTAGAGGCTCGGAGGCGGAGACGCGACGTTCCCGACGTTCTCCGCGCGCTTTACGATTGCCCGCGCGCCTGCGAATAGAAGCCTCTGCGGAGGAGAGAGCTGTTGTAGAGAATTTGTTTTTTCTCTTTTGTTTACGCGAGAGAAAACTAAATATTTCCTCTCTTACCTTCATGCTTTCTGGAAATTAGGTTAAGTCTAATAATATGACAGTATACTGACATATCTAAACATTGTACTGAAAGATATTTTGTTCTAGAATTTTTGTTCTAAAAGTGGCACATTTGTTGCCATAGTTGCATGAACCAATCTTTACTGGTTCTTTTTGTGTGGTTGTGTTGTTTGACACTTGTTCTGTTATTATTCAAGGGTTCCAAAGGAAACAGCGGAAACAATGGTGTAAACGGAATTCCTGTAAGTTTTTAAAAGTATTTTGGAGAAGAAGCTGCTTTGTAATATATTTAACCCCTTATATCAACGCCGAAAAAGCGGACTAAAAATATTAAAGTTTTTTGTATATCGTTGTGATGTTTGATTCAATTTAAAATGTTATGACGATATGACTGATAGTAGCTACACATCACTAAATCACGTGATCACAGAACACGATTAGCGGCGCTGGATATATATATATATATATATATATATATATATATATATATATATATATATATATATATATATATATATATATATATATATATATAGTTCAATCTACAGACACGGTGTTTCGCTGTACAACAGCTCATCAGTGTAGCTTGGAACAATCTGAATGAATTTCATCAATTACTTATACACATGCGATTGTCGGTGACAACCGCATGTGGGACAGCATCGGTGAAGTACATTCAGATAGCGAGAAGTGCGCATGGGCCCAGAGTGCTCAAACTTCCACAAGGGTAGTGAGCGTTGCATATATATATATATATTTTATCTGAACTGACCAAGTTCCGGTGCACTTACAGTTAATTATATATATCATTGTAGGGAAAACGTGGTGCCACTGGTGAAGCTGGAGCTGCTGGAGACGCCGGTCCAGTGGTAAGTTCTATCCAATGGTTCTATCACACACTTCATATTCGTCTACGTCTACTTGACATTTTTGTGGATACTGGTTGTTAAAATGTCATGAACACGGTTGTACATATCTGAGTATGTTTCGTCAATCACGATATCTAAATATTTAAATTTGTAATGTATGTGGCATAGAAAAAACTCCAAGGCTAGAAAATGTCTTTTTGCCGATTTGAATGGTGTTTATTTTAACCCGTTTCTTCTTTTTCGAACTAGGGACCACCAGGAATGTCTGGGCAATCTGGAGTGCAAGGATCGGGGGTGAGTAAGTTTTATCTTTCGTGCAAGGTGTCTCTCTACTGTTTCGTAAAAAATGGAAAAAGTGCAAGTTTCACCTCGGAAAGTGCTTTATGGTTATTTTGGAAAAGAATGAAACTAAAATCTACGCCCCCCCCCCCCCCCCCCCCCCCAGCCTCTTTCCCTCCCTCTAACCCTCCCTCCTTTTTCTCCCTCGTTATGTACATATAATAACGTCCAGGGCATCATACTGTTGACAGATAGTCTTTCATCCGTTGCTATGACAACAGTGACGTTTTAAAATGGCCGAAAATTAACATTTAATCCAATTTATTTCAAGTTATAACGTGGTCGGTTAAGTAATCCATAGGGAAACTTGAAAAAGAAAATTGTATATCCTATTTAAAAAAAAAAAAAAACGCTTATTTTTCTTCGGTAAAAAAATTGTATCTACTGAATTTTTTTAAAGAAAGTTTCCTATTGATTACTTATACTTTGAAATATGTTTTAATGCAAAAAAATGTGTGGGTAACCGAACTAGTTTTTGAAATATATTAGATTAAATTGAATTTGTGGCCATTCTCAAACGTCAATGTTGTCATAGTAACAGATGAAACAACTTATCTGTTAAAGTGCCTCTATGGCCTGTGGGATCTTTAAATAACTTAGGTTAAAAGAAAATGTTTCCCGAAATTCTTTGTCAAAAATATTAAATCCCCGCCCATTAACAGCGCTCCGAAGTTGGCCAAATCAGCCCAAATCGCGCCATTTTGAAAGTTAGACCGTTTTTCTTGGCCTGGGCTCTAATTGACAGATCTACGTCACAGTCGGAACACCAAAAAATTTTCCCGCCGAGTCTGAGTCAGACGAACCATCTTGGAACATATTCATCAATATATCTAAAGTTTTCACTGCTTAAATAAAGGTTTAAGAGACGCAATACCAAAAACACACTAAAAAGTCGGAAATTCGGTTCCGACCGTGACGTCGCACAGTAAACTCGCACCAGATCCCTAATGCACGGTCACAGTTATAGAGGTACCAACCTTGGAGCGCTGTTAATGGTCAGATATCGAGGGATTGCTTCACTTGTTGAATTTCGTGGCCCGAAAAATGGCCGCGAGGGTGCATTGTGAGCGCGCAAGGCATTAGCTGGACACTCATCCTTTAAGTAATATGCATCTCTCCTTATCGTTTTCACCAAATCAAGATGAGTCAGCTTGCCCGCTTTATATCAAAGCAAATACAATACCTGTCAATAAATGCGAACATGGTTCTGTTCTTTGATCATTTGAGATGAAAAACATGTTTTGGAAGCTTCTGAGTGAAACCAGAACCGCCGATATCTCATGGCGCAAAGGGCGCTATTATTTAAAAAACACCTTGTAGCAACTGCAGAGTTTTTAAAGGTGTAGAATTTTTGTTAAATTCTTAGCTTCTGCAGTTATTTATCATTGTGCATGCCAAATTTGAGAGACAAAACTAAAAAATTGAGCGCGCGGCGAGTAGTTTGGTGAAATAAGATTCTATCATATGATGTAACCTTAAAGCATATTATACCATGTCTGAGATTATCGCCGTACTAAAACTGAATATTGATTTGCGCAATCGAATGTTGACGTCTAGCCTTACGTCTAACATTTTGCTTTGAAATTGTTGACGAAAGCTCTCTAAGACAAAAGTCTTTGTTGACTCGGCCAATAGTTTGAATTTGTCACATGATGTTGTCACCGGGATATATCTAATCATTGCAAACCGAAACGATGGGTTACAATAAGTCGCAGGAGGTGATAAAAAGTCTGTCTGTTTGTTTGTTTGTTTGTTTGTTTGTTTGTTTGTTTCTGCCTGTCTGTCTGTCTTCTGGTTTATCTGTCTGTCTGTCTTCTGGTTTATCTGTCTGTCTGGCTGGCTGTCGCATTGGCTGTCGCAGGTTGTCGACAAGTTGTTGGACCTGTGTATACGTTGGTCTCAAACTATATGTATCAAAGCGACCAGGTTTGCATGTGGTTCAGCGTTTAGACAAGTTTCTACAATGACTGAGAATTTCATATTACCGCTAAATTTCGTATTACCACCATATATTTTTTTAAACTTTCAACAATTTACGCACCAGCAACAAATTGAAATAGCAAATTATTTGTTATATCCTCATGATCTTACTCTATAAGGACTTACACAAGTAGAATGTGTACTTCGTGCTTTCAAAGCGACTCTGCCCAAGGTGGTATTGTGGCATAAAAGCAATAGTCTCGTTTCCCAACAAGTTGGTCATGTTTGTATCTGGGCTCGAGTATGACTTAAATTTATAATTAACCATCGTAATTCTGGCGACCTTATCTCTCTCTAGGGTAATGCTGGTGTCCCTGGTGTACCAGGCTCAGGAGGTCAACCTGGAGAGAAGGGCTCGTGGGGTCCAACTGGTGTAGCTGGTCAACCTGGACCCTCCGGTGGGCAAGGTGCAGAAGGAGAAGTTGGTAAGAAGGGTCCACCTGGTATTCGAGGAGAGGAAGGCAAAAAGGGCCCTTCTGGAACAAAGGGTGATAAGGTATGTTCGTCCGTTTATCCGTTCCATCCATCCATCCATTCATCAATCCAATCCATCCATTTGTCCGTCGGTTGGTTGGTTAGTTAGTTAGTTGCTCTTGGATGTCTGACTAATAACATTGTCGTATTAACATATTCTAGGGGCCGACAGGAATTCGAGGTATCCGAGGCCAAGATGGACCAGACGGAAGCCAGGTAATGCAGTAAAATTGAAAGCCAATTTGAACATTCCGATTTCAAAAATCTTATCGAGCAGCAACTAGCTATACTGGTGCAACTACCATTCGTTATTAACTGGTCTTAGACCGGTCTCGAATTCGTCCGGTACCGTGTAAACGTAGCCTTACACTATAACGAACAACGCGTAGTCCTATTTACAGTAGCATAATGATTTCCATCCACAGTGCTAAGCGTAGTGATTACGCTACGTCAAACCAATCCGGAACAGTGTCAATACAACAAAGAAACGTAGGAATTTTTGAACGGGAGACTTACCGTACCGTAATAGTGCAAACGGGGCGTAAAGGGTATTGGCAATAAAAATGAAGTTTGTCTCGTTTGAAAGAACGCGCCAAATGGTATAAGAAGACCTTTTGTAATTTTTCTGTATCTTTCTTGTGTTTTTAAATATTTCGACCAAAGACAGCGTGCTGTCCGCCATCTTGTTGTAATATTGGGTCTAATTAACGAGGAAATTGGTGACGTCACAAGCAGGGTAAACCTGATGAAACTACTCCGTGCATGGGTGACCAAATTTCCACGGAAGGCTTTTTAAATGTTGTGGGTCAATTTAAAATGGAAATAGCGCAACAACAAATCGAGCTCATAATGTCATAAGGTTGGCAAGATAAAAATTTCACTTTACCCTGCTTATGATGTCACATGCATATCGAAAATAATTCCAAGATGGCGGATAGCACGCTGTGTTTGGTCGAAATATTTCCAAAACCAAAACAGATACGGAAAAATTGTTATTTTTTATTGCCAATACCCTTTAAGAGTGTTCAGTTAAGAGTGTTCAGGTATCTACAAGGCACGTCTGCTAGATAATTCGTTGTGGTCGACTGGGCAGCAAACCCGACGACAAAAATTGTGACAAACAGAATAGGAGGGAACTGTCATTAATGCTACTCGGGAAGATGCAGAAGGAAAACCGAATGTTTTTGTTACTGTCTCGTGGACTTGCATGATTTATAAGTAAATAAATAAACAAACAAACAAACAAACAAACAAACAAACAAACAAACAAACAAACAAACACAGTCAGTTTATATATTTTTTAATTTCACAGGGAAAACCGGGAAAATCTGGAGGTGCTGGAAAAGAAGGAGCAAGGGTATGTTTGAGTTTAGTTCACTATTAAATTGGACGAATTTTGAGTTGTGTGAAGATTATTTTGGTGAAATATTTTGTTCAGAAATTCAGCGTAGTTAAAGTGGCTCTTTTGATTGTCAGATTGTTTAACTATGCATAACATTTAGTTTTATTCTTTTTCCGAATTGTTTAATCGCGTGTTTTGGAATCTCAAACTTGTATTTTCCATTTTTCAAGAAACTGTATGGAGTCACCTTAAGAACTATAAGCTTATAACTTGCCATCGCAAGTGAAATGCTTCTTCGAATACCAAAAAATCCTGACATTTTAGAAATTTTAAAAAATAATTCCTCATTCACTCTGAAATCAGAACAGAATTAAGTCAGTCAGGCAGAATTGAAATTCGAATTTATCCGATTCGTCGACAGAAATTTCAACAAAAATTGACAGTAATGTTGAAAAATCAACAGAAATCCGATCCGTCAACAAATATCTGGGCACACATCCATCGCAACTTAATCTGGCGACAAAAATGTGGAGTAACTGACGACATCCAGAAATCCGGCGACAAAAAATGTCGCATAATGCAAGTATTATTTGAGGCCTCGCTGGTGCTCGCAGAAAAACCTTCGGAAATCCCCTTCCGATGACTGTGAAACATTATTCCGATTTTACTCCGATATTTTATCTCGAACACGAAATGATACAATATTTTTAAAGAATCCTGTAAAATCTTATAGCTTAGACGCCGAACTGTGATAGGCCAATTGTGATAGATGGCTTGATATTCATTGGCTGAAACAGGTGACAGCACCGACAGGCTACGATTAATGCTCAACTTGCATTCTTCTGAACCAATGAGATCGCGGCCTTTGAGCCTGATTACATGAGGGTGGATATTTAACAATTAGACAACGAGCCCGAGTTTTCTATGAGCGAATAGTCAACGAGGCGAAGCCTCGTTGACTATCGCTCGAAGAAAACGAGGGCGAGTGTAATACATTTTTTAACAGCCAACAACAAACGTTCAACAGTCATTTCGGACATCTGCTTGGCCCGTACAGTAATTGATGGAAAACAAAAGTTTTCTTGCTTAATTTAGCATGGATTTTCATGTACAATATTGAAACAATATATATCCACTCATTTGTTTTGTAAAAGTGACAAAAAGTTGAAAGAAACATTCAATTTAGCATATAGTTTACATCAACAGCTAGCGTAATTTTGAATTGTGTTTTGTTTGCAGTTATTTCGTTTTAAACGAACACAGATAAACAATTTAACGATCTCACCATTAATAATTTCCATTCTAACCATTTTGTAGCCGTTTTTGTTTTCTGTAGAACGTATTGCTTCGCCTAAATGCTCGGCTAAATGTCCAATTTCTTCTTTCATTTGCCCACTCCGTTATAATTTCGGCGCCATTGTTACTTAACAGAACAACCGCTGGCTCTAATGATCACTGTTCGTGCTATACTACGTATTTTATCATTGGTCAATTTTTTTAAAAGAATGACTTTCATTGGTTTATCCCAGAGGTTTATATCACCAATTATAAACTCCTGCAATAGCCAATGAAATTCGAGGATTTGCATTATAAACTTGTAAATTTATACTAATTAATGATATAATTGCCTCTTCTCGACCAATTAGAATGCACTAATTTTGTCATGCATATTAAAGAATAGTAATTTGAGTGCCGCATTGTTGTTTTTTGTATGGTTAACGACGAAACGTATTTTATTTATAATGTTTTAACTGGATTATTTTTTACTTACGCTGTTGTCTTATATAGGGCGCTAATGGTGCAAACGGACCACCAGGTCAAAACGGTCAAAAGGGTGTTGCTGTAAGTATTTTAACCAACTTCGATGTTCGGTTGGCTTAATTTATGCAAGTGTTTGATCACATATGCAAACCCGTCTCGGTTACTGATTTTTTTTATCTTATGAATTATTAATGATTTGAGAAAACTATTTATCAGACTTTCACCGCTCTGTTAGAATAATGAATTGTGGGTGGGTCATGAGAAACGTTAAAAATCGTTAATAAAGCTTATTTCGAAACGTATCGTTAAACACGCGACCAAAAAGCCGAAAAAATATATTTGGGTTTAGGGGAATATAAATCGATTATCATATAGTTGATATTGTTATCTTTCTTAAGAATTGAAACAATAGTGCAGTTTGCAATTGTCGGTTGTATTTGATTTTAGTTTAAATTGTTTTTTTATGTTTCTATTTCACAGGGTATTCAGGGAGCTATTGGCGAGACTGGTAAACAAGGCCGTAGGGGACCTAGGGTATGTGTTGAGGTTAGGGATAATGTTAGAGTTAGCACTGCCAGAAACAACCACGAACTAACCACCGTCCATCGGGTACAGCAAACCCCATTCACAGAATGCCGCATTTACAACATTTTGACACCGTGAGCTCGGCTGTTGTCACCGCTCTGACATGTAAACCTATAAAGCAGGGACAAAACTGGTTTGTCTAGTCTCCACTCTTGGACGACGGCGACTTCAAAGCTTATACGATTTCGGTTTTTCAGTTTTCTCTTTGCCTCAGATATATAAATGGATGCTCTGCTTGTGCTCTAGTTACGACAACTTTTCCAAATCTCCGTGGTGATCGCTTATACGGGACCTTTAACTGTACATGCATGTTGTCTGACATCACACGGTTATCTCGTGTTTAACTTGAGCTATGGTTTAAATGGGAACTCCCATCAAAAAATATATTATATTTACAAAAGGGTTTACAACTATTATGCTTATTAATGTTTATAGTTTTGTTATATCTGATTTTGTTCTCGAGAAATAACGTTTTCACGCTCATAGACGGCGCCATTTTGACAGCTCAACGTTGCTGTATATGCAACGAGCGTTGTCTTTTGAATTTTGTTTCTAGCACTCAATGACGTGAAAATTGAAAAGGAATCACGGCTGGACATAAGTCGTAAAGGCAGCGTCGAAAAGCACAAAATACGCACATGAAAACGTTATTTCTCGAAAACGAAAGCAGATATCTACCAACCTTTTTTTAAACATGATACTTACGCTTTTTACTTAAAAAATATTTATTTCTTGACTAGAGTTCCTTTTTAAAATGAACATTATTACTCTTTTCTGAAAGGAACTAAACTTTTTATTCAACATTCCTTTTTAGGGTAAAAATGGTGAACAGGGCGAACAAGGTCCACCAGGTGTTGTTGGAATCCGGGTAAGATTTACTTTCTAATATTTACAAAAGCTTTCCATGCACTCGTAGCGCAACTTCTGACTCGTGCCCAGTCGTTTCAGCATCGTTTTAAACGTCTATAGCCGTCTTAGGTTCGTAATAGGGGGGAGTTTTGAAGACGCAAAAGAGGAAATTAAGGTTTCTATTGTTTTTACGGTGCATTTCTTCCCCCCGCGCACATTCCCCCCGCGCACATTCCCATCAGGCGCCGCAAACCTAGACGACTGGGTGCGAGTCCAGCGTAACTCCTGTGAACTTCTGCTACAGAATTGCCTTGATTTACAAAAAACTTTACTTTTAGCAAAGAGATTCACCAGGCGAAAAAACGCAGTCTTATATTAACTACTTATTGACCGAGCGTGAGGTCTGTACTAGTGAAATATCAACTCGCTGCGCTCGTCTCGGTCCGTACTAAAAAAACAGAGGTCCGATATTTCACTAGTACAGACCGAACAAGCGAGGTCAATAAGTAGTTTACTATATGGCCATAAATGTTGTGAACGTTCTGTGAAAACTCGACCCATCTTTCTTGCGAACTAAACAAAAATGGCAGACATTTTCTCATTTTTAAAGTACTTTCCGTTGAGGTAAATAAAGCCCTTTTTAGAGCTTCTATAGCAGAATCCTGAACTTTCTACCCCAAATAGCATTTTTCAATTGCTTTTGTTTGACGACATATTGCTCAAGACCGTACGTTAAGTAGTTGAATAAAAAATCATCTGAAATTCTAATACTTGTGAGAACAAATGTTATATTATTACGAACAATGTTACGAACGTTTTGGACATTTTAAAAACTTTCACAAAACGTGGAAACTCGAGCAATGCATCAGATGAAAGCTCATAAAATTTCTAACAACATACCTGCCCGATACATTTCAACAATGGGTAGTTCTGAAATTATAATCATCTTGTTGCATATACTGAAATGACTGCCATTTTGTTTATAAAACTTACGGTCCCGAAAATTCCGCTCTGAGCGGGCGGATACGGGAAATATCCGACCGCTTATGAACCAGTCAAATTACAGGATTTCCGTATTCGGACCTCCCAGCGCTGCTGCCATATAATAATAAATATTAGTGCCCAGCACAAACACGGATAAAAGCCATCGAACACAACTACAAGGATATAAAAGCATAATATTTGATCTAACGTTTCGTTGTTTACATCACGACGTCTTCAGAGATAATAGTTCAATATTAGTGTTACAGGATATATAAGTGGAATTCTAATTAGATTTATGGACCAATTAGAATTCCGTTTATATATCCTGTAACACTAATATTGAACTATTATCTCTGAAGATGTTGTGAACGAAAAAGCAACGAAACGTAAGATTAAATATTATGTTTGTATATCCTTGTGTTCGATGGCTTTTATCCGTGTTTTATGCTGGGCACTAATATTTATAATAAAACTTCGTTCAATTCACTCAGCTACAATCATGGCCAAATGTGGTGGGCCACGGACGATACTTTTTTGTAGCAATTTGAACACCCCCCCCCCCCCCCCTCCCCAATGCAATGTTGTGAAAAAGATGAAACATGCCAAAGTATTTTACCCAGCAATACCATTCGTCACCACATTGTATTCCAATATATTTTTATGTCTCAAACACTCAACATTGCACGGGGGAGGGGGGGGGGGGGTACTCCCCTATAAGAGAATAAAGTGAAAATAAAGTTACGATAGTGAAATAGCGAGTTAACAAAACAAATAGAAACCCAGCGCCATTTACCGACTATGTCCCGGAAACTTTTGGCCATGATTGTAGAATACTAAGAATAGCTTGGATCTCTGAATTAGTCGGTAAACATAGTCCTTAGGCGCATTCGTATCATAAAAACGATACAGTATATTCGCGTTCCAACTTTACATTTCAGTCATTCTGTGCAGACACTCAATAATTTATCTATTATTTCAACACTTATTTAAAGTAAAGCTGTAACTTTGCGTATTACTTTATTTATTGTTTTTGGATTAAACTTATTATATTTGCCTGTTGTCTTGTTAGGGTGACAAGGGTCCGTCTGGTCTTGTTGGTCAGTCCGGACCAGTCGGTCCAAAGGTATGTTAATTTATTATTTCTTACAGGTCACGCAACATGCACTCAAAACATTTAACACACTAAAAGTATATTATGTATTTTCTCAACTACTGGTGAGCTATGCACTTTATTTTGACTCGATTATCTAGGCTATGTATTTTAGAGTGGGTATACCCAAGATAAAATCATAGAGTGAAATTGATCGGCACCGTACTCGAAAATTACTGGTCTGATTTTCATAAACGTTGGTGGGCTACAGACCAATTGCATAACTTTTTAAGTTGCGTTCAAAAATCTTTCAAGCCAGAGTAGCGTTAAATTATGTCGGATTGTTTACTTGGGTGCGTTGTTTATAGAGGTGTAGGTGAACTAGCCTGGTCAGACATTTACGCTTGAATGCCGGTTGCAACAACTACTTGCCCTCATTGGACTGCAGCTGTATCTGGTCGATTACGACACCTGGATGTAACTTGCTAATGACTGCTAATCAGGGCTCTCAGTCGTTTCGGAATCCTAACAGAACGGAATAACTCTCTTTATATCTAGAGCACTCTTGAGCCAATGTAAATCCATTGTTTGACTTTTTAGGGTGGAATTGGAGCATTGGGTGCACAGGGAGAAACAGGAAGAGCTGGTGGAAAGGTGAGGGCAATTCATTGAACTGTAGTGTTGTGTGTACGACTTTTGTTTAGGAAAGAGTATAAATGACTAAAAGCCCTGTGCAGCTTTCCATACAACTTATCTTGTATCGGGGCTAACGTATTGTTGCGAGACAAAGTTGCGCGAACCATTGCAGCATGTAACATGTTGTGTGCAATGGTCAAAATCATTTGCGAGACCTTATCAGAGACAAGTTGCGCGAACCATTGCAACGTGTAACATGTTGTGTACAATGGTCAAAACCATTGCGAGACCTTATCAGAGACAAGTTGCGCGAACCATTGCAACGTGTAACATGTTGTGTGCAATGGTCAAAATCATTGCGAGACCTTATCAGAGACAAGTTGCGCGAACCATTGCAACGTGTAACATGTTGTGTGCAATGGTCAAAATCATTGCGAGACCTTATCAGAGACAAGTTGCACGAACTATTGCAACGTGTAACATGTTGTGTGCAATGGTCAAAATCATTGCGAGACCTTATCAGAGACAAGTTGCACGAACCATTGCAACGTGCAACATGTTGTGTGCAATGGTCAAAATCATTGCGAGACCTTATCAAAGGCAAGTTGTGGCAATCGTTGCACAAAGTAGAATCAGGTTCTACTCTGTGCAACGATTGCGGCAACGTGTCTTTCAACGATTTTTGACCATCGTATACGTTTCCAGGTTATTCTATTTTCCGTTAGTTGGAAAAGTTCAATTTAAAACCGAAGAAATAATTCAAACCAGTCACTCGGTTCCACTTTTATGAACTGTCTAAGTTCGAGTTTTTGCTCCTTTTGACGTTGCACTAAGTTGTAAGAGTAGACATTACACTAAGTTGTAACGACGACCGCGTCGAAAAAAAGACTGGTACTAGTAGGTAATTGGTTTTTTACCGGTATGACGTCAAAGACAATGGAGTACCCATTCTCCTAAAGAATTCTTCGCTGATAAATTCTTTGCTTTACCTCGAAATTCATATTATTCTTTACTTTTGCTACAGGGGGTGGACAAAAAAAGTGGCCATCATTAAAAATATGGTTAATGTGGAATAACTATTATTCGAGAAAAGAAAAATATGTAAAGTGATATATTTTAGAATTCTTGCATCAATATCTGCTCAAATATGATATCCAATTCTAATTTTGTTATTGGTTTAAAAAATACATTGACTTTGAAAGCATGCCACGCTGTGAAGCTATTATTATTATTATTATTATTATTATGATTATGATTATTATTATTATGATTACAAATATGGCGATAGTTCAAACGATTAAAGTCACCGACTGGCATAATTCCAGCATTAGGATATTTGATCAAGGCAGCATCCTGCGATGAAATTAGATGTTCCGTAAAAGTAGCATCATCTTCCTGTGGTGGATGGTAGATGATACCAATAATCAGGCAAGAAAAACCACGTGGGCGTCTATTCGGACGGAGGTATAACCAACGACATTCGAATGAAGAATCATTAAGTTCATCGACTGTTGTGAACCCAATAGAGCATTTGATAAATGCACAAACACCACCGCCACGTTTGTCAACCCCTCGGTCTTTCCGAAATAACGGGTTATCTTTATTTCGACTACCGAATTTGAGATATTATTAATCAGCCAAGTTTCTGTAATGCACACGATATCTGCGTAGAATTTGATATCATATTAGTTGAGCAGATCTTGACGCATACATTCTAAAAATATATAACATATTTTTCTGTACTCTAATAAAAGTTATACAATGCATATTAATCATATACTTTCAATGATGGTCACTTTTTTTTTGTCCACCCCCTGTAAGTTAGATGATAACCCTTTCAAAAGAAAATATAACTTCAAAAGGTTTAGTTCTTAATTTCTTGCTCTGCGGATTAACTCTTTCTTGTCGGTGGATGTTTCTTGTGAAGGGTAAAATTGTCTGACATTAATTAGAGAGTAAAATACAAAAGACTTGAGATTCGGATACCGCCTTGGGAAGAGTTCAAATTATTGTTTATTTTTAGGGACGACAAGGTCAAGAAGGCGAACGTGGACAGCAAGGCGCACCTGTAAGTTTTGCTACTTTTACATTTATCAATGTTTTCAGTGATAATGTTATGCGTGTTTTTTTGTTTTTTTTGTTTGTTTGTTTGTTTGTTTGTTTGTTTGTTTGTTTGTTTGTTTGTTTGTTTGTTTGTTTGTTTGTTTGTTTGTTTGTTTGTTTGTTTGTTTGTTTGTTTGTTTGTTTGTTTGTTTGTTTGTTTGTTTGTTTGTTTGTTTATTTGTGTTGGTGTTGGTGTTTATGTTGGTGTTGGTGTTGGTGCTGTTATGCGTTGTGGCGTTGGTGTTATTGTTGGCGTCAGTGTTTTTTGTGTTGTTGTCAGTGTTGTTTGTGTCGGTGTTGTTGTTCTTGTAGGTGGTGGTGGTGGTGTTGCTGCTGATGCTGTTGTTGCTGCTACTGGTGTGTGTGTTGGTGCTGGTGTTGGTGATGTTGGGTGTTGACACCAGTATTGGCGTTTATGTTGGTGTTGGTGCTGTTATGCGTTTTAGTGTTGCTGTTGGTGGTGTTACTGCTACTGTTGTTGCTGCTGCTGTTGTGTGTGTGTTGGTGCTAGTGTCGGTGATGTTGACGCTAGTATTGGCATTTATGCTGATGTTGGTGTTATTATGCGTTTTGGTGTTGCTGTTGTTGCTGCTGCTACTGGTGTGTGTGTCAGTGATGCTGGGGTTAGTGTCGGTGATGTTGACGCTAGTATTGGCATTAATATGCTGCTGTTATGCGTTTTGGTGGTGGTGGTGGTGTCGGTTTCGGTGTCGGTGTTGTTGTCTAGTATTGGTGTTTACATTGGTGTTGGTGCTGTTATGCGTTTTGGTGTTGTTGGTAGCGTTGCTGTTGCTGCTACTGCTCTGTGTGTGTTCGTGCTGGGTTGGGGTTGGTGCCGATGCTGTCGTTGCTGTTACTGTTGTGTGTGTATGGTAGTGCTGGGGTTGGTGTCTGTATATAGTGTTGGAGGTGCTGCTGTTGTTGCTGATACTGCTGTGTGTTTTAGTGCTGGGGTTGGTGTCGGTGTCGGTGGTGATGGTGCTGAGGTTGGTGTTTGTCAATGGTGTTTTTATTTGTTGAAGAACAAATTTATTTTATTTTATATCTTTTTAAAGGGTGAACCAGGAGCAGCTGGTAGACCTGGCAGTGATGGTCTCGCTGGTCAACGTGTAAGTTGTTTTTTTTTGCCGACGATTATTTGCTATTTTAGACCAGTTAAAGTTCGCCTCTAGCCGCATGTTTCAAAGAGCATGGTAATCGTGTTTGCGTTTGTAAGAAAATAACTTATTGTCTAGGACCCCCAACATGACGATAATGACATGATGTGAAAATATATCGTCAGTATGCAATGATTTGACTGATAGTACGACCGTGCTATTTTTACAAGTGTAAAAAGTAGAGTGCTGCGTAGGCAGTGTTTTAGATAGAGCAAAGTGAAGAGGTGGTAAATTGCCGCGATTAGTTTTTATAATGAAATATTTGTCATCAAAACTAATCTCGGCAGTTTACCACCTTTTTACTTCGCTTTATTTTCGAGTTCCTGGTGTATTTTGAATACCGCGAAAAACCATTAAAATACCAGACGTATTATTGGTCAAAGTATTCAATGACATATTTTTTATATTATTCAAAACATTTTATTTGACGGTCGTATTCGGTTTTAATATGAGAGCGATGTTTTTTGGAGATACGAATTTTTCCATGCCACACCGTGGCGAAATTTGCTGCTCTCCCCCATCCTGCCATATTAGGAGAATGACGTCATTGTCATATAATAGACTTCTTATTTTATGTAGCCTGCGTGCAGACGCTCCTTCCCCCTCCTGAAATCGGGAAACGGGGGTCTGCGAAACGGTGTTCGTAATCGTCTTCTGGTCACGTGAGTCGTCACCGGATTTTAAGGACTAATATGTGATTGGTTGACAAAGAATAATTTAAAATAGCTGATATTTCATTGGTCAGATATCTGATGATCAAGGAAGTCAATCAAGGCGTCAAACGAATCAATCAACTTGCGGCGTCATTTCAAAGAAACCTGTCAAAATATGACGCCGCAAGTTGAATGAGTTTTTTTTAAATGTTTAACGTTTTCAGATGAAACTTGCAACTTTCGAACGTAAACAAACGTGAAAATAATCGCAAGCCTAATAATGGTGGCTTGCAAATGGCAGTATTGGTGTGGTAATTATGCTAGCATATAAAATTAATTATTTTGGTTCACGTGACCAGAACACGATTACAAACACCGTTTCGCAGACCTCCGTTTCCCGATTTCAGGAGGGGGAAGGAGCGTCTGCACGCAGGCTAATTTTATGTAGCTGGTTTTCAAACTGTCATTGGTTCCTTTATCAACCTGGGTACGAGGTTGTTCCTTTATGTGCGTTCGTGTGGCATAAGACAAATCCAAAACTTTTCCCCAAGGAGACGAGCATTATTAAAGGCTTTTTAACTGAGTGTGAGGTATGCACGGGACAGTATTTGCCTGACGTTTTCGTACAGACCGAGCGACGATGAAGCGAAGTTTGTGCGAAAATACCGAAGACAAATATTTCATTAGACCGAACAAACGAGATTAATTATTTTTATTTTGGCCTCAGTTTTTGGTCGAGAAGAGCCAAGCGAGTAATACCGTGTATTAACGACTTACCAACCAAGAGCGAGGTTTTACGGGATAATAGTCGTCGTTATGATGCAATTAAAGTTTTTTAAAGTTGTGTTTTAGGATTTTTCTGATTGATTTGCTCACCACTGACAAAACACGATATTTTTTTCTACCTTATGCAACAATTGGTAATTATATCAAATTTTGAAACTGATAGTTAGTGTTGTATTTTCTTTTTTAATTAGGGTCTCGCTGGTGCTGATGGAGCACATGGTGGACCTGGAGATCGCGGTGACGAGGGTAGGTCCGGAAGTGTGGGATACCCCGGTCACTCAGGCGCCAAAGTAAGTAATGAAAGTAAAAACTTAGCAGTCTGTTGCCAGAATATTGGTGCTGGTAGGTTGTTGTTGTTGTTGTTGCTCTCGTTGTTCTCCTCGTCGTGGTTGTTGTTTATACGTTAAATTTCCCTGGGTGGACCACTTCCATTTGGAACGTCATATCGTCAAAGTGAGGTCAAAATTGACGACGCGACGTCAAAATTGAAAAAGAAATCCCGCTGTACATCAAAATTGAGCTGTTATTCAAACTCAAAATGGCGGCCCAAAATACGAGAATGATGACGTCATTTCTCAAATACGAGAGCAGATGTCGTAAAATATTAACATTTCCAAACAAACATGACATTTAAAGTAGTTTCATTTGAAAGTAATTTACTTTTTGACTGCAGTTCTCCTTTAAACTGAATAAAAGATTTGTGCATTTTCAACATTTAAATCGTAGGTCATTGTTTGTCGCTCTGACATTTGCGGTTTTCCCAGACGAAGTAAAGCCCCGCTCAGACGACCAAGTTTTCCTTGACAAGTTTTATTTGTTCGTGTGTACGACACAAATTGACAAGTTTTTCCTTGACAAGGAGCCTTGTTCAAAAGCTGGTCATGCCAGCTTTTCAACAAGGAAATCTGTTCGTGTGTATAGTCGCCAGGGAAAACTTGACAAGATCATCTCCTAAGCTTATTACGTGATCATTGGTGTTAAGGAAAACTTGTCCAACCGTACACACGAGCAATTATAACTTGTCAAGGAAAATTGTTGGAAAAAAACGTGTTCATCGTACACACGAGCAAGGAAAGCTACCAAGGAACTTGTCAAGAAAAACTTGGTCGTCTGTGCAGGGCTTAACTCTAGAAACTATGGTTAGACATGTTCTTGACTGTACGTCTCATTTGTTAGGGTGTACAAGGCGTGCAAGGTGGACAAGGTGATCGTGGAGATGAAGGTGCAAAGGTAGGCGTAATACTATTTCCTAACATCACAAGAGTGAACATTTTATCCATCTATCTCATGACTCTTCTGCGATGAAATCGTTTTGTTTTTTATTTAATTTACCGAGAAAGAAACTTCAAGAGCTAGAAATCAAAATACTCATTAATATGCGATAATTTATTCAATAATAATAATAATTTATTCAAAAATAATAATAATTTATTCAATTTATATTGCGCATTTATTAACCTTACAATTTTCAAATGCGCATTACAAGTATCAAGAAATCCAATATAAAAAAATATATATATAAACGGTGTGATAAGTCGTTGTCGCACTCTTTTCTATTCAAAAGAGTGGTAATCATTTATCACACTGTATGCATGCTATAATCAGTTGAATAATGGATTTAACCGGTCTGTTATAACAATGAAATGTAGGCGCGCCATAGAATACTTATTAACTACAATCTATGAAAATACTAATTATCACGGTTAATAGTCTTCTTTTTGCGTTAAAGTGCCTATGAAACGAACGTTTTACGATAACTCATTATGCACGTGTGACGTCGCAACATGCGACATTTACATCAAACAAACTGAAATATCTCAAGAACGAAGCAAGGAAAGGAAAAACTGCAAAAGATGTTAATCTATCATTTTAAAGTGTGTATGAAACGAAAAAATCGTTCCTCGAAAAGTGCAACCTATTTTGTAGTTTAAGGTACGCTGATTATCGTGCGCTATTTTATTTTTGCACTACGATTTTAGAAAATGCTTTTTTGGGAGTTTGAAAAGTGCTTATTTTGGACTTATTTTTGTCCGGGGCCTGGACCCGAAGGAAAACGGCCTGCCATCAACCTCATACGAAGGTGAACTATTTATTGTCAGTTGCCATCAGCGTGCCGTTTGAATATAATGTGTTAGACCGTTTCATGAGAAGTTGAAAAGTTGTTCAAATTGTATTCTTTTCCTTGTGGTATTTCACATTTCTTATAAAAATACCCTGCTAATAAAACGAACCACTGCTACTGAAAATTAGCCCTTACAGGCGCTCCGCCGTGTATGTTTACTTGAGTTCAGGACAACTGGTTCATCTTGTTATGAATAACGTATCATACATAATTTGTGCTCATCGCATATTTCAGACACATGGGTATATTTGAAGCGTCAACTCACTGTGGTTGAACAATGATACAAATGATCTGTTCAAACAAACGTTAAAAGAATTCCGGATAGTTTACATCAGATTATACAGCATCGCTAGCGTGATTTGCCGGTGTGAATTATCGTATTACGCTACTCGATGTAAACATATAAAGATCATCAACTGTATTTTATATAAAAGTGAGCCAAAATAACAAATAATATCAAACTGCCGAAGAAACCGTAAAAGTATCTCTGTTTCTTTGATACTTGTTCCATGTGTTGTTAATAATAATGCCAGCAATGAGATCGAGTATCAAACATAAAAAAATCCATATACAACCTGTCTACCTTCGCGGGTTGAGATTTCCTTTCTTTGCGACTGTAGCCTAACGCAATCTAAACCGGGGTTTCATTACTCCCTTCTTTAACAAAATCCTTGTTGTAAATTTCCCTGGCTCTTTCAATTTAGAGTCAAGCCGTGGTTTACAAACAGTAATACAGAAACGCGTGGAGCAAAGTACCGAACAGTTTCAGTTTGACGGCTTTCTTTAGAAAACGTGCGGTTCCACAAAGCCATTAAATTTTTGTCCATTTTGGCAAATAAAATTATCACTAGGAAAACAGTTTTCAGGACAATCCTTGAATCTTAAAGTTGTTCTTTCAACTCATCTCGTTTGGACCACTAGCAATACAGTATCAAAAGATTCCATTTTTACCAGTGAGTTCTGAGTCTGGTCTACATATATTTATCTTTTGAAAACAAGCGTGTGTACAACCAGTGACGTCACAAAACCAATTTGGCCACGCGGTGCGGCGGACAAAAATTAGTCCAAATGGTCAACTTTGAAGGCTTGTAGATCTACTTTCTAAAATCGGGATGTAAAAATAAAATAGCGCATGATGATCAGCGTAATCTGAACTACAAAATGGGAATGTTAGTTGAGAAGCGATTTTTTCGTTTCATAAACACTAAGTGTTCTTTCAAGTCAGACAAACTTAATTTTCGTTTCATAGGCACTTTAACATACTTTGGGAACGCGGTAATTCGCTGTTGCAACTAGCGCTACCCTGCCGCATACTTTATTTTGCATGTTTAGTTGTAACATATCTCTCCACTATATTGTAAATACTACTATTAATATTTTAATACTTTTTTGAATGACTACATTTATTGATATTTGTGGCCAAAACTAAATAAATAAAATAAATTTGATCAATGAATATCTATGAGTTGTTGATTGGTTTTTAGGGCTCCACCGGAGCAGTTGGTCAACGAGGTGCAGGAGGCCAAGACGGAAGAAACGTAAGTTTTTTACAGTATCGTACATATCTACACGTAGACACAGACATGTCTGTATCAAACCTGTATTGGCCATTTCCCAAAAGTTGAAGACTGGTAAAGAGTATTGAGCGCTGGTGATCTTGAGGTCATTTTGTCTGCGCATGCGTCGCGCGAGTTGTCGTGGGGAGTCTGGGGACTTCAAAAACATAAACAAAGATGGCGGTAAATTTTTTTCCCCCACAACCCTTATTTCCCCCAGAAAAAGGTGTATAGTTGTAAAACGGCTTGTGAAAGGACACTGGAAACAGTCAGAAGCAGCCTCCCACAACGTGAAGAAATAGAAAGATATTTTAGTGAATCGTACGATATTAAATTGGGTGACAACAACTTGAGTATACGTTGTGGTCAACATGCCGTGGCTTCAAATGCACACAGTTTAATTGAGCTCAAAGCCCCATTTCTACAATTTTGAGAACAAAAAAGTGTCGTTAAAATTTAAGAAAATCAACTAGAGACTGACAATTGGCAAAAATATTTTGAGGCTATAGGGCAGATTTTGCAGAAATTGACAATATTGGCATGTCGTCGCCGCAATGAAATTAGTAGCGTAGGCATGTCAAACTTTATTGTAAAATCTGAGTGAGACAAAAAAACTGATTATATATTTCTATGTACGAACGGAATTATACATAAATTTAGCACAACGTTGTGGCAGTTAAGTGGTCTTGCTCGACATAAGACAGAATCTGAGTATACATTTTAAAGACAGCACTAACTAGTAAACAAGTCGTCGGATGAAAGGAATAAATACATAATTTACCCACTTTCCCCAATTTTCCCAATTTTCCCATTACGAAATACCTCTCAGATATCAAAAGCAGTAATGGAATAAAATGAAACCAGCATTTAAATTTTGGGGAAGAAGGCAGATTTTGAGTTATAGTCGATCGAACATTCGCTATCAATTTGACTCCAATGCGGCTTCTTCGTACCATCACTTCATCTTCGATATTTATACACCTTCCTGGCTAAATGTCTTCTTTCACCTATCAGAAGAACGTCAGTGTCTCCACTAATTGGACAATATAGTTTAAAACTCTGGTTGACCGACAAATTGTTAGTAAATCTTGAAGATATCTTGGTCGTCATACCTTCTTCACATTTTCAAAATTTCGCCACAGAAAACACGATGAGCCCGCGATATTTTTTAACAGCGCAGACAATATTCCCTGCTGTTGTCGTTTGCAGGGACAGTTTCAGTGCGCTTACGCTACGAAGTCCCTAGCGTTCCTAACCCGTCACCAGTTTTCAACTCTTTTGGGAAATGGCAAATTAAGCGGTCACTATATCAAGCGGGCATCTTATAAAGTCCCAAAAATGTCCTAGTTTAAGTACTATTTAAAACATTTGCAGCAGTGTTTTATCAGATTTAAAACACAAGGCGATAGCGAAGAAACACGTACTGCGAATGTTTTGAATAGCTTCACAAACGAAAAAAATGCTTACCCATTTAGTAAAATAATTTGGCATAGTAATTTTGAAAAACAACGTTGTCTAAGCTGAGAAAATCAAAGTTAATCTTTTATTGTTTTGAACTTGCATAAAATCACCAGAAAATTACAAGAATGACGATACGGAAATGTATATTTAGTTGCAATTTAGACTTTGTAACAGTTACTGTAGTTACTGCTTGTATTAGCTTGACCGTCTTGCCACTTTGCCGCTAGTTATGCATATTATACGTTGTATATTAGACGGATTCATTTTTGGGGTGTGTTGGCGGCCAGTCTTGAGTTAATTTAAGTAACCGCGCTGTTTTGAGCCTCAAGGGTGAGGCTTTAAGGGTGAGATAATATATAGCGGTCGCCCTGTTTTGTCGCCCAAATTATCGTTATGTGCTGTACCTTAACTACAAACTAACATATCTAATTCCTTCTCTTCTTAACCCCCCCTCTTACACTCTTCCACAATTCCCATATTTTTACGATACATATCACAGAACTCCTTTCCCCTAAAAATCCCTCCTGAAGAAGACTGTAAGGTCGAAACGCGTCGAGCGTTGCCGGCTTTACAGAAAAATACCTTTCCTAACACATTCCTATCCATTCACTCTAATATCCCTCACGTTCCCCTTCTCTCACTCATTTTCAGACTCTGTACTCTATACTTCTACTCTATATTCTTCCTTAGGCCCTTTCTATTAATTAAAATCGCACACTTTATTTTATATATATATACCGATATCTCCTAAAATAGTTCATTTCAGTTATCTTCCAATGCGATGGTTCTGCTTAAGCTCCCAGCTTGTATTGTTTGATATCATAAAGTGTATTACAGACAATGTTTAACACCAGTGTGGGTCCAATTACCTATCTATCAATGAAAATTTATGTTTTTTTCCTTTTACTTCACTTTACTGCACTGCACTTCACTTCACTTCACTTTACATCACTTCACTACTTTACTTTACTGCACTTTACGTTAACAACAACAACAACAACATACTGCACTTTACGTTGATAACAACAACAGCAGCAACAACAACGACAACAACGACAACGACAACAACAACTTTATTTAAAGAGGGTAAACACATAACAGCTTGACAAACCAGTGGCCCTCATGTCAAAAATGTCGAAAAGTTACAAATATATAACGTAAATGAATTGACTATTTACAAGGAATTAAGAATTATATATTATAAAAAAAAAGCTAGCATATGCAAGCATATGCACATACAAGCATATGCACAAGATACGACGACTGCAAGATTATAATAATACTTCAAAAAAGTCAATTATTTTATAAGATTCGATAAAATATTTTCTCAGAGCTTTCATGAGCAGACACTTTGTTTTCGCTTTATTTGATGCGGCAGACTATTCCATAACTTAATATTACTAACTGTGAATGACCTGCCAGCCTCACTAGTGTAGCTATAAGCTTAGGACAGACCAAATTATATTGACCACGCCTAGTCTTTCTGGCATTGAGTTATTATTGAGTGATTTGTAATTAACAAATCATCAATATATGATTATATGATTATTAATAGATGATTATATACAATATATGGTGATTCACCTTTCAATTTCTTGTAAACTAGAACACATTTACTTATTTTGACCTCGTAGAAGGGCATCCAACCTAATTTCTTGAAATTATCTATTGTTCTAGACTGCGTATCCACCTCGAGTATTACACGTTACTTATTACTTACTACTAATTACTTATTATTTTGTATTTTGTTACGTTACTTCACTTCACTTCACTTCACTTCACTTCACTTCACTTCACTTCACTTCACTTCACTTCACTTCACTTCACTTCACTTCACTTCACTTCACTTCACTTCACTTCACTTCACTTCACTCCACTCACGTCACTTCATTCACCACGTCATGCCACGTTACTTCATTTCTCTTTTAATCTCTTTTCACTTCTCCTCACTTCCCATCATTTCTAAGAGTAGCATCTGTCGCAATAATATAAATATCGTTATAGTTTTGTGACACGTGTTATCTTCTATTTTAGGGTAAACATGGTGATCGTGGTCCACAAGGTAACAAAGGTGGAGCTGGAGTTTCGGTATGTTGAGCGTATACATCTCTTAAACAAATTTTTTTAAGGAGCTATTTACACGAGCCCGGACGTCTTGGCCAACTGGGCTAGTTCGTCTCACGAAATTCTTTCCTTGGCTGTAAGAGAAGATTTGAGTCCACGTTAGGATTAATTTAAATCTAAACTAAGCCAATTTTTAAAAATTTAGTTTATGCGGGTTTTAAAACCACAGTATACGATTCTAATCAGACGAGTCAGTCTGGTTACTGTAGAACTTCTTTTTTTTTTGGTTTAAAGTGTAGTTTTCTAGATCTTTCGTGTGGTGATTTTTTTTTTAAATTTATTTTTTAATTTTTTAGCCGTAAAAACAGCAATTCCCTTTTGCCCGTAAAGTAATATTTTCGGCTAAAGTAGAAACTTCAAATGTTAAAAGTCGAGTCCTATTTATTAGAATCGTCTGAAAACTGGCAGCCTGGTAGATTTATACCTTGGTAACTATATTCCGTAAGTCTTTGTGGCTTTTAGCGAGCCTAAGTCTTATGGTACGAAAAGTAAAATCGCAATTACTTTTTAAGTAATATACTGGGCAAAATTACTTGAATATGATTGGCTAATGACGAGGTCATTTTTTTGTAATTCGGGGCAAAATTACTTGCACTTGATTGGTTCTTTGATCAGCAGTACTTGCATGTGATTGGTCGCTTTGTTACTTAGTAACAGTAAACCTCAGAGGGCTACTTTTTTTCAACAAATCTGCAAGGTTTTTCGGTCTGAAAATGCTTTTTTGTTTACTTTGAGCTGATTTAAAGTATTGAAGGAGTGTAAAGTATTAGTGCAAATGAATACACTAGAAAATTTACGAACTTTTGCCTGTGTTTACAAAAAGAAAGCAACAGGCACAGCGATAGAGTGAGGAATATTGGAATGTTGTCGAGCACCGACCGTGACAAGGTACATGTACGTCCTCGACATTTTCTGGGCATAGCATACATATAGCTCTTGAATAATTTTGGCCCGCTATGTTATTAACACATAATCGCACGAGTTCTCGTAAAATTAAGGTTTAATTTCACTCGTGATTCGGGCAATTTTGTAAAATTTTGAAAACACTCGTGAAATTAAACCTTAATTTCCCTCGGCCCCATGCGATTACCTATACAAACATTTGGAATATTGAAAACCCAGACACTCTTTAAGATCTGGTGTAGACGAATGCAAAACTTTGAACTTACTCAATGCTTTATCTTCTTGAAGTGGAGAGTAATGTTTAAGTGTAAATTGTGAAAAGTGTGAATTTTTTCCCCTTTTCAATGAAACCAAAAATATTTTAGCACAGTGTTGTAGCCAGTTCTATAAGCTCTCCAACGATATATAGGTTCACATATTTTCAAATTATACGCGCAGCGCTATATTGTTTTTCCTAAAATGTACCCCGAAGGTCTATAGTAACTTTAAATAGGATATTGTATATGGTGCTATACACTCGTCTAAAAGCAAAGATCAGTCAAGTTTTTTTATTGTAACTAAGGGCATCACAACATTTGTGGATATCATTTGAAATTTACTTTTAAACCAGAGTACCACTATACCCTATGTCTTATATACGGGTACTGGGTACATTTGAGGAACCCGAGGGAACATTGGGTTGTCTTCGACCGTTTATGAGAGAGAAATAAGCTGCTGTGATCGTTTGAGTACTGTTTGGAACGATTCGGGCTGACGTTAGTTTCTTCTTTTTTTCTTGCTAGGGAAAACCAGGTCCTAAAGGACATACAGGTGCTAAGGGAAAGCAAGGCGAACAGGTAGGTTGCATATAGCTTCTTGGCTTATGATATAATTATGGCCATTATCCTTTAGGCAATTTACAGCAGTATCTACAGGTTTCTGAATCTGGTATTCTTCCTTGAAATCTAGTATCCCTCTTTTGAATACTAAACATCTCAACCTGCAATATAAAAAATTGACTATAACAGTTTGTGACAGTACCTGCAGTTACGTTGCGTTTTAACTTTTAAGACGAGATTTTCGTTCTTGCCTTATTTGGTCGAGGTTGAAAGGCAATGACTCAAAGGGATGCGTTCAGTCTTTTCAAAAATAGGTCGTCATTCGTCAAATATGTTATTCGAAAAAGCTAGGTGGTAAACCAGATTTCTGACAAAGGTTATAAGGTTTTTGTTGTGGTTTGGTTAGGTTATCCAGAAGATTGCTAAAATCTTGAGACTCACTGAAGCTTGACGACAAATTTGGAAAAAGAAATTTGACGACAAATTTGGAAAAACAAATTTGACGACATTTTGGAAAAGCCGTGAAAAATGTCTTATCCTTTACCTGATTGCCCACAAAAACTGTTTACTAACTTACGAGAAAGTTCATTAGATATGTTTTGCGTATAATTTAATCATTTTAATGTGTATCATCTCATTTCTGTATAGGGTGGACCTGGAGAATCAGGCAAAGAAGGAAACCCTGGAGCGGATGTAAGTTTGACATCTTAAGCACTTACTTGGAAATATTAATTGCAGCTCCTTTTTCTGTATTCGGCAATTGAAATGTTCAAATGTTTAATTCAATTAGCGTGTAGTAAAGATTTTGTTTTGTTACTAGGGCAATCCAGGATCTCGTGGTGCGCAAGGACCAATTGGACCTCAGGTAAACAAACTGTTAAGAGGAGAGGGTATTCTACGTCACGTAACATGCACTCAAAACTGATTTCTGCGGATCATCTCTATATGATATCAAGAAGTATCCAGGCCGAGGTCAATGTTATCAGCAATCTCGTACCCAGAGCCTGCGATCCTCTGATTCTTGGTAGTAGCCAAAAGGATCGCAGGCGCTGGGTACGAGATTGTGTTATCAGTCGAAGCCTGAGGCGCGTAACAATGACCGAGGTCTGGATAATAGCCGAATTCATTAATTGTTTTATTATACATTCAAAACAGTTGTACTAACATACAAGCAAAGCGTGGCAGTTAAGAGTTGTCTTCGTCAACAGAAGCAAATCACTGCAAGCCATTTTGTCATATTGTAATTTTCGTGTGGTTTGAGGAAGTACGTTATTAGCGTCCAATAATTTACAGTATTCGACGGAAATAACGTAACGTCTCTCGGACATTGAGAATTAACTGGAGTATGTTGACCAATAAGAAAGGGGAATGAAGTTTGAATGTATAATAATCACAATTATGGAATTTTTATCTTTTGATGTTTCTCAACCTCCACACGTACTTAAAAAGTTTGTTGACTGTATAAGCTACATAATAATGCTAAAATTAAGAGATTTTGAGTGGTACGCTAGAAATAAAATTGCGTAGATTACCGTAAATATGACCGATTCAACATTTTTGTAGCCTACAACATTTTTGATTTTCTCAATCCTCAAATGCGCATAAAAAATCGTTGACTGTACGAGCTACGCAATAATACTATAAAATAGAGAGATTTTGAGTGGTTTCCCAAAAAAGAAATGTTATTTGAACACGAGCCAATTTTGCATTGATTAGCATTATGATTTTGTAGCGTCCAGCGCTATGGGGACTTGTACTTAGTTTGCAGTCGTATGCACTGTAGTCGTGATTGTATAGTTGACGTGTGTGATTGTGTAAATAGCGCGAGTACTGTCGTGATACGTTATTGCTGTTGAGTTGTCGTCCAGTAAAGTACATGCACCTTTTATAACCAGCCGTTGTCTTGTGTCTTTTCTATCCCAGCTTGGACGGCTCAACGCACTCAGATTAACAACCCGCCTGAACATCGGCAAAATGTTACAATTTATTAAATGTTTTGATATGTTTCTCAACCTGTTTCTCTATCTATCTATCTATCTATCTATCTATCTATCTATCTATCTATCTATCTATCTATCTATCTATCTATCTATCTATCTATCTATCTATCTATCTATCTATCTATCTATCTATCTATCTATCTATCTATCTATCTAATCTATCTATCTATCTATCTATCTATCTATCTATCTATCTATCTATCTATCTATCTATCTATCTATCTATCTATCTATCTATCTATCTATCTATCTATCTATCTATCTATCTATCTATCTATCTATCTATCTATCTATCTATCCTATCTATCCTATCTATCCTATCTATCCTATCTATCCTATCTATCCTATCTATCCTATCTATCCTATCTATCCTATCTATCCTATCTATCCTATCTATCCTATCTATCCTATCTATCCTATCTATCCTATCTATCCTATCTATCCTATCTATCTATCTATCTATCCTATCTATCCTATCTATCCTATCTATCCTATCTATCCTATCTATCCTATCTATCCTATCTATCCTATCTATCCTATCTATCCTATCTATCCTATCTATCCTATCTATCCTATCTATCCTATCTATCCTATCTATCCTATCTATCCTATCTATCCTATCTATCCTATCTATCCTATCTATCCTATCTATCCTATCTATCCTATCTATCCTATCTATCCTATCTATCCTATCTATCCTATCTATCCTATCTATCCTATCTATCCTATCTATCCTATCTATCCTATCTATCCTATCTATCCTATCTATCCTATCTATCCTATCTATCCTATCTATCCTATCTATCCTATCTATTCCTATCTATCCTATCTATCCTATCTATCCTATCTATCCTATCTATCCTATCTATCCTATCTATCCTATCTATCCTATCTATCCTATCTATCCTATCTATCCTATCTATCCTATCTATCCTATCTATCCTATCTATCCTATCTATCCTATCTATCCTATCTATCTATCTATCTATCTATCCTATCTATCTATCTATCTATCTATCTATCTATCTATCTATCCTATCTATCTATCTATCTATCTATCTATCTATCTATCTATCTATCTATCTATCTATCTATCTATCTATCTATCTATTTATCTATTTATCTATCTATCTATCTATCTATCTATCTATCTATCTATCTATCTATTTATCTATTTATCTATCTATCTATCTATCTATCTATCTATTTATCTATTTATCTATCTATTTATCTATTTATCTAACGCCTAAATGCTCATAAAACGTTTGTTGATTCTATGAGCTACACAATAATGCTAAAGTAAGGAGGTTTTGCGTAGTACGCCAAAAGGTTATTGGGTTTTGAGCACTTTTCACCGAAAATACGTGACATAGAAAAAATTAGCCTTTTCATAATACACCGATATACAGTGAGCCTTATAAAGACCAGAACACCAACTTTATAAGCCCGGCGCTATTATTAAGTGAAGTTACGGCCATTCCAAAAGTGGTTGAGCCAAGGGGTGAGAGTTTTAAATTAACCGACAAATCAGCGTTGTTCTTCAAAGTATTTAAACATATTGCGTTTTGCGATTGTCGACAGCTTTTTTAAAGGAAAGTTAAATATAATAATAATAAATGATGTTTAATAGTACACAACTTCGTATAAAAATGCACAATTACATTGTGTTTACAAGCATATAACATATTGCCTTTGAGAGAGTAAATGATGACCACAGAGCTCCACGTGGAAATTCTATAGTTGCCGTTTAATTGCCGTACGCGTCTTGAAATATGCCGTAGAGAAAAAATACACACTTGTTGGCTTTTCCGACATACACACATGAACTTAATTGTGCAAACCGAGGTTATCAATATTAGGTAATGATCAATGTTAACTAATGCATGTTATGTTCTTTGTGAATAGGGCAAACCCGGCAAACGAGGACCAAAGGGAGATGCAGGTTCTGATGGAGAGCAGGTAACATACTGATAAATGTAATTTAATATATTGGACAGTATGTTGTGGTGATCGTCATAATTGTGTGTTGTGTACATACTATGCTAATTTATTGCCAATTATTTATCTTGTCAGGGACCAATTGGCCCCTCTGGTCCCACTGGTCCCAAAGGTGCATCAGGTTCCCCTGGAGCGGTCGGACCTGCTGGACATCCTGGGTCAAATGGCGCACAAGGAAAGAGGGTTAGTTTTTGTATAGAGTGTTTTTGTATGGCCTGTTGAACTTGAACAAAGAAAAAGTAATTTACAAGCAATTGTAAATGTACGAGAAACCATGCTATTATTACATAATACTATATATAAAACTGTACTAACGATATCACAGTGCCCGACACTCTGCCCATTACTCGTCACTACTGTACTTGAAAAACACTTTGCTTTTTATATTATTTGATAATATAAAAATATAGAAAATTTTGATATTCGTACATATGTTCATTTAATATTACGTCTTTGGAAAACACTTTATTTTTCAGTTCAAAGTTGATAGCTAGGGCCGTGAAACGTCAACACAATAACGCGGCCACAACTATTTGAAGTCACACGGTGGATCATTGTCATAAATTCGTTTCGTCTTGATCCACCTTGTGACATCACAGGTATTGTTACTCGTCTCAGTCCTTGCTGACATTTCTACTTAAGAAATGCTACAGTTTGGCAAGTTTAAATATAAAAATAAAGCACTTTCTAAACACGTAAAAACAAAGTGAGTATATGTAGCAATATCAGCGATTTTTATATTATGAAATAAAGAAATTAGCACTTTAAAGTGCCTATGAAGCGAAAATTAAGTCTGTCTTATTTGAAAGAACACTTAAAATCACAGAGTAACATCTTTTGAAGTTTTTCGTTTCGTTGTTGAGATATTTCAGGTTGTTCGATATGCAATTGAAACATATTTACGTCACACGTACATAATGACTCATCGAAGGAGATTAGATACCTTTGCTGTTATCAAACGAAATCGCTTCAAAGGAAACATGTGCATGCATGTGCTTCTCCCAGAACACTAAACATGTAAATTTTCAAGTGATTTTGTTTGGTAATAGCAAAGATATATAACGTTCTCCAATATGTCATTATGCATGTGTGACGTCAAGATGTTAAATTTGCATATCAAACGTTAACAACTTCAACTATCTCAACGACGAAGTAAGGAAACGAAAAATGTAAAAGATGTTTCTTTGTCATTTTAAGTGTTCTCTTAAATAAAACAGACTTAATTTTCGTTTTATGTGCACTTTAAACATTTAATTTCTTTATTCCCGACCTGCTAAAGTAAGATCATACTAATTTGTTTTGTAGGCATTTATGAACAGCATTTTGCAAGGAGGCGTTTCATTTTCATTCCGCGTTCCATTTTTTCACTCGTTTTTTCCCTCGCACTATACTCGCTCCCCCATTCTCCCCTAAAACGAAACGCAGGCTACATGTAGTTGGGGGTGATTTTTGGTTAAAACTTGGCGGTTATTTATACTCACAGACTATCTTCAGTATTTTGTCGAATTTTGTCATGGCTACATGACATTTCGAAAGAAAATTATGTTTCACATGAAATTTTTCACCTCAAAAATATGTTCTTCCAATTGGGATAAGTTTCTTACTAAGTATGTTTTTCTGCAGGAGGGCTTATTTTCTCAGAAATTTGGCTTCGGGGCAGATTGGAGGTGTGGATATCTACTTGGATACCAGTAGTAATCACCTCATTAATTTGCGTGGATTGCATTGCATGGACTAAAAATTTACCTAACAACATGCAAGTAGCTACACGTATGCCTGGAATGTCTATTCCTTACAATACTTTTGTTGACTTTGTTTAGGGTGAGCGTGGACACTCTGGCCAAAACGGTTTAGATGGTGGTACTGGAAAAAATGTAAGTACACTTTTGTAAATCTTAAGTGTAAGAAAGTATAGTGCTACGTTAGGCAGTGCTTTTACTATAGCAATACTGAAGGATGAACTGCCAAGATTTTCGAAGCGAAATACTGACGTTTAGAACGGAGCCCTTTACAAAGTAACATGTGATGAACTAAAATCAAAACGGGCTTTTATTTTTTTGCGGTCCGGTATCCATCTGATTCGCGCGCTCTGATTGGCTTAGCGAGCGGTCCGTATCACACGATACGGACCCCGATACGGACCGCTGCGGATTTCAAAACAAAAACAAAAAAGTTTTACACTCTGTCATCTAAACTTGATCGATTTTTATAACTATTTCGCTTGCCACAGAACAAATATATTTAGCAGAGAGCTACGGGGATGCAAATGGGTTTTGACAACTGCATGTGAAAACAACGAATTTTAAAAGAAACGCTGGGAAAACTATGACAAAGCAAAATTTACGAGCGACATTTATTAAGTTTTAAAGTATTATTGCTCAACGACGTATGAAAACAGTTTAAAACGGTAGGCAAAACATACATAAACTTGTGAACACAGTATTTTGAATCACTAAATGAAACTACGTAGAAGTATATATAAAAAAAGCATACCACGAGAAGACAGAAAAGCTGGAAACCTTTTACTAAACTGTCATTCTTCTGTTGTCCAACTATACTCAACAAAACCGCTACAAGTCTTTACCCTTTAGTGAAATATTTTCCACATGGCCAACCTCGTCGTATCATGTCTTTGAAAAAAGTTACAAATGGCTTACTACAAGCATTTTCGTCTTCAAACTCGAACGACCCACTTTCAATTTCCATGCAGTCAGCCGAGTATTGAAAGCGATTCCCCAAGCGAACAGCCAAAAACGAGCAAGCGACGAAGAAGAACGACGAACAATCTTTATCAACTAAACTTTAAAAACACTAGGACTGCATTCTGACTTTCCTTCGTAACTATATCTTCAGGTTTTGACTGGGGTTTTTTTATCACAAAAGAGGTTCCAAGCTTCCCTGTCAAACTGCATGTCGGCAGTTGTTTACTGTCGAACGATAAACTTTGGACTTTTGAATATCACGTGAACGTCATCTCGATTACGCAATTCAATTATGTTAATTTACCTAATTATGTAAATTATAAATCATACGATTAATAAAAAAAAAAAAAATGTTATTTACCGTTTTGGTCGGTCCGTTTTGAGAAATATTTCTCTATACGGACCTCCCAGCCGGTAAATAACATATATATATGTGCTAAAAGCGTGACGTGGGATGAAAGTAGCCATTGAAACGATCGTGGGATCGATAAACAGATTCATCCTGATTGGTTGTCCTTTTCTTCAGTCTGTTTAATGATCGTCTGTAAAAATAGCAAATAATTCAACATTTTCGCATCTCATTATAATTATCAATTTCTTTACCCTGTTCATTTGATTGGCTATTTTCAACCCTTTTGCCGTTTTATTTCATTACCCTATGCTCTGATGAACGGCTCCGCTCGAAACAGGCGCGCGTTTGACGTGTATTATAGATATGGCGGCCTGCCATTCGTGACAAATCTTACTCGAGAAAAAAGATACAAGAATTTTTAGAATTGCGTAAGATTTTCAAAATTTCTAAACCAATTGGTGATTTTCAGACACAGTATTTTCAGATACTTTTTCTATGTGAGGAACAAGCCAATCACGCAAATCGTCGAAACGTCAGTATTTCGTTCTAAAAAACTTCGAAGTAAATCTTGTATGTAAGTAAAATTATCAATTACGTGAGTTGATCTGTTACTAGAGAAACAAAGGTCTCTATTAATCGACACCTTTTCGTTTTGTTTCACAGGGCCGTGATGGAGACGATGGTGATGCTGGTGGTGCTGGTCCCCGAGGACCCACGGTAAAATAAACATTTTCGCGTGCTCGGAGCGATTTTTCTCCAAAAGCAACATCGAAGGATTCACCCTGATTTCTATATAAACTTGATAGGGCATTCTATATGGCCAACAGTCCAAAATTTCTTGCCAGTGGCCGCCATTTTACATAGTGCAACGCAATGGAAAAGTACTAAACGACAGAGAGCGAGGTGTCCTATTCCAAAGACTGCGCCACGCGACGTATTGAATTCTACTGCGCATCCACAAGCTTCTTCCACGACGATTGTTCATAAAATTAGTCATAATAACGAGGGTGGGCATAACGAGGTGGCTGAAATGTGGGGTTTCATTCACTGTATGAGAAGACATTACTAAGTGTAGGTTAAGCACCTAACCCGAAGTTTATTAACGATATATAATCACGAGGGCAAAGCCCGAACTTGTGACGAGGTTCTATTGTTATTGCGAAGTTTATATAAGGTTGGGAGGTTTATACAAGGTTGGAAGGTTTATAACCTGTATATAAACCGACTTGATCATATTATAATTCTGTTTATTTAATTATTTAGGGTTACAAAGGTACTCCCGGTACTCCTGGAAATGATGGTTCCGCTGGTGAACAGGTAAAAGCATTGTTACTAACTTAGCTTTTTCTTCCGCAACTTGAGTTGCCAAATATATGACATACAGCAGGCAAGGTTCGAATTAACGTTCGTGATTCGTGATTCACGAACCAAATTACGAACTTAACGAACGCAAAAGCAAAAATTTTAATAAAAATCACGAATCGAAAATAACGAGTGACTTTTGAAACTTTATATAATCGCAGATTCGGTACTAATGCTGAACTCATAGAGATCATATAAATACTAGAGGGGGCATCCTATCTTAATTTCAGTCAACCGCGGGTAACCAATTGAACGCCGCCATCTTGGATTTTTTTGGAGGCAAACATTAGTTGCGTTGGTTGGCAAAGGACTGGGTCTAGTACATTTGCCAACCAATTGACTGAAATATCATAGGTAATGGTGGCTGCCATGTGGTTACCAAATTTTCCCGCCAATGCCCCCTCTAGTATTTATATGATCTCTATGGCTGAACTGGTCTCACACAGCGACACAGCGTACATTGAAGTAGTTTACGTTAAGTGGTCAGTGGTACTGTGGAAGCGTTTTTCGAGCGCCCACTTGCACCCAGGCAAACTTTCCACTATGGCACACAATAAATGTGAACACGGCAAAGACCAAGCACAGTACAATAAGCTGTGGGAGTTTCAAGGAAAAGAAAAGGCAATCAGGCATGTTATACACACGGATATCAAGATCTCTACCAAAAATAAACCTTTTTGTTTCTTGAGAGTATTAGTTTTTAAGGCATTGATTACTACTTTAAAATGGGAGTAAAAAATCAGGCATTATACTGATGGAACTTTTTTTAAATTCACGAACCAGTTTTCAATAGTTAATTCGAACCTTGGCAGGCAACCCAATAAATACTAGTTTGATTAATAGCAAATTGCCACATACGTGATCATTGATCGTGCTAGCACCTAGTGTCTATAGAAATCTAGTTCTAGTTTATAGTTCTAGTCTATAGTCTAGTTCTAGTTACATCTCTCTTATTAGGTCCATACTAGAATATTGTTGCCCTGTAAATCTATCTATCTTTACAAATCAGTGTGAATCTATTATAAGTTCAGGGGTTTACCCTCTTTCAATAAGTGACCATGATTTAGTATACGCAGTGAGAAAAATCGGCGTACGAAAGGGTCAGCCACGTTATATTGAATGTCGGATTTTAAAAACTTTAAGGAAACACAATTTAAAATAGACCTAAAATCTGCTCAGTGGCCCTTTATAAATGAGTACACTGATGTCAATAAAGCATGCGATGCATGGTCATCTGTTTTCCTCGAAGTGATTGATAAGCACGCACCTCGACGTAGTTTCAGGGTACGTAATAAACCTAGCCCTTGGCTTAACTCCGAAATTAAAATATTAATGTTAGATAGAGATAGGCTTAAGAAAAAAGCCATCTCGTCCGATAATTCTGAATATTGGTCTGCTTATAAAAAGCAACGCAATTTTGTAAACAATAAGATTAAGGAGGTTAAAAAGTCATATTATCATAATGAGATTAATAAGAATAAAGAGAACGTTAAGGAAACGTGGAAAATTTTAAACAATGCTATGGGTAAGAAATTAGATAACACTGAAATAAATATGCTGTCATCTGACTCAGGAGAAATTTTAACAAAATCACATGACATACTAATTCTTTCAATAAATATTTTGTTGAAATTGGCCCAAATTTGGCATCTAAAGTCCCCGTTCTAAACAATGAGAAAACACCAAAAGATTATATGTCACAGGCTAATTCATCATTTGAATTTCAGAAGATAGATGCTAAGCAGGTTATAAAACTGATGTTTCAAAATGTTGATGTTGCAAACGGAGTTTCATTAAGCCAAGTTCGCTCGGTGAAATGCTTGGGGATTGACGTTGATGAAAATATATCATGGAAAAAACATATTCATGGTATCCGTGGAAAGGTTTCCCGCAATATTGCTACTCTAAGACGTGTTAAACCCATTTTCAATAAAAAAAAACTGGTGTTACTTTATAGAACTATTGTTGAACCATATTTCATTTACTGCTCTATAGTTTGGGATAGCATTGGAGAAACATTGGACAAAATTTTACAAAATAGAGCATCTCGTATTATTACAGGGGCACATTTCTTGAAATCATCCTCGCAAATTTTGGAGGAACTTGGCTGGATGAACATTAAAGAAATGAGATATAGGCAAAAGGCCATTATGATGTATAAAATAGTGAGTGGTATTGCACCACCATACCTATTGGATATATTTAAACATTGTGATGGCCTAAATGCTTATAATCTCAGAAGATCTAAAATACTTTTGAGCTTCCTAATAATAGAACAGAGTATTATAACTCAAGTTTTGCCTTCACTGGTGCAAAACTTTGGAATTCTCTGCCGGACGAAATAAAAGAGGCATCATTACAAATATTTATCAAAAAATTGGAGTCAACTATTATCTGTGCCAACTAGATAATTACCATTTTGTTTCAATTGATTGTAAATAATGTAAATATGTATTATAAACTATATCACGGCTTTTAGGAAGAACAAATGTATTTTTATATACAATTTGATAAAACTACCGTGTATAAATAAATATTTCAGTCAGTCAATCTATCAATCTATCTGTCTATCTGTCTGTCTGTCTGTCTGTCTGCCTGTCTGTCTGTCTGTCTGTCTGTCTGTCTGTCTGTCTGTCTGTCTGTCTGTCTGTCTGTCTGTGTGTCTAGTTCTATGTCTGTCTAGTTCTATAGTTCTATAGTTCTATAGTTCTATAGTTCTATAGTTCTATAGTTCTATAGTTCTATAGTTCTATAGTTCTAGTTCTAGTTCGACTGGGGACTAGAACTAAAACTAAGTCCTAGTCCTAGTCCTAGTCCTAGTCCTAGTCTACGCTAGTCTAGTCTATGCTATTCGATGCTATGCGATATTATCGTATGCTCTGCTATCGTATGCTATTCTATGCTATAGTTTGTTAGTGTTAATTGGCTTAACATCACTCGACATTTGTCTTAGGGTTCAGTGGGAGATAATGGTGTACAAGGACCACCTGGAGATCCTGGTGTTGCTGTAAGTAACTTATTCCAAGGTTTTACTTTGTTATTAGGATACTAACTTTGAAAACGGTAATTATATATACAGTATCTTGTAATTTATGTCATAACACTGTGTCACTTAACGATCGTTTTCACTCACGTGATCGGTGGCCCGTTGGGGTGGTGAAATGTTTCAATAAGAATAGAGTTAAATTCCCGTAGGATGAAGATTGTGCACCAGTATGGCCGCTATTTCATTGTTTCTGTGCACCAACATGGCCGCCGTGATTCAGATGAAAACCAAGAATAGGATTTAACTGTTTGTAACAACCATGCAAGGTTTTGTTTTTGCCTTAAAATCGTAATTCTAAAACCGTAATTACAATTATCATACCGTGATTGACTCGGTTTCTTTTGTTTTCACCATGTGATTTAATCTCTAATTTCCCTGGTTTCTAACATTTCTAATTTTCCCTCATCAAAATGCACGAACGAACATCAAAAGGGCATTCAATTTTACCACTCACAAGTCCTCCCCTGGCTTTCGGGGACATTTAATCACTAATTTCCCTTAAGTCATGGTATTCCTTATAATAATTGCTGCCGAGCGTCAGCGAGGCAGCACACTATTCTTGGCGTTCGTCTTGGGTTAGCTGTGTCTTTACTCGTGCCCAGTCCATTTCCCGAGCTATGTACAGTACTTGGTTGAAAAACGGAAAGATATTCGTATATTACGCAATCGCATCGCGAATGATTCCTAGCCTGCGTACAGGCGCTCATACAGCGCATTCAAACAGGAAGATTGTACAAAAGTAAATAATCTGAATTTAATAGCAGTTCAAATCTCGCCACCACCGCCAGGGGATTTTCTGAACAATCTGACCATTGATTAAATTCAAGCTGAATTGCAGCGTTAAAAGATTTTCTTGTGAAGGTAAAAGACAACTGCGTGTATAAATATTATGATTGTGTGTTGCTGACTTTGAAAAACGTTTATATAACAAACTTACCATTGTTTATATCATGTCGACGAAAATCCTCGATCTCTAACTTATTAGTGTACGGCTAATATGTATAAAAGTGGAAATAAAGATTTCTCACAAAGTTCTCATCAATCACAATCAAGAGTTAAAAAAATAATATAATATAAATAGCAATACTATTGGAGAGTAAAGGCTCAGTTTAGACGTTGCTCTTGTGTCGAGTCAAATCTAATTATTTAGCTTAAATCCCATCACAAATTCATACAACGACGTATGAAGACAATGTCAAATCTATAAAGTCCAACTCGGTTCAAATCTATGAGAGCATCATGGATTATCTAACACAAGAATGGCGTGGATTCATACGATGGTTAAACGAGGCCAGTTCTATTGACTAGCACCATTTTGATTTAATTGACTTGATGTACTTCATATAAGGTGATTAATCACAAAGATCTGATGAATATAATACTCCAGATACCAGAGATTCATTTGTATTCTATTCATGCATGAGTTAAATATTAATATATATTGAAGTGGGCAAACTTGGGTGGAGTGGCAAACTCGGGTGGAGTGGACAAACTTGGGTGAAGTGGACAAACTTGGGTGGCGTGGGTAAACTCGGGTGGAGTGGACAAACTTAGGTGGAGTGTGTAAACTTGGGTGGAGTGGACAAACTTAGGTGGAGTGTGTAAACTTGTGTGGAGTGGGCAAACTTGGGTGGAGTGGACAAACTTAGGTGGAGTGGCAAACTTAGGTGGAGTGGGCAAACTCGGGTGGAGTGGGCAAACTTAGGTGGAGTGTGTAAACTTGTGTGGAGTGGGCAAACTTGGGTGGAGTGGCAAACTTAGGTGGAGTGGGCAAACTCGGGTGGAGTGGGCAAACTTGGGTGGAGTGGACAAACTTAGGTGGAGTGTGTAAACTTGTGTGGAGTGGGCAAACTTGGGTGGAGTGGCAAACTTAGGTGGAGTGGGCAAACTCGGGTGGAGTGGACAAACTTAGGTGGAGTGTGTAAACTTGTGTGGAGTGGGCAAACTTGGGCGGAGTGGACAAACTTAGGTGGAGTGGCAAACTTGGGTGGAGTGGACAAACTTGGGTGGAGTGGACAAACTTAGGTGGAGTGGCAAACTTGGGTGGAGTGGACAAACTTGGGTGGAGTGGGCAAACTTAGGTGGAGTGGGCAAACTCGGGTGGAGTGGGCAAACTCGGGTGGAGTGGGCAAACTCGGGTGGAGTGGACAAACTCGGGTGGAGTGGACAAACTCGGGTGGAGTGGGCAAACTCAGGTGAAGTGGGCAAACTCAGGTGGAGTGGGCAAACTTGGGTGGTGTTACTGGAGTGGGCAAGAGAGTGTTACTTGGGCCACAGACTGCGCAGAGTTGCCTGTGGAGTACGCTAAAGGTTTTCATCTTAAATGAGGCAGCACTTCACTTGCAATAGTAACTTCTAGTATATCTTGTAATTTAATAACACTGTGTCGCTTACAGGGTCCGCGTGGTGCAGAAGGAGAGAAAGGTCAAACTGGACCCGGTGGTGATAAGGTTTGTGAAGTGCATGTTTTAGCCCTACTCTATAGAAATATACATGTGTACGGTTACTCTATAATGAAGCAGTCATCCAATAGCAACATTTGTGTTTAATGTTGTTTAAAGTTTAGTGGTTTCCAGTTTAGTTTTGTAAGGGCTTCCGTAAATGAATATCGGTAGGGAATTGATCCAGAATTTCTTTAGCATATTTGTTTTTTCAACCTCTATCTCTCCAAACAATGTGAGAAAACAACTGTTAGAATACATGAAATAACATTTTGTTCAACGTTTCTTTATACAGGGATCACGAGGATATTCAGGAGCAGAGGGAGAAATTGGTCCTGGCGGCTCTAAGGTAATACATTACAACAAAACATATTACAAACAGTAAACTTCATTCATAAAGGTGAAGTAATACGAGCAACAAATTGCTGCAACATTGTTGCGTTGCAAGTTGAATAGCGTTGTTGCACGTATTACCACCCACCTTAAACATTGTCACGCAAAAAGAGCCTTCTTTTCCTTATTTCTTCGCTGAGAGAGAGGAAGAAAAGAAGGCTCTGCTGTATTCGTGACTGGTTTCCATTGCGCATGCATGTCAGTTGCTTGGTTACAATCTCGAACCCAGTCCCAATCAGAGCAGAAAACAAAACGAGAACCGGTTAAACGGGTCTTAAACGGGTTACTTCGTCCTAAATCTTGGACGAAGCCAAACACGAATACAGCAGAGCCCACTTTTTTTACTCTCTCTCAGCGAAGAAATAAGGAAAAGAAGGCTCTGCTCGCAGGGTACACGGACCGAGACGAGTGTGTCAATGTGCAAAAAAGTAGAGTTTTTTTTCACAAGTTAATCCTTTTCTTCGGCGCCAGTTGTTTCGGAGTCGGACTGCTATGTGCGATGAAGTATCGTCTGAAATGCATGGTGTTATATTTGGATGAATATGCGTGGTGCTTTTGGGGTTTGACATCCGCTTGCGCAGTTTTAAAGTGTAGTGGGAGCGATTTCACTCGCATTTATTTTTTTTGAGAAAAAAAAAATTACCGGTCATGCATGACTGGTATGCAACTATATTTACCGGACAAACAGGATAATTTTACTGGTCAGTGACCGGCACTAATTTCGAGGCTTGGCGGTAAACCAGATTTCTGACAGGTTGGGTTTTTTGTTGTGGCTAGGTTATCCAGAAGATTCCTAAAATCTCGAGACTCAATGATACTTGACGGCGAATTTGGAAAAACAAATTTGACGACATATTTTGGAAAAGCCGCAGAAAGACCGGACAGGACCTTTTGAGTTATCTTTTTTAGTGACGACCCTATTTTATGTCGCCTCCAGTCCTCCGATACTTCTTTGGTCTACGCGGTCGAGATAGCGGACAGCGTAGGGGACTGAATCCGACGTGAATCCGTAAAATCCCGAGCTTCACTTTTGAGCTAGTAATGACTGAAGTTAGCATTCCAGATATATGGACAATGGAGTTCACTGATTACTTAAAACACTAGAATCTTTCATGATTTCTTACACGGCTAAAGTCTATCGAAAAATTTCGGCTGAGTCGAGCGGGATTTGAACTCGCACCTTCGAGATTCCGGTCCGCCGCTCTACCTGTTTGAGCTATCGAGTTGTCGCGAGAATATCTCGTGCATTGAGTTGGATGAAACTCGCCTCCAATCAGTGGCGTAACGCAACCTCAGGAGGCCCCCCGTCAATCGCCCCCCCCCCCCCCCCCACTAATGAATTGGCTGTATTTCTGTCAACACAATCGCAATGCGAGAGGCACCAATTGGTGCAGCCTGTGCTTCACTTAAAAACCAATGACTGCAAAGTCATCTTAAGTATTTCTATGAATTCATGCTATTAAAATATTATTGTTTATACAGGGAAGGTTTATATACTGATTTAGGGTTATGCAAAAATGATATGCATGACGGATTACAAAGGATTAAATTTCAATATGATAATTTACCTTGGATTGTTGATGTTTGGCAACTGCCATTGCTGCAAGAAGAGACTACAAACCTTTAGTACAGCGGTATTTGCACGAAATACTTAATTTTATCGCCGTGCAAAGTTTAAAGCCTTCGCACGTTTTTGTTGCACTCGCAGCATTGTTTATCGCAAAACTATAAGCAACTCAGCTAGAGGTAGGCCTATTGTGAGAATATTTTGGAATTACATATATTCTAGCTACTTATTCATGTATTTTAATAACTGCTTTTATGTTTTTCATTATCCAATTTCTCGGAAATGTACTAGCAAAAATTGTTATGGTCATTTTTGCCGGGGGCCCCCCGGGCTTGGGGGCTAACCGACTCTATAGAACTCTTGACGTAGAATAAAGAGTACTCTGAGAGTCACGAACCGAATCCATTGAAGTTCTCTCTTTTTCTAAAGATTGAAAAATATCACATTACATATAGAAATATAATCCGGAAAATGTCTCAATGTTTTCGGAAAGACGTGGAGGTTGTAAAAACGTCTGTTTCTTGAACTACGTCGAATGTCTCGACTAATGATTAGAGGGCAAAATTACTCAAATTTGCTTGCACGTACCAAGCAGGGCACCGCCATTTTGCACTGTGTTTAGTTATATGGATCGGTGATCTGACCAAACAGAAATGTTATACCAGATTCTGGTATCACTAAGATTATCCGAAACGCTTTCGTTCAACTGAAAATCCGAAAAAGTAGTTGTATAAACTGACCACCAATGGCTATAGCTAGTGCGTGTATTCGTGAATCATACATTGTAAGGACCCTGACGAGTTACACACATACGTTGTGGGGACTCGTGGCATTGTGGGGACCTGACTCAAGTTTCCATAATGTTTTCACCTATTTTATTCTTAACAAATACAGTTTCTAGGCTCAAATGAACTTTATTTCATCCAAATAACGTTACCACAACGTTCCATTTCATCAGTTGTTAAAAAAAACTAAAGCTACTATGCCAAAACGACCTTTAGTTTATAGTCCCCACAATTACGATATGTGAGTTGAATGTGTAAAATGTATGAAAAATGTAGCACGTACATACGTAATATATCAACAACGAGTTTGCGTGTTTCATCATGCAGGGGATTCAAGCACGAGGAGCACCAACTTGTTTATCAACATCCCTGCCAAACGCTTATGCATATGCGAGTTTGCGCGAGGTTTAGTTTAAACATTTCCGGTTAGTAGCCGTGGCAACAACAACAACCAGCCAGAGAAAGTAGACTGAGCCAGAGCCGAATATTCATGACTTTCTTGCAAGAAGGGGCATATAAATTACGAATGGGGCATTTCAGAATATGTTACAATATTGACAAAGAAGCCATGCACATAAATAAATGCAATAACACCAATAATATCTTGGGTAGTATACTATTTTAGCGTGTTTTACTGGAGTATCTAACTTCAATCAGGTGATTGAATGAACTATTGTAATTGCATGGCTGGTTATCTGTTTATCTCATGAATTATTAATAATTTGAGATGTATGTATATACATTTTTACCTGACGTGTTTTTTAACTTTGTTTATGCCGTCATTTAGGGTAATAGTGGTGAAAAGGGCGAAAAAGGTGAAAGTGGTGACAGTGGCAAGGCTGTAAGTAGAACTAATTAAATTTACTTGGATGTGTACATTTTTACGTTTTTGGAGTGATATGTTTGGCCTGTCGATTAAAGCTAAACACGGCGGACACGCCACCCGTACTCCCCTGTGTAGATATATGTACAAAAGATGCACCAAAAGTTTCAGACTCAAATTATGCGGGGAAAGAGGGCTACAGCTGTTCGCGCAATGCCTTCTAAATTCTACTTTACATAATTTGCGTTGCAGCTCTTTCTTTTTACACTTGTATCATTGGACTCTGACATTCTCGGAGTATCTGTTGTAGATCTCTGCCCGTCCAATGAACCTAAATTAAAAACCTGAACAACCCAGCTCTAATATAGAATAAAAAAAATCTATTTTTTAATATCGCTCAATATGCAAATGAGCTTGAGTTAAAGTAGAATATTTTCCAGTTATTAATTGTTTGCAAGTATAGCATACATTTCCTGGTTTCCCCTGGTGTGTGTACGTTTATATGTTTGTATGTGATTGCGAGTTTAATTATCTTAATTTGTCTATTACAGGGTCCTCCAGGGCAAAATGGATTACAAGGATCAAATGGCGGTCCAGGAGTTGTTGTAAGTTGTTTTCATCTTTTGTCCCCAATACTAAGAATAATTAAGAATTGGCTCATGGTTTAGCGTGCTCCATCGAGTTATGGATGCACGCGGGAAATTATGAGAGCACGAAAAAATCGTAAGAGTTGGTCGAGGCGTAGCCGAGACCAACTCTAGATTTTTGAGTGCTCTCCCAATTTCCCAAGTGCATCCATTACTTGATGGGGCACACTAAACCATGAGCCATTTCTTTTATAACATAGCATTAAATCCTTTCACAAGCCGGCGAATAATCGTATTGGTTGTTGTGTTTTTCTACTTTCGTAGCCAAGTCTTTTTTGTTCACTAAAATCTAACCAAAAGGACAGTTTAAACTCGGTTACCCAGACCCAGTTTATGTCTTCTGGGTCGTTGTTCTTTATTACTCAATAAAATTAAATGACTCGATATTTTGATAATATAAAAGGCCATAAAAAGTCAATTTAAAACTCAGTTATGTTTTGAAATTCTTTCCCGCGCTTTTTTGCCGTGCTCCATCGAGTTATGGAGCACGCACGACAGCCAATCAAAAACGTTGCTATATCAAAGCTATGTTATAATGGCTTGTGGCCTGATTATATAGAGGCGGGTTAAAACTCGGCACATATAGCGAGTTCTTGGTTGGTGTAAAAACTGTTTTTCTCATCCGCGTAATGTTTATATGAGACAGGCGGGTAACTCGTTCTGGCGAGAACTTGGCACTGGCAGCATTTCTCAACATTCCGCCTTATAAACATTTCTTTCTGCGTGCATGGGTAAATTTTCTATATTCGCTGTTTTATGTTACTTTCGTTGGTGATAATCTTCTTAACTATTACAATTTGCCCGGTAACTCGCTTTCATATAAACAAAGCAAACTACATTTCCAAAATGTTGATAAAAGTATACAGGCTTAAATTACATACATACATGCATAATGTTCTTTTGAAGAACAAATGTTCCTCATTTCATACGTTACTGGAATACTGTCTCTAGATCTCCAAGCGCTTTATTATACGAACAGGAAGAGAGAAACACAAATGCCCATTTTGGAAATACAAATCTTAATATAACAATAAATAAAACCTAAAATTCCAATACTGTTTTGGCATTCATCTATTCACTTTACATAGAATCCATATCAGTAATATCGAAAGTTAAAAAGTGAAACTTTCGTTGTACATGCACTACAATATTATCAGGACTATTTGTTTAATCAAGTTGTTTTTCGTAGGGCCCGGCTGGCGAGAGTGGACTTAAAGGGCTTAAAGGACTTGATGGCGAGAAGGTAAATTATTTTTTTTCTTTGAGATTTTTGACTTCGCTGTTTAACTTTTTCTTTCTGAATTGGTCTTTAGTATTTTATTCTAGCTATAACCCCAGACTTTTATTCGTATTTTGGGAAATCCCCGGGCTGGCGCGAGTTAAACGCTTTCCACCACTATAAAAGCACGAGTGTGCCCCGAGAGCTTTCCACTCTCCCCTCCGCAGAGGTTAAATTTCGGAGATTGGAGGTTTCGGGGGTCGTCGGAGATGCTTGGAGGCGTCAGCTGGACATAAGTAGTGCGGGCGAAACTAGTCCAACGGAAAATTACATTTGATTTAGCCTCAACCTCGTACCCAGGGCCTTCTAGCCTCTGCCAGATTCTGTCGGTTTCTTGCATGACTTGCTAATTCACGGATAACTAAGCCATCCACGTCTATATTAGTAACATATTTGTTGGTAAGTGATTATGACATGTTTATAATATGTCTTTCTTGTAAAAAAGACAAAATATACTCAGTTTTGCCGTTTAATATATGAGACGAAGACTGACGAACCAGAGGATAACATACTTGTATCGGCCGACGTGTAGCTCACATTGAAACAATGAACTTTCCTAGTTTGTCCACACATTCAATTAACTGTGGCCGTGTAACCTTCTGCTATATTCGACATGTTTTCTACAACCCGCAGTTCCAAAAATTATTGACACCCCCCTGATTCCGCCATATTGACACAGAAATCTGGCAGAGGTTCTTTTTTCGCTTTCTCTTTCGCTATCCGCCCGCACTCCTTATGTCCAGCCGATCTCCGAAAGAACCTCGGCGGAGGAGAGAGAGCTTTCCCTTCTTCATTCGAAACGTTAGACTTTTACGTTCCCTGTTTCGGCAGTTTATCCAACTTTACTGTATTTCGACTAATACAAGCTTCCTTTTGAAAATATATGTATCTTTATGTGAAACTTTGTGTGAAATAATAATTGTCCAATGTTTAGGGACCTGAAGGCTCAGTTGGAGAACGCGGAGAAGATGGCCCAAGTGGTCCACCTGGCGTAAACGGAGGCGACGGAAGCAATGGGCCACCAGGTGTAAATGGTGCGAGGGTACGTCATAATGATCTCTTACTATAGTCTTTAAACATAGATTTAATAAAACTAAGAATATATATATTTATTGCAAGTGCGGCCTATTCGTTCTGTTCTGTTCTGTTCTGTTCTGTTCTGTTAAATATATATACAAGTGAGTTTGAGCTTTCGTCGTCAACGACCTCGTTAGAAAGTAGACGATATATATATATATATATATATATATATATATTTTTAACAGTAACGAATATAGGCCGCACTTGCAATAAATATATATTTTTTTAGTTCTGATTGGCTGCTGTAGGTGCCCTATTTCTCGATGGAGAACGGCAATTTCAAGCGCTTAAAACTTCACGTATATACCAAACTGAAGAGGATAATTGAAGTTATTTAGTATAAACCAACTAGTGCACTATTACAAATGCTGCATTGTAATTGGCTGAGCTACTACTGTCTATTGGTGATAGACCGTAGTGGAAAAGTCAAGTTTTAAGTACAAAATAATGGAAGAAAACTCGCATTTTGCTGAGGTTTCAGTTTGTTTATTTAAAATAATAGTTTGTTCAACTAATTGGTTTATACTAAAACAATTAGACAACTCCCCTCGTTGTCTATGAGCTGATATAATAGTCAACGAGGCGCAGCCGAGTCTAATTGAGTTTCGTTGTCTAATTGTTAAAGTCGCCATAGCAACAGAATAGTTTTCAGGAGCCGGTCGCACAAAGCGCTGGATAGCTTATCTGGTGGATGAGTCCTAGCTAGAGAATCGCACTAAGTCGTGCTTTGAACAAATCTAATTTAACTTTTATCGACTGAACAGCACTATCGGATGTATAAGTTGCTATTCAGTGGATAAAATCTAAATTAGGTTGTTCAAGTGCGATCAGTGTGGTTATCTAGCTACAGGTAGGACTTATCCACCGGACAGGCTTCGTACAACCGGCCCCCGCTGATTTCTAAAAAATAAGATTATTTGTTTTCTCCGAAGTTTTTATTTATTTTGGAGTTAGGCAAACAAGCATTTCAAGTTTTATTTAAGTTAGGTTCTGTTCCAATAGGCCCCATGCTAATGATTTGATAAGCTAACGCGATTATTTTTTATGTCTTACACTTTTTTATCTGGTTTTTTTTTATGTTTTGTTTTTGCTATTTATGTGGCATTTGTTGACCCACCTATCTTATGTATTCGTTTAGGGTGATAAGGGTAGTGCTGGACCTGAGGGACCTGGTGGAGCGGCAGGTGCAAATGTAAGTGTTGTATATAGATCATAGTCTATTGAGAGATGATCTAGAAATTTCGACAAAAGTCTTTGTTCCATCTTTTTGTTCACGTTTATGCAAACTTGTGGACGGTGAGAACAATGTATTTTTCGAATAAATCATGGTTTCCATTGGGTTGTGACGGTGTCTCAACGGTTGCGGAAGTGAAGCGTAGTGACAAAAGAAATACGTCGCTGCATGCGGTTTACGTCCGCGACCGTTACCGAACCGTCACGACCAAATAGAAACCAGGTTTAATGAAGCAATCGTCCAATAGTAGCGTTTGGGTTCAATCGCTCAACCGTGTTACTTCAATATTAATAAGCGAAAAGCAAAAGGTTTGTGCACGGCGTAGGACCGTCTCAACATAAAATCACAGCTCAATATAGGCGCTTTGAAGTTTGCCGAGTTTCCAGAGCATATCTTGATTGACTCTGTTATATACTTAGCTTGACTATTATGTAATGTTTAAAACACGATGCAAGTGTTCGTTCAATTGCATATAAGGATGACAATTCTATATAAAATTCTATGTTCATACAGACGGTTTTCCACTTGCGATTTTTTTGGGCGAATCGATATTTCTATTGTAAGAGTTGAATGAATTTCCAATTAGCTCCAGCCGAGAGTTCATAAAAAATAAGAAAAATTCGATTCGCGTGAATATTTTTGCATGTGGAGAGCCGGCTTTAAGGTGAAGTAATACGAGTAACAAATTGCTGCAACATTGTTGCGTTGCTAGTTGAAAAGCGTTGTTGCACGTATTACCTACCACCCACCTTCAACATTGTCACCCAACAATGATTTTGTTGCAAGTTGAAACAGTATGTTGCAGCAAGTAGAACTGGAGTCTACTTTTTTTCAACAAATTTTTTCCAACTTACAACAAAGTCATTTTTGCTTGACAATGTTTAAGGTGGGTGGTAATGTTGCAACAAAGTTGCGTTGAAAGTTGAAGAAAAATGTTGCCCGTATTACCTCTCCTTTAGTATTTTTTCTGACGTCAATACGTTTTATTAGGTATATAACCACCGACGTGGTACTGATTTCCTTTGTGTTTTCCTCATGAATTATCAATGAGTTTTATATCGTCTATTATGTGTATAATCAACACCTAGGTCTTAACTGCGTCGTATGGCGGCTGCTTGAAGCGCCTTTGATATGCTTCGACACGCCTACGGTGAAAATCCTTACCTTGTAAACGCATTAAGGCTTTGGGAAAATGCGTGGCAATGCGAAGAACTGCAATTATTAAAAGATAACCTTATCGACCTTTCGGGGCACAGCCCCTTGTTCTGAACAAGAGGTGGTACAAAATAGTGCTTATTAGCCCCTCCCCGAATATGAACCATCCCGTTTATATAGACCTTTTAATATTGTATAAGTATAGAATAGGTGATTTTCACCCTTTGACGTCAATTTCTTTTCAACTCAAAAGCCCTTCGGAAATTGTATAAACCCATGAGGGCTTATAATCCGCAGTTTACGGTTCTTAATATAGGATCTTTCTCTACGGTTATACTGAAAATTGAAAACGGTTGCAGTTATCCAAATTCAGAATAATTTATAACTGCTTTAAGAGTTGCTGTTGTTTTGTTAATAGGCTATTGTATAATGCAATGACTTGTTTGTTTTACATAGGGTGCAATTGGTCCTCCTGGTATGACTGGTGATGTTGGGGTAGCTGGACCTTCGGTATGATAACGTTTTTTTATTAGATTATTATTTTTTGTATCGCTAACAGGGACCTTACGAAGTACGGCGGCAACTTCAACGACAACATTCTGCAAACAGATGATTATTTTTGCAAAACAAAGAGAATGAATAATTTTTAGTCCCTAAAGTAGTCTCAGCGACGTCCTCGTTTTTTTCATACAACACCACTTCGAGCATTTTCACATTAAGATAGACTTTAATACACACAATTTTAGCAGTGCTAGGGCGTTTTGGTAGTCATTAAATCAAATATAATAGTCAGTTAACCGTGATTTTTTTAAATTATAAAATTTATGTTGCTTTTTTTACCGCCGGCGTCGCAAGGTCCCTAGTGTCTAAGGGGCTGTTGTACATGAATCCGGATTGAGTTTCAACCCGGATTGAACTCATTCCGGTTCTGTTCAAATCCCTCTTTATCTGTTACTTTACATGAATCTGGATTGAGATTTAGCTCATTCCGGATTGGTTCTCATTCCGGATTGAAATCTCATTCTGGATTGAAATTTCGTTCCGGAATCATGTAAAGGCGGTGCGAGATATCATTCCGGAATGAAAAATGTGACCGGGAGGACTAGAACGAACAACGCATGCGTGTTTTGTAACATCTATAGATTTCAGATTTCCTGCGGATTTCAATCCCCCCAAAAAATCCCAATTCCCCATGTATACACGGATTGAGTTCGCATTTCAATCCGGATGGAAACTCAATCCGGATTCATGATTCATGGAAATGACCCCTAACCACCGCCCGACGTTTCTGATTTCAGATGCAAGTTTTCATCTGACACACGTTTTCATCTAATTAATACTTATTATAATAATGTACTTTGCAGGGTGCGAAAGGAGCACTTGGACGATTGGGAAATAGCGGAGAAAAGGGAGAAAGGGTAAGCTTATTTCATTTAAATTATATACCGGTCTTTGTAACAGCGTCAGGTATTAAATTACCGCTTAATTAATAGTTTTGCGCGAGACAAAAATTATATTTGTGTGCAAAGAAAAGGAGAAATATTCTTAAAACTTTAAAATAGTAACTCATTAGTGCATTTTCTTACGGACTATTTAGTCTAAGTTTTGACGTGTGTGATATTTACCAAAATTTTAATCATGTGAACTTGAATTTGTCCGCGAACTTTTTCAAGCTTGTGTCATGGTGATACTGTGCCTTTAACAATTAGATTAGGAGCTCGAAATTTCTATGAGTGAATAGCTGACGAGAGCGGATCTCGAGTCAACTATAATTTCATTGAAATTGAGAACGAATAATTTAATTGTTTTAGTAGAAACTAACTTGTGTAGTTCAAAAAACGAAGCATAAGCATTGTTTCTGTGTAAAAACCAAGGTAAAACAAATCTTCCACTCTTCGTCACCTCCATGTTGTTTTGCTGCACGACCGTGCGGGTCCTTGGTACTCAATTTCCTACTCGCTATCTATCGACGAATATATATCGAGTAGAGTTGGCAATTAGATTGCAGCTTATGCAATAGTATACTAAAGCCTGGTTTCCTTATATAATCGCTCAAAAATGAACTCGGCGATCGCAGCGATCATATGGAAACCACTGACGCAACGATCGCCACGACAGAAAATGTTCTACGGTGATTTTGCAATCTCAGGGTCAGTATGCATCCCAGCGAACCATTAAAATCAGCCATGGCCGCGATCCATTGAAAACTGAAACCAAACTTAATTTGAAGGAAGCGTGTGCGTGTGTTTCTCTCACAACACCAAACATGCAGGATTTCAGGTAGTTTCGTTTGATTATATCAGATATACAGTATAACCTTATCCGCTAAGTCATTATGCACGTGTACGTCACAACATTTGACATTTACATATCAAACAAACTGAAATATCTCAAAAACGAAGCAAGGAAACCAAAAACTGCAAAAGATGTTACTTCGTCAAGCGTTCTTTCAAATAAAACAAACTTGATTTTCGTGTCATATGCACTTGAAGTAATTTGATTATGCTGCCATAAACACTTCACAGCACACTCTTTTTGTCAAAAATGTACATTGTTTGTGTAGTCTTTCTAGAATTATTCACAATGAAATTCTTGTTCATGATAATGCCTTCTCTGGTTCTTCGGCAGCTTATAGAGATAATAAAACGAAGTTTTAAGCCTGTTTCCCACCATTACCGACGAATGTAACGAAAACATTGCTGAAAACAACATTATTGAGACGGAAAACCGCTAGCCATGCAATGAGAATGCTTATACGAAACTTTGGAAATTTGAAACGTATATGAGGTTTATTTGTCTCGTCAGTGCACGGAAATATCAGTACTTTTATAATAAGGCGAACTATTGGTCGTCTGTATGTAGAAAAATGTGTGCTTGTAACAAAATGTTTGATATAATACATTTTATAATATTTTATGTGAACATAAGTACATGCAAACACTTCCTGACTATGAGTATGTCACTGTAATGTGCACCTCAACAGGTCAATGGTTAGAGTATCTAACCGGTCATTAGAAGGTTGCACGTCCGACCTCTGTCTGAAACATTTTTTGAGTATTTGAGGTTGAGACATCTGTTTTGGTTACCCTCTCTAAATTGCATAATTTTTAGACCTGACTTGATCTGACCTAACTTGACTTGATGTCCTTCTTGGACGAACTATAACATTAAGTCCTGAATTTTTGGACGACTTTTTGGTACATTCTGCTTACTATATACATCGCTGTGTTACAGTATCAAAATTGACAAGTATTGAATAATAACTTTGTAATATAGAGCCATATTGCAATTGCACTTTATAATTTTTATAATCTAGTTTAGTATAGCTACAGTAATTTTAAATTTCCTTTGTAAATTTTATAATTTATCTCTTCCGCATGGGAGGCAAATAAAGAATTTGACTTGACTTGACTTGGCTTGACTTGACCTAACCTAACTTGACTTGACCTGACTTGACTTGACCTGACCTAACTTGACTTGATCTGACCTGACCTAACTTGACTTGACCTACATGTAACTTGACTTGACTTGACTTGATCTGACCTGACTTTACTTGACCTGACCTAACTTGACTTGATCTGACCTAATTTGACTTGACCTGACATGACTTAACTTGATCTGACTTGACTGACTTGATCTGACCTGACCCGACGGACGTGACTTGACTCGACTTGAATTAAGTTGACTTGACCATAAATCAACCAATGATAGACAGTTTTATCCAGTGAAACCTAGTTTTACAATTATGTAAATATTTTTAACCACGTTTTAACTGACTAATCCTAGGGCGACAATGGTGACGATGGCGACTCTGGAGTAAGTGGTGTGGATGGAACTCCGGTAAGTGAAAAGATAACTTTTGAGAAAAGGGTACTCTGCTACTGTTTATTTTAATATTCTTCTAGATAAAATCAAACATCCACTGTCTTCAAGATCGCTTGACAGAAAAAAATCAGATATTTTTAGTATATTTTACCACTATGTCCATCAACTAATCTATCAATTAACTTAGCAGGTAACGTCTGTTAGCTGTTACTCTTGAATATTGAAAAGTATTTGACGGTCCACAGTTTTCAGAAGGGGAAAGATATTTGTTCTATTAAAGTGTTTCTCTGATGAAAATATTGTTGGTAATGTTTCATTTAGGCTCACATGCAAATTAGTTTCCTATTCAATTTCGGCCCCTATGCAAATTACATCGTGTCTATTAAAGCATAACGGGAAGATAACATAGGCTGGGACTGTTTTTTCATGTTTTCATGTTTTTAGACACTACGTTTAGGATTGTCAAGGATAATCGATAAGCAAATTTTATCCTTGTAGAATACCTAAACATTAAAAAGTTTCTGAAATCAGAAATGTTGTGTTTACTACGGCTGATTCAGCCTCATGTTATAAATGAACTACGTTTTATCCCGACTCAGATTGTATGCGCAGTCGAAACTCCGATTTCGGCTATGGTAGAAGAATGAGTCTATGACATCATAAGCTTCCTCGACTCATTCTTCTCAAGCTCGGCCACTTGGGGCGGCGCTCAAAAATACAAACTTTACAGGTAAAATACCACCTTTTCTTTAACGAATTTTAAAATGAAACTTTGCACGATTACCAACTACCATAACATCTTTAGGATTATGCAAAAACATTGCCAACAATATTTTCATCAAAGAACCACTTTAAGTTCAGAAATCCGAATTTGCATTAAATTTAAGTTAGCTCTGATACTACAGCTATGCAAGGGACTAGGGTGAAACACAAATGTACACCACAAACTAATTTATAACCATATATTCCCATTTATAATGCTACTCGCTCCGATCCATCTACTTTTATCTTATCAAAATCTTACTAACTCGAAGCTTATAGTTGATTTGCTGCTCCCTGTCCGAGGAACATTGCAAAGTTTATGTGAATATTGGAAAATAGTATTAACTACTTAATAACCGAGAGTGAGGTCTTTACGGTAAATTATTAAACCGATGTCTTGCTGTATTGACCGAGCGATAGCGAGGTTAATACGTTCAAGACCAAGGTTTAATATTTTACCGTAAAGACTGAACGGTCGAGGTTATTAAGTAGTTTTATTATATGGCACTTTTTATTTCAAAATCAATCTTGTATTTCTTGGTCTTCGCTTCCCTTAACTTCGTCAAAACACCGGACTAGCGTTATTTTCTGCTGTTTCTTTCTCGTCTGGATACTAGAATTTACTTGTATAATGTTCATCGTCGTTTTTCGGCAATAAAAGTTTCTTATTAGGATTTTTTGTTTGTTTCCAATCGTATGGCATTAACAATTTTCATAATGCCCACGGGCATTATCGATGAATAAAATCTATGAATAAAATCGATGAATAAAATCTGTCCACCCTAATTCCTAATCTACTAGTTGGTATTTACAAAAATTGCAAACAGATTATTCTTGTATCATACCATGAAAGGTTGATTTTAACTTCTTGCAATTCTGTTGTTTTTTCTATATTTTCGTGGGAATTTTGCAATATTTTTCAGACAGGGAGTAGTGAATTAACTGTTAAACTTAAATAACGTAGAAAACGTAAAACCTAGAAAACTTCACGAACTCCAAGAAGCTGAAAATCCTAAACCAACTTAAAACCTCGAAATATTTTAATACTTGAAACATTCTTTGATTATTTTCACAGGGTGTTGATGGAAACCCTGGTAATACAGGACCACCCGGACCCAAAGGATATAAGGTACGAGAATGCTTTGTCCTCGAGATTGTTATTTTCTATTTTTGTGTTCACCTGTGGTAGGCCGAGTCTAGGTTCGTGTGACGGAGTGAGGCCGTGAGGGCATGTTGTATAAGCTCTTTGCTCCTTTCGCTTTTGGCGTTGGACAAAACGTTCAACAGCTTTGCCTTTTGATCAAGGTGTTCTTGCAAGTTGTTGGTAGATTTCGAAAGTGACTGGCCTGCCTTTGTAGTTTAATTAACAGTGATGTGGCTGACAACTCTCGTGATCGTAAATATGTCTGCAAGTGCGCGATCTTGAATGGAAGGGTGAGTGTGGTGCGTACTTCACACAGGTGAACATGACTTGCCATTACGTATACGTAGCCCGAGTGAACGCTTGACCCAGGCAAGACGTTGAATTATAATTCAACGTTTCGGAAGCACTCAGTGTGTCCATCCTTGTAGTCAAACTGTGCGGGGCCTGGATTAGAATTAACGACCGGCGAAAAACCACGAAATTGGCTCGGAAGCGGGCGAAAACGAAACATTCAAATCATCTGTATTAACACTGCCGTAACAGGCGAGTACATAATTTTAAATATATTTAACATTTTTGTAATCTTTTAATGCTTTTAAAGAACGTGTGTAATTAATGTAATTTCCTGTTTTCTTGCTGATGTAATTGAACCTTTTGGTTTCAAAATCGGTTTTTGAATAAAGAAATTATTATAACATATAATCTTGAGATTTCTGTAAATGCTTTACCCAAAATGCAGGAAATATAGTCTTTCTGGGACTCTATATTTTAAGCTTTACCCGAGGAGCACCCTTGAATTCTTGAAATTGGTTCAGCCAAATTCACTCGGAAGCCTCCACACAGTTTGATCGCTCTGACAGTGCCTCCGTAAGATACAAGATCCCGTGGAGTGTACGACACGCTTGTGTACTACTTTCTACAACTTACACTATTCAGCCTAACACTCTCCTTCCACTTGTGTTAAGTTTAGTTTAGTTTATCGCCATTTTTTTCTCTAATTCTATTTTTTTTTCAGGGATCTGATGGTAACAGTGGTAAAACTGGAGAGGCTGGTCCAGCTGGTGTAGATGGCAGTGCAGGATCACCGGGACTCCCAGGATCAGTCGGTGACCCTGGATTACCGGTTAGTCTGGTTTTGTTATTTTGTATGGTTTCTCATAAACAGCGTGATTTTTACCTTTAGGCTTTCCAGCTTTGCTATACTGCTATTGATCTCCTACTGACTGCTGGTCTTCCACTGACTGCTGGTCGGTTATTGACTGCTAGTCTGCTAGTCCGCTACTGACTGCTAGTCCACTACTGACTGCTAGTCCGCTACTGACTGCTAGTCTGCTACTGACTGCTAGTCCGCTACTGACTGCTAGTCCGCTACTGACTGCTAGTCTGCTACTGACTGCTAGTCCGCTACTGACTGCTAGTCCGCTACTGACTGCTAGTCCGCTACTGACTGCTAGTCTGCTACTGACTGCTGGTCTGCTACTGACTGCTGGTCTGCTACTGACTGCTAGTCTGCTACTGACTGCTGGTCTACAACTGACTGCTGGTCTACAACTGACTGCTAGTCTACTACTGACTGCTAGTCTGCTACTGACTGCTAGTCTGCTACTGACTGCTGGTCTACAACTGACTGCTGGTCTGCTACTGACTGCTAGTCTGCTACTGACTGCTAGTCTGCTACTGACTGCTAGTCCGCTACTGACTGCTAGTCTGCTACTGACTGCTAGTCTACTACTGACTGCTGGTCTACTACTGACTGCTAGTCTGCTACTGACTGCTGGTCTGCTACTGACTGCTGGTCTGCTACTGACTGCTGGTCTGCTACTGATTGCTAGTCCGCTACTGATTGCTAGTCCACTACTGACTGCTGGTCTGCTACTGATTGCTAGTCTACAAAATATCTCTTTTACTATCTCTTTCCCGTAAATTTAATACAGCAAAATGTTCTAGATCTTGAAACTACAAGCTAAATTGGGCACCGTGCTAAAGGCCTGTGAATTATTTGGAGTCCTGTTGCTTAAACTGATCACAATTCGATGGCACGGTTTGAACGCAGCACAAGTCTATATATTTCTATCTAGAATATTCTACAAGATATTTCGACGCGTAAAGGACACTGGTTGAGAGAGACCCTTTAACCTTGTTACTAGTTTCGCAGTATTAACCACTGTTGATTGTCTATTTTTTCAAAGGGAGAATTAGGCGACGCAGGAGGCAAAGGTCCAGGTGGCGATTCGGGAGATGCGGTGAGTGACGGATATTTAACAATGAGCTCGAAATTTCTGAGGTAATAGTTGACAACTATTATTTCATAGAAATTGAGAGCGAGTTGGTTACTACTATAATACTCGTAGGGTATAATAATATGCTAATAGATTACTAATAAGGGGGTGTTTACATGAGGCCGGACTGATTTCGGGTTGGTTGTGTTTTACCATAGATCGTTTTCATGAGCCCGGCCTGAGATTCAGTTCCTCAAGTCGCCTGCTAGACCGAACTGAAGCATTTTAACCCCTCAAACTCGATACGTTGTTTTAAATGAGATTGGTGTCAAATCCACATAAAATAATGATTCTCCGGCGGTCACGAGCTGTCAGGAAATTGACACAAGTCTTGGAGTAACAGCGAAACCAAGCCCATATAGTTTCAAGGCCAGCCTCATGTAAACAAAAACCGAAATGCAAAATTCAGGCCGGCCTCAAATAAACACCCCTTAACTAATAAGAAGGTAGGACCGCAAGCCAAGTACCAGTAGCGTAGATAAATGTACAGTAAATGCGTACCTATTTTTTTCTAAATTTTGTATGCTCTTTCTTTTAGGGAGATGAAGGAGAAAATGGTCCAGAAGGTCAAAAAGGAGAACACGGTGACAACGGACGAAAGGGAGATATAGGATACCAAGGAATAGCTGGTCTACGAGGACAACATGTAAGTTTTGTTATTAATGTGTTTAAGATGTTGAATTTTTTGCATTCTATATATTTGAAGTGTCTATGAAGCCTTTTAACGGTTTTGAACAGATCAGCATGACAGGAGTATTCACTAAAAATTTCAAGGAAATCTGCTGCATAATCTTTGAGCTATAAACGGGGGAAGTTAACTTTGACAATTAATTGATATCTTGAAAACTATACATGGCATATCTATTTCGTCTTTTGGAAATTGGTTACTTAGAGTATGGGCATTCCACTATTGGAAATTTTCACTTCACAGACACAGTGAAACACTATACTGATAAGACAACGAGCCTGAGTTTTCTATGAGCAGATAGGCAACGAGGCGAAGCTTGTTCGCAGTTATTTCGTTTTAAACGAACACTGATAAACAATTTATCTTACCATTGATAATTTTTGCCTCGACCATTTTGTAACTAGTTTTTCTGTAGAACTTATTGCTTGGCGTAGGTGTTGCTTGACGATTTCTTCTGTCATTTACAAGGCAAATTTTGGCGCCATTGTTGCTTGACAGCAAGAACTGGCTCGATGATCATGTACAGTACTACGTGTTTTTGTGATTGGTCAATTTGGTTAAAAGAACGATTTTCATTGGCTTATTTATCGCTAGAAGTTTCCTGCAATAGCCAATCAAATTCAAGTGTTTGTGATAGGAACTCGTCAATTTACGAAGCAGGATTACTTTTTTGTGATTACTTTTAATGTACTATTTCTTTATTTGGGCACATAGGGCGCTGCTGGAGAACCTGGCCGCAATGGAGATCCAGGTCGCGCCGGAGAAGGGGTAAGTGATTTCTATTCAAATTCAACCCTTGACAATGAGGAACGAAGATGCCAATGTTTAGGACCTCAGTGTTCACATGAGACCGGATCATCTCGGGGGTAGGGATAACGTTTGGGCTAGGGTCCAAGTTGGCCCTTTGTTTACAAACTACCGCATACGCAACTACCAAGTTATCCCTGGCCCCTAAGATAACTCCAGCTTCATGTGAAGGTTTCACCCCGAGTTATCCCGGGTAACAGCATAATTACGCATGTGTAATTATACAAAAGTTGACCCTACGCCGCCGAGATAACTCACTCGGGGTGGAAACATTTACATGCATGGAGGCGTATAACTTGGCCCTAGGGTACCCTACCTTGGCCCTAGGGTACCCTACCGCTCAGACCAATTTAGTTATCCCTATCCCCCGAGTTATGTCGGTCCCATGTGATGTGAAATGAAAGTAAAATTTCGGCCTGTACTTTTAAAACTTCGTTCTGGTGCATCTGTTGTTATTCGTTAACAATTTATTGATTGAACTATTTTCTTTCAGGGTATTGCGGGTGACCCTGGTGACGACGGTGGTCAAGGTGTTTCAGGCCGACAGGTGAGACATCGTATTATTTCAGATTAAATTTCTTTATTTTTTTCTATAGGTTAATTTGCAGCGCTAAATTATACTTTCTTATTGACTAACGTCGAGCAGTACAGACGTCGCACGTTAAAGCCCCACACAGACGACCAAGTTTTCCTTGACAAGTTTTTCCTTGACAAGTTTTATTTGTTCGTGTGCAAAACCTGGAAAACTTGTGTGGAAAACATGACAACTCATCCCGAAGCTTATTACGCGATCATTACTGTCAAGGAAAACGTGTCCAACCGTACACACGAGCAATTATAACCTGTCAAGGAAAATTGTTTGAAAAAAACGTGTTCATCGTACACACGAGCAAGGAAAGTTACCAAGGAACTTGTCAAGAAAAACTTGGTCGTCTGTGCGGGGCTTTAAAGGGCAGTAAGATTCCAAAATTCTCCATCTCAATTTTGATTGTATTTAGAAGTGCTTTTAAAATAAAGAAGAATAGCCTCTTAGCTTGTTTAATTTCTCATCTCGTTCCAAAGATCTTTTGGTTTTAATAAGATACCATATGACGTTATCTACTCTACTAATTCCGTAAACGAGGAATATCTACGGAAATAATAGGTAGATCGTGCTGAAACTTTGAAGCTGTTCTACTAATACGAATGGTACATTGCAATGTACACAGTTATTGCTTGATATATTCCTCATTTGGGGAAGTTTGTTTGATCTGTGTAGAGTAGATGACATCATAAGCCATCTCTTTTGAATGTCACAAAAACCTGAATATCTTTGGAACATGATGAGATATTGATTTAATAAGAACGCTATACTTCTTCATACGGAAAGTACTTATGCATGCTGTAACCATACATATAGAGCCTTTCTGCTGAGATCGTTGGAAGCGGAGTTTCCTATCTTGTCTACCGTTGTATACAAATACTCATATAGCGAGCTTAGGTTGCAGTGCTAACCAAACCAAACATCGCCGGCCAGCCAGCTCGAACATTGTGACGATGTGTGCAACTGGTCTACAGACGAGTTGACACAAAAACCTGAATGAAAACTGAGAAAAAGTCCATTTAAAAGGAGAGCCATATCTGGAGGGCCCATATCTTTTTGTTAAGTAGGCCCGACGGGGCAATCCGGCTCTGGTTTTGTTTCTGAGCTTTCACTGAAAAATCTACTCGATCCTTTTTTTTTTTTGTAGGGCGCTGCTGGACAAGCGGGACCTATTGGTCCACCTGGAGAATCCGGACTGGACGGACGAAACGGAGAACCGGTACTCTATTTATTTTTCTTGTTATTTATTTATTTTTTAAATCTCATTAATAATTCGGGAAATTATACAAAAATTTTAGATATTTATTCGTGTATTCCATTTAGATTTTTAATGATTTACTGCCGAATATCTTCGTTTGTAATTTGCACATAGCTTTAATTTTATTATTTCCTTAACTCGTTTATATGTGTATATAAAACTTCCAGTTTGTCTACGTTATTTTAGTCCTTTTATGGTGAACGTTTAGTTAAAAAAGCTTGGTGTTTTATATATTTATATATATATATATTTTTTACCTCTGTGATTGGCAGAAACGGAGTTTTCTTCTTTTGGTTTATTCCAGCTACAAAACCATTTTGAATTATTCACTTCACTGTCGGTCTTTTTGACAATATTACATTATAACCGATTACATCGTTGGGTTCATTATTGTCGTCATAATAATTAAACTTTTTTTTCTTAATAGGGTCCTCCAGGACCACCTGGACAAACTGGACCTCCAGTAAGTATTTTAAAAGATACAATAAAGTAAAGTGTCATCTACGCATGCTCTTGATTGGCCAGGCCCCGTGTATTTATAGGAGTATGGGCATCGTCATGATGACGTAAAATAATTTGTATTTTTTTTACTTTCTAGGGTTCGCCCGGACAAGATCTAATTGTGAGTATCTCGATGCACAACATAATTTATTGAAATGAAAAAGCTCATTGTAGATTACGTTAATAATATTCATACTTAGTAATGGATAAGGTGGGTTTGCATGCAGAAAAATGGATTGTCTATTTGGATTTTCTTAAATTTTATTATTTATTCTTTTAATCTCTGAACATCTCACAAAGGAATCCCTTCAGACTTCATTACACTGCATTGCACTGTATTGCATTGCATTGCACTACATTGCATTGCACTACATTGCATTGCACTGTATTGCATTGCACTGTATTGCATTACACTGTATTGCATTGCACTGTATTGCATTGCACTGTATTGCATTGCACTGTATTGCATTGCACTGCATTGCATTACATGGGGGTCGACATGACCAAAATCTGAATAGATAATGGGCACTTTTCGCGTTTTTGTATCTGCTGCGCATGGGCGAGTGGATATATTGCTGTCGTGCTGTTAAGTTAAGTTAAGTTAACAAAAGAATGCCTTCGGAGCCAATCAAAACATAGAATTAAACGATTGACTGACGACAACCTGCCCAAGCCAAAATTGTAAACCAAGTACTTCATGTAAGTCAATGCTATGGCAGCATGAGCGAAATCAGTTCAAGGAGTGAGAATATTTATTTCAAGAATAGAAGTTTTTACAAGCTTGGTAAGTATTTTAAGTCTGAATCGTAGTCAATTTTTAAATGTGATGTACTATAGACGTTGTTTGGAATGATGATAAGTTTTTGAAAGCCTCTTAATAGTCTTTGGACAATTTCATATTCAGACGAGGCAATTTATAGAGCGTTTTCACTCACGTGATCGGTGGCCCCATGGGGGTGGGGAAACAATACGAAATATTTGAATACGAAAGAGCTAATTCCCATACCGTACACCAATATGGCCGCCATTTCATTGTTTTCGTACACCAATATATGGCCGCCGTGACGTCAGATGAAAACGCTCTATATGGGCAACATGTTTACATGTATTCAGCAGTCTGATCGAGCTTTGTGAACTGACAAGGCTGTGCATTGCTGAACAGAAATGAAATTTTCTTCTAAGAAAACAAAACTAGCTTCATGATCAAGCAACAATGTGCAAAACTTCAAACTTGTGGTAGTCCACGAGCGAAATTATTTATATGCTATTAAATAAGATATTGTACAATAGTCAATTCAAATGTCAGTGACAGGCTACATATGTAGAGAGTGTGAAACCGAAACGGCAAGTCTTTATATTTATAATGGGGTAATTAAATTGTATGCTGCAGTTGTCAATGTCACGCGAAAATTTATGACATGAATGCCAAATATTTATTCTACCTTTTACTGCATGCATGCATATACAGTATACGTCTACTCTTGAAGAACAATTAATGTGCAATTGCTGGAGATCTTCGTTCACAACTTCATTATTTCTAAACTTTACATCAGTCATACTTCAGATGCTTGTTATCTCAAACGATTTTCCTTTACCTACCAACTGGATTGCATTATTATTTGACAAATTGTTGCAACAAAGTTATTTAAATACTTTAGTCAAATTTTGTGAGTTATTGGTGTACTGTATTAAAATTTGATTGGCCTACTAAACAATAACCATACTTTATTACCATAGGTTTTAAATAGTACCATTTATTTATTTAATAGTCAAGCTATTATCACACTTGCCTCCCACCACGAGGACCTAAGTGAAGCCCAATTTGATTGAGTTATAATATTTGAATGGGTGACCATGCACATATCTGCATGGGCTTGGGACTCATGCTTCTGTGCCGATATGAGTAGAGTTGTTAGTGCTCAACCTCATGTGCTTTGCTGGCTTTACTCTGAGTTCCTTTCTTAAGGTAAAAACACAGCATGGCTAGCATCGACAAAAATCTTATTCAGCTCTGAATACAAGGTCACTACAAGTACATACAGTAATTACAACATTGTTTTTACCATAGTAGCTATAGGCATGATTGAACGCAGTAGATACATGCATGTCTGGACATGCCTATTTTTCCCTCTTGCCCTTGCTCAAAAATATTTGTAAGAGCAAACCAAGGTCTTTTGGGTGGAATCTAAATAAACTTATAAAATCTACATAAAATTATCATAATTACGCATCAAGTAATACAGCGTGCAGGGTTATTGATACATGCTTAGAAAAGTATGATCTGTTTTTGTTCTTTTTGTATCTGCGCAGCAGATATATTGCTATCGTGGTGTGTGTCTGTTAACTTTTTTGTGTAACCACTGACCTGTATATAGTGTGCTGTTGTGTAACTATAATCAATGCGCGACGATTACATCAAGGCCAATCAAAGCTCATAATTTTTTGGTGTCACCTACGAGCTGTCAGTTTGAACGGTGGAAACAAGTATTTTTAATCCGATCGTATACAATATTTCGTACAAAGTTTTGATTAATACTACGATTTTCAGGGGTCTATTCTATACGATTTTTTCGAATTCACATATCTTGTACATAATTTAACGTTCTATCTAACTCTACGAGTTTCGTGAATGGCACAAACCTACAGACGATTCAGGGATACTTTAAAATGATTGCGTTTGACCGTACGCCAAGTAAATAGCGTAATAATGCAATTTGATATTTGCGCTAATGTCAGTTCAAATAGCCTTTTCTCCGTTGCTATTCTATACCATGTTTTCTAATTCACATACGTTGTACAGAATTTAACGCTCTATTTAACTGTAGAAGTTCCGTGAATGGCACAAACCTACAGACGATTCAGGGATACTTTAAATATGACTGCGTTTGACCCGATAATTGCCATTTGATATTTGGCGCTCATCTCAGTTCAAATAGATTTTTCTCCGTTGCTATTCTACGATTTTTTCTAATTCACATTTGTTGTACAGAATTAACGCTCTATCTAACGGTATAAGTTTCCAAAATGGCACAAACCTACAGACGATTCAGGGGTATACTTTAGACCCGCGGTGTCCGGCTCAACAGCCGTATTGGGATATATCTTCATGCAGTTAGCCGTTAAATTCTATATTTCCGACAAAGCTTTGCACTGAAACAGTAGTAAACTTGTGAGTGTGATCTACCACAGTTTTTGTGAGTCATGATAAAAAATTATTTTGGTCAGAGAACGTGTACTTTCTCTTTTATAATTATCTTATAAGATCTCGCTAAAATCTTATAAGATGTACGTGTAAAAATCTTATAAGATTTTTCTTAACATCTTACAAGATTTTCCAAGATCACACAAGATCTTACGAGATGTTGACAAGATTCTCACAGGCGCAGATACATGTACGCATAGCGGACCTTTTGTTTCTCTTTTAATTTTGTTTTACTTGTATTTACTCTTAGCTTTACAGTGATGCCTCTAAGGGACCTGGATACTATCGAAGTCAAAATAATATGGTACGTTACTTACTCACGGAATGATTTTTGTAAAATTTGGTCGTCCACACGGGAACCAAAAGAAATTATAGGGAGTTTAAGCAAATACAACGCGAACGTCGAGGACAACGTCCTTAATACAATAGAATTTTCCTCATACAACAAAGAAAATGAATAATTTTTAGACCCAAGAGTAATCCTAACGCTGTCCCCGTCCCACACATACAACGTTATTCAGATCATTTTCATGTCTTCAGGGCGGCGTTAACTCGTGAAACGACGAAACGTGTTAGTTGAGTTTGACTTAAAACTATGCGACAAAATCCGTTTAGAACTCTAAAGCTTTTGGTTGTCAAAAAACATACTTTAAGTATTCAATGCTACGTAAATGATTCGTAGTTTTTGCTAGATACCAAATTTTAGATTGCCGTCGTCGTCCCTCGTCGTCCTAGCTTGCTTAAGCTTCCTGATGATGTTCTTGTGGTGGTTGTGGTAATGGTGGCTGTGGTGATGGCAGTAGTGGTGGTTGCTGTGGTTGTTGATGATGATGATTATGACGACTATGATGAGAATGATGATGACGATAATGATGATGATGCGTATGTTTATGATGTTGAGGATGATGATTATGAGGATGATTTTGATGGTGATGATGCATGCTAGTGGTGATGGTGATGATGTTGACGACAATGGTGGCGATGTTATCGTTGTTGTACGTATTCAAATTGAGTCTTGTAGAGACGCACTCCTGCTTTTCGTAGCTATCGGCTGCCTTCTATTCTCGTCCAAAACCTTCTTCCACTTTTCTCACCTTGCATAAAAGGTCAAAAAAGAGGAAACTTGAAACGATACGCACCGTATCATGAACAGGTACAATATTTTCCATCTTTGTTTGTAGCCTGATGGTGAAGTTGATGACAACATGTTATCAGACTTATTTGGCGAGATGATCATGAAACCAAACGGAACCAAAGCCCATCCCGCTAGAACATGTGGTGACTTAAATATGGATTATCCTAAACTGAAGAGCGGTTAGTGTTCTTTACTTGTTGCGTAAGATGTTTATTTCAATATTGTATTTATTATATTTCTACGTTTATGACTATTCTACGATCCCTATGCACGTTGTTCATGTCAATATTTAGTACATATTATAATAATTTTATTGGGCATTGTGGTGTTTTTTTGCGGCTAAAATGGAGAATTCAGCTATCAGTTTTAACAATTCTAAATCACTAGGTTTGTTGTTTACGGAATTGTGTACTTTTCTTGTCAATACTTTGAAGCAAAGATTGTTTTGATGACAAATGTTGCGTTTTTCTGCCAAGTTTTACATGTAAGTTATGAGTGCGCCCGGGGCGCTTATTTAATTTTAGGAGGTCATTGGAGGGGGGGGCGCTTATTTGAGAGGCGGCGCATATTCGGGAGGGGGCGCTTATTTAATTTTTTAGCAAACACCGCAATCTGATTCCATAAAAACGCAGAACTTTAATAACAATCTTAACAAGAACAATAACAATAACAATAACAAGGATTTTAAAAAACCTGAAATCCTAGTTCTCTGCTCTAGTAGATAGAATGAAAGTTATATTTATAATGTAGCTAATTGTTCTCAATCAATAACAAGATTGTCGGGCGCAGCATCCTCGGCGTCCGACTCTGTGATTCCGTCGAAAGGGTCACGTTCACGTGATTGGGTAATAGCATGTTGAGGGGGGGCGCTTTTTTAAAAAAATGCAGTGGAAGGGGTGCGCTTATTGGAAGGAGGGCGCTTATTCGCATCATTACGGTATGCACATATTTATTGCAATGAAATACACGCTGGCTGGCGGGTTGGCGGCACTGTTCAAGATACTGTTTACTATACTGTCTTTAATTTTTTTCTAAATGTCCACTAAAATTATTATAATAGTAATACAGTTGATGTTCTTGGGCATAAATATGTTTTCGGCCCTTCTCAGAGCTAATTTTTAAAATGAGCCTGAGTCGGGCCAAAACCACAGCAAGACCCCTGATATTTTTAAATTTTTATTGAAGACCTCACTCTTGGTTATTAAGTAGTTATTCGTTGTTGATAATTATAGCAAGATCTACAAAGTTTGAAACAGGTTTATATCGTTAAAAATCTACACTTTTGACAAAGAGAGTGCTGTGAAGTGTTTATATGTTAGCTAGCCTGCGTGGCTGGCGATATTTGGAGTTGGAGCTTATCTACTGGGCTATATGTCAACCATCGTGCGACAATGTTGTCATGTTGGTATTCAGACGTTGCCATATCCTTTCTCACCAATTACTTAGGGTAAAGCGTGATGGAAAGTACAAAAACTTACACAAATTTCGACACCTCTTCGTCTTTATTCCAACATACTTCAAGCCACCACACCCATTTTACATACATCCACTACTAAATAACACCGCAGTTTACGCATTAGTACATCTCATGTGTTTTTATACAATATGCTCGAAAATCTATCCATAAACTAACGCCGATGGACGTCCCACTACCTACCTTATTTTATAAAATATATAATAAGGTGGTAATGCCAGGAGAGAATTGGGTATATTATAAGTAATATTCGGCATTTCACTCGATTACATAGCATGTTCTAAGGATTTTGGGTGAAGGAAAATTCGAGTGTAGAATATATACATTTTAAGACCAAACCGGGACCAGTTGCGAAAAATGCAACTACACAGGCCTTCCGGCAGGAATTGAACCCACGACCTTGCGATTCTAGTGCAATGCTCTGACCACTGAGCCACGGAGGGCGTTGCCGAGAGCTTGATCGCGAGTTCTGTATATATAATAAGGTGGTAATGCCAGGAGAGAATTGAGTATATTATAAGTGATATTGGGCATTTCACTCTATTACATAGCATGTTCGATTACATAGAACTCTCGATCAAGCTCTCGGCAACGCCCTCCGTGGCTCAGTGGTCAGAGTATTGCACTAGAATCGCAAGGTCGTGGGTTCAATTCCTGCCGGAAGGCCTGTGTAGTTGCATTTTTCGCAACTGGTCCCGGTTTGGTCTTAAAATGTATATATTCTATATTTATTATACACTTGTTGACTGGCGCCGAGGGAAACATCGAGTTTTACGGACCCGAAGGCTTCAATGTCACCCGAGGGCTTTAGCCCGAGCGTTTAGCGTTTTGTTATATACCAAAGACTTTTAAAATAGCAAACTGACTCGAAACTTGTAAAAGGCAAAAAGACTTACCAAAACACTTCGAAACTTGTAAAAGGCAAAAAGACTGAACAAATACACCAGACTCAACAAGTACAAAGAACAGCTTAAATTTATCCAGATTTTCTTCAGACCTTCTTTGAAGATATGTATAGATATTCTTTCCTTTGGAAAATGGACTATTTCGTACCAAACAAGCTCGAAACAGCTCTTGTTTTCAAAATGTTCCGAATAGTCCAAAGTTCTTGATCTGATGCAATAATCATTGTGTATTCACGTGAACAACGCATGATTAAAGCTGACGTCAGAGGGAAACATTGCACTGTTTCCTTCTTCGTTGTTGACGTCAGAGGGAAACAGTGCAATGTTTCCCTCGGCAGAAAGAAACATTGAGTTTGTTGAACAACACGTGACCATGATTTGACCAATAGGATTTCATATTTGGCAAACGAAAGTCTTTGGTATATAACAATTTTATTTCTTTGATTTTGCCACTGCTAAATTACAAAGACGATCACAACAACAACAACAACAACAACAACCCAGACTTTTTGTGTGTGTATCCTTATTCGCTTTGTTGAGCCAGATAAACGGCCTTAAAGGTGAAGTAATACGAGCAACAAATTGCTGCAACATTGTTGCGTTGCAAGTTGAATAGCGTTGTTGCACGTATTACCACCCACCCAAACATTGTCACGCAACAATGATTATGTTGCAAGTTGAATCACTGCAGCATGCATGTTGCAGCAAGTAGAGCTGGAGTCTACTTTTTACTCGGGCTACCGCAGGTAGACGAGTCTAGGTTTCCGTCGTGTTGTTGTTGTTTTTTGGGGGTCGCGATATTGCCCCAGCAGGCTTTGCGAAACCGAGATTTCACTTTCATGGCGAGTTGTCTCTTGAACGAAGCTTTTCTTGCCATTTTATCGATGTTTTTGAATATTTCCACGACATTTCTTGGCACACTACCCAGCAGTCGTCTCAAACAAAGATATCAGAGTAGTCGGGCTGTCAGCGAATCAAGGTGTATTAAAATTAATTGGAAACTTTAAACTGAAGGAGTGAAGGACGTCAGAGAACAGTCATGTCTAATAATTACGAAACCGAGGTTTGGCCGAGTTGTCTCCGGATGATCAGTGGTTGTCTCTATTGAACGAACCTTTTATTGCCATTTTGTCGATGTTTTAATATTTGCAAGACATTTCACTGTTTCTCAGTTGTTTGAGTAGCTTTGCAAATGACCGAGTTATAGTGGATCAGTTAATGCGGTCAATTCATCATAAACATGCTTACAGAGGCTTTACAATGTTTACAACTGCACACGCCGGCGATCGCGGTAGACCTAGTACGCAAAAGATGACGAGCTATTTCAAAACAGGTTGGTTCTGGCCTTGCTGCTTTATAGTCCGACAACCACAAAATGCAAGTATAATAATAAGCACCGAATAGAGCAAATACCGGTAAGATAATAAGATATCAATATGTTGAACATGTTCAGTGCATGTCTAGATATCGCGTGTCGTATTACATTTGGAAACGTGTGTTTTAAAACATGTTTAAATATTTTCTATTTGTCCGAATTTAAATAAATTCTATATCAAAATGATCGCTTGAATTTTCCGAATCCGACACTATAGGTTTTGTCTTACTAAATATATTAGATCCGTTGTTTAATTTTCAGGAAAACGGCCTTGTTTACATTTATACTATTAGCAAACCTTCGCCGCTTCCTGCACCGCAGCAGTTCATACAAGACGAATCATTGCCATTGTCAAGTAGTCTTGCTAGAGTACGCACAGGCTACGCGAAGCTTTCAGAAATCGGTAGCCCGCGTGAACGCCTGAGCATGCGTCTTGTTTCAACAAATTTTGTCAGCAAAGTTGCGTTGCAAGTTGAAGAAAAATGTTGCCCGTATTACCTCCCATTAACATGTTGTTTGTATTGTTTGTATTAGGTGATTACTGGGTTGATCCTGATGTTGGCTGCAAGGACAACGCCATCCTAGCATACTGTGATTTCGAGAAGTTCCTAACATGCATTCAGCCTCACCATAGCTTAATAGAAAACCACGACGGCAGACAGGTAAGGCGACATAAAGATAACCAGCGTAGTCGTAGTGGTGATGATAGTGATTGTGGTGGTGGTAGTAGTTGTGGTGGTAAGTGGTGATGATGGTAGTAGTGGTGGTGATGATGATGGTAATGGTGGTGAAGATGGTAGTAGTGGTGGTGGTATAATGGCAGTAGTGATAATGGTGGTAGTGATGATGGTAGTGGTACTAGTGATGATGGTGGTAGTGATAATGGTAGTAGTGGTGGGTGGTACACAGTAAATTTTTCGGAGTAGATTCAACTCCAATTGGTGTTAATCTGTCACCGTTTGTACTCCAAACGATGACAGAATGACACTAAATGGAGTTGAATCTACTCTGTAGAATTTACTGTGTACTAGTGGTCGTGGTGGTGGTGGTGGTAGTAATGGTAGGTGAGATTGATAAGAGAGTAGCGAACCGGCACGAGGTCCCCACTTAGCAAAACTCATACATATACCAATAAATTAAATGCAAATACTATTAATGGTGGTTCTATTTACTACAAAATGCGCCACTCTTCGCACGGACCCGAAACCCAACCGCTCGAATTCAATAAATCAGGTGACGTCGATTTTACCAGTGTGTTCTATTTTGGAGGGAACGGACAACTGACACGGAAATCGTACAATTTTAATTTGTTATCCAGTTTTGGACAATTTTCTCTCTTAGTGTGGTGGGGAAAAGAGGGTCCGATTTTTTGTATACGCTTTTGTAGCGGGCAAGTGCTGTCGGCTAAACTGCAGTCTATGTAGTGCGGTGATTTGCATTGCCTTCGTTGTCACTTGGGTCTCCTTCACCGGTAATTAATTTGCAAAATTTAAAAATTTAATTTTCTGGGAAATTAAAAAACATTTTCTTACAAGTTAATTACATAGTCACCTCGAAATCCTTTGTTTCAAGAGGGACGATTAACGTCGTATTTTCCTCTTCAATACTGGATGAGGGACGTTTAGTTCTACACGTTCCTCATCCAATATTGATGAGGGACAATTAGACTAAACGTCCCTCATTACTATATTAATGAGGAAATCGTCCCTCCTCATAATAATGCTAGTAGATTGACACACTGCGAAAGGGTATGAACACTGTTAACAAAAGGACGTCTCTCCTATTGACTGTGATCTGAACAACCCTGTAGCTCAGTCGGTAAAGCGTCCGACTGCTCTGTCAAGATTGTTGCAATGCTGAATTCATCCTCTATATTAAAACCTGTTTTAGCCTCCAAAAGTTATGGGATAATACGGTCCTCGGGACTTCCACAACCCACTAATTACCCTTAATGTCATGCATATACGTATAAAAATACTAAAATTAATCACCCGCTTACAGCAAGAACATTAAACTTATTTTGTTGTATTTTCTTTACCAGTTCACATACCCAACTAGCGTCGCCCAATTGTCTTTCCTCCGTATGTTAAGTAGAAGCATTAAACAGAGAATCACTTACGAATGCCTTAATTCTCGTGCGTGGGACGAAAACATGAAAAAATCAATCGAGTTAATTGGCGATGATGAGGTGAAGATCAACGTGAACACCCTTAACAAACCAGACGTCACAACGAACGAGTGCAATGTAAGTAGTAAAAAAGTTTTTTATATATAGTTATTTGGGTGAAGTTTCATATAAGGTCTCGAAATGACGTCACACAGACCGTTAGACCTGCGCTAAACGTCGCCGACAATAGACGAATTTTATTCTGACGGATTTAATTGTTTGAATTTTATTCGACGAAAGTGCGACGTATAACTCGATTAAATTCGACACACGAATTAAATTCGCCTCGGCAATTACTGGTTGACCGAGGCCACTTACAAAATTAATACCTTTCTAAATTTGAACTGACCAATCATCTTTGACAGTTCTTAGACTTGCAGCAAATTAAGCTAAAAAGGTACAGGATCTGTCAATTTTCTCATTTTTGTTAAAAGCGTGAAGAAAAAGCTTTTAAGTTTTAAAAGCGTGAGATAAACTGGAAATGCTGATTCATTCAGTTTGTAATCATGCATGTGGCCTCGGTTCGCCTGTTCGAGTAGTAAATTCGTCCGAGTCAGACGGATAATGCGACGATAGTGCGTGTTCGAGTTTCACGACGAATTATCGTCGCGTCGAATTAAATGTTCTGTCTCCTGTCTGTGACGATTCGGCGCCATGTTTTCAAAGAATTTTCAGACTCCTTGAGTCCAGGTAAAAACTATTAGTCCATTACATTCGACTGAACTTCGACGTTTATTTAACTCGACGTCGCCTTAGCGACGAAGTTAATTCGAGTTAAATTCGTCTGAATTAAATTCGTCTATTGTCCGACGTTTAGCGCACGCCTTAGCACTAAAACGCGAATTTAAAGGGTATTGGCAATAAAAATTAAGTTTGTCTCATTTGAAAGAACTCGTCAAATGGTATAAGAAGACCTTTTACAATTTTTCCGTTTCTGTTTTGGTTTTGGAAATATTTCGACCAAACTCAGCGTGCTGTCCGCCATCTTGGAATTATTTTCGATATGCAAAATTATGCATGTGACGACATAAGCAGGGTATAAAGTGAAATTTTTATCTTGCCAACCTTATGACATTATGAGCTAGAAACTCGATTTTTTGTTGCGCTATTTCCATTTTAAATTGACCCACAACATTTAAAAAGCCTTCCGTAGAAATTTGGGCACCCACAGAGTAGTTTCATCAGGTTTACCCTGCTTTTGACGTCACCAATTTCCTAGTTAATTAGACCCAATATTACAACAAGATGGCGGACAGCACGCTGTATTTCGTCGAAATATTTCAAAACACAAGAAAGATACAGAAAAATTACAAAAGGTCTTCTTATACCATTTGGCGAGTTCTTTCAAATGGGACAAACTTAATTTTTATTGTCAGTACCCTTTAAAATCAAGTTCTACAGAAAGCGTTATTGACATAGTTATGGTTGGGGGGCTAAAATAAGGGATTAGGTTATAATCGATGCAATTAACGCACCAGGCGGAAATCGAAGTCTGGTTAAAAAGATTATTGCCCAGCAAACTATTGTTGAATTCAAACAAGAAACTAATAATCAAACATATTAAATTTTATTGACTGACGTTTCGTTACTGTCCAGTAACATCTTCAGTGTGAAAGGAATAATTTACAGCGGTAGATTATAAATAACTTAACTGATACATAACTAGATGGTGACAGAAAATACTGAGACGAGAAGCGAGATATCGGAAGTAAAACAAGGAAGGTTTTTATACTTCTGTCAAGAAGTATAATGAAGATGAATAATGAGACAGGCAAAAAAAAATTTAAAAAATAATTTAAAAACAATAATCAAAATAAAGATGGAGGAAAACATTTAGTGTTTTTGGTTAAGGACAGATTAGTCTTTGAAATTAGTAAACTTTCCCGAATAAGAACTTCAAATGGAGAAGTACCGGAAGCTAAAACAGAAAAGTCGTCAAACGAAATAGGGTGACCGGATAATTTATGGTGTGCGAGCACTGCCGAAAGGCAAGAGTTGGATAGAGCTTTTCATGTATAAGGCGAGATGGCCATGTGTCTTGTCAATAAAATTTAATATGTTTGATTATTGGTTTCTTGTTTGGATTCAACAATGCCTCTTTTAAGAATAGTTTGCTGGGCAATAATCTTTTTAACCAAGATTAGGTTATCTTGAAATTACTGGATAATTTATATGAAACTTCAGTTGTGTTGTCTTCTACTATCCCCCTCTCACACCCGTCGCACTTTTGAAAACTTTATTTCAGGTCCATGACGATTTGTGGCACAAAACTCAATTTGAATTCGACACAAAACGAAGATATACTTTGCCCATCATCAACCTCGAAGCATTTGATATCGGAAAGGAATCTCAGAAGTACAAACTCCACGTTGGGTCTGTTTGCTTTCAACACTAATTGATAGGGATAGAGTAATTGCGATAAAGACAAGGAATTCCTGAATTGGTCACATGAGAGCAAATTTTGTAAAGTTCACTTTTTTCCTACGAAGCAAAAACCCTAAAGTGTTTAGGATAGAAAATAAATGAAATTATAACCAATTGTTTCTGCCATTCGTGTTGAATGGGTTTAGTTATTTTTGTTATTATACAATTATTCAGTTTTTGATTACATGTAAGTATTATTTCGTATTGGTTGGCATTGCCCTCGCCTCTATAGTCGTCGGCGCTTGTATTAGATATGTCTTTCTTTATCCATAAAAGCGATAGAATTGTCTAAATTATACCGTCAATAAAAAGACTTCACAAGCTTTTGGATGTGCGTTAAGCACTGTTTCTTAACTAGGGATACGAGTTATAAATTTAGAGTATTTTACAATAAAGTATATTTGAATGGCGGCAGTTGAGTTGCTCTCAAACAGACTGTCCTCGCCCCGGTAGTAACGCAGGCTACGCCCCGGTGCCCGCTCATGAGGGGTGGTGTTCAGTTGATAGTTGAACGTTGGCATGTTTGCACGGGCGTAGAGGGAAGCTGAATTCACGCTACTGTAACGGTTTATACTTCAGTGATACGTTGTGTATGAAAGTTTTATCCCGTCGGACTTTATCCACAGTCGAAACACCGAACTAGTCCATTTAGGCCGGTGGCTGTGCCTCGATATTCTTAAAGTGCCTATAACCCCTAGAATGTTTTTAGTTTTCCAAGTAGTAGAGCCAAAATTAGCTGAATAGTTATTTTACAGTTTTTGATTTATATTGACATTTAAGTACCGCTATTAGCAAGAAAAAAACGCAAATTAAAGAGAACTGGGACGAGCAACGCGATGACGTAGCTTAAGTTAAGGGACGCGAGTGAAATTCCTTTCGTCAAGTCGGATTCGTTAGAACACCCAAAAACAACACATCTATCTGGCATTTTTTTCGCTTCGATGTCAGCGTATACAACATTGCAACAGAACCAACACTGTCACTGAGAAAATTCCGTCCCTTAAGCTACGTCACATCATGTAGGTACCAGGCTCTTTGCAATTTGCAAATATTTCTAGCGGGATATGCAAAATAGCGATTTCTTGCAATATCTTCGAAACGAATGGACCAAATTAAAAACTGTAAAAGAACTATTCAGCTAATTTTGGCTCTACTACTTGGAAAACTAAAAAAATTCTAGGGGTTATAGGCACTTTAAGTTTGGCTGGACACATTTAAAGAATAAGATTTCTTTAGTGGAAATGCAATTAAATGCGATGCAGATGTGAAATCAACTAATTGGCCCCGGAGTTAACAACCAGTTTCGTCAAAAAGGGGGTGTGCTAAATAATGACGTCATATGTAGTTGGAAAAAATATAAATTTTGGAAATGTGCAAGTTAAACATTTCTGCCAGATAGATCTAGATAAGTGGACAAAAAAACTCAATTGCACTGATTACTCTCAGTCATTCGTTACGGAAATATCGTTGACCAAAGTTTTTGAAAAATGCTGACTAAGCATTTTTATCTATTTTGTATCTCTAAATGGTTCATTGTAACTCGTTTATTTTTCTACCAGCAAAGCTTCTATTGAGAGACCATCTTTAAGAGAATGGTCTAAAATACTTCTTTTGCCCTAGTACCTTAAATTCAGCACTCCAGTCTGTCCATTAAAGGATGATAGTTTTTCTCTTAAAATGGTAATCGACAAACTGTGGAAATCAAGTTAAAATTAAACGTCCAGGAGAAAAACAAGAAACGTTGCTAATTATTTCTTCATTTCTGCCACAACTATTTTAATTGTCCAGTTTTTAGGCACCTCAGAAGGTCATTGTACTACAAAATAAGCGTTTAGTTGTTCTTTTGCTTTGATATACTATTGATTGAAGTGGCATTTTGATACTACGCTTATTTTTTAAGGATCTGGATGATTCATTGAATGCTTAGGAGTGTGGCAGAAAATCTAATTTTTGCTTGCTCTCCAAATTTTTCTACACATTTTTTAAAGAAATTTACCATCTTTTGATGCACACCTGGAGTGCCGAATTAAAGATACTAGTGCTATGTAAATCTTTTAAGCCTTTCTCTAAGAGATGATCTGTTAACAGGAACTTTACTGGTAGAAAAATAAAGGATTTGAAATGAACCATTTGGACATATAAAACAAACAAAAAATGCTTAGTCAGCAATTTTCAAAAACTTTGGTGTACGATAGTTCTGTAACGAATGACTGAAAGTAATTAGTGCAATTGAGTTTTTTTGTCCACTTATATAGATCTATCTGGCAGATATGTTTAACATGCAGATTTCCAAAATTCATATTTTTTCCAATAACAGACGACGTCATTATTTAGCACACCCCCCCTTTTGAACAAATTGGTTGTTAACTCCGGGGCCAATTAGTTGATTTGGCATCTGCATCGCATTTAAATGCATTTTCACTAAAGAAATCTTATTCTTTAAATGTGTCCAGCGAAACTTCATTTCTAGGTAGTTTTTGACCCACAGCCGCCGGCCTAATTCGTTTTGTTTTGGCCTATTTGTTTTTCGTTGGCGCCAACGACATCGCCGCCAAACGTTCCATACATTTGCTGTAAAGACAGACTTACTTATCTTCTCTCCTACTTTTAGAACCTCGCATATGGATGGGATTTCTTAACTGGCTAAAAGTAACAAATCACATTGCGAATTCGTACGCAGCTAAACCAATCAGAAACCTTGGTATACGCTGGTGCCTACCCGCGCGTGTGACCGTTTTAGACGTCGCATTTAATTTGTTGAATGAAACCAGGTCTGGATTTAACTCATCGAGGGCTTACCCAGAGGTGAATAAAATCGTCTGGCGTTAGCCAGCATAAAATACTGAAAGAGTTAGTGTGCGGAGATTTTGCAATGTCTAAGCCAGGCTCTTGTTGGGGTCGTCTTTGAAGCCCAAACCCAAGCCAAACGCTTTCAACATTTCATCCAACATCGTTCAACATTGTTGAATTCGACCGTGATTCAACATGTTGAAAGCGTTTGGCCACCCTGTTGAATGATGTTGAACGAAATTTGAACATGTTCAAATTTTCGTTCAACATGCGTTCAACAATATGTTGAACGGTGTTGCATGAAATGTTGAAAGCGTTTGGCCAGGCCTTTAGGCTTTGGCATGGTTTTATCCAGGTTGGTCTTTTTTCAGGCCTAAGGGGAGATAGGTTTGTATATATTAACTATGGTTTGGTAGAGGGGCTGAACTTCGAGTGCCGAATGCGCGAGAAACCTAGGGGGGTCCGGGGGCATGCTCCCCCTGAAAATTTTGAAATCTAGAGTCTGAAATGGCATTTCCTGCGTTTGGGGGAAGATTTTACAGAATCCTAAACGTTATAAAACCTTTACCGCCCACAACAATTTTTTCATTCATTTCTTGCCATTTCTTGTCATCAAATGCCATTTCTTGTCATCAAATACTAATACGGGGAGTACTTCATGAAATGAGTTTAGAGCTATCACGGTATCACGGCACGATTTTTACGATTTTCATCAGGATTGTCACCCTGCAGTGATATGGAATTTTCAAAATGCTGTATATCGAAGATGTATAAATATTCAACGTATAATCACCCTTACCTTCGGCGCAAAGGCAGGGGGGCTCAGACGCCCCTTTTTTCCGCCGCCTATGCTAAGGGCACTATTAAAGGGGTCGTCTTTTTGAGTAGAGGTGGTCTTCAGGCCTTGGGCTCTCCTTTTTGAACCCAAGGGTCGTCCTTGAGGTTTAGGGGTCGCCTTTCTGAGGCGTAGAGATGGTCTTTTTAAAGTATCTATAAATTCAAATAAGATATTACTCATGGATTCTATGTAACGTGAATAGTTGAATGCCTAAGATCGCCAGAAAATTTGCAGTATATAAACGTGTACGTTCACGTTGCCATGGCAAACAACTTTTTAATTCTCATCTGAACTTATTTAGGTTTACAAAAGGATTATGATATTGTATATGAATAAATGATTATTTCAATCTTGAGAATTTAGTGATTGATTGATAGATTATTGATTGATTGATTGATTGATCATCGATCAATTGATTGATTCATTGATTCATCGATTCATTTATTGATTCGCGTCAGAATGTACTCGCATGTTGTGTTTGTCTCGCGTGTTTCGTCACGTATTTAAGATTGGTTTCCAAGGACGCAAATGCACACGGATGACGGATGAAAAAGTTTGGAAAATATGGCACATATTTTTGCAGCGAGTGCGAGTGGCAAGCGTAGTGACGGTATGTGAAGTTATACTGCAATATAAAATTAACAACAGCTGATATTTCAGGAACAATAACTTTTCAAAACTCTCTGCAAATATATTTAATAATAAATCAGTTGAAACTATTAAAATTTGCTTTAATATTTGTTTGTTTTCTTAGAATCCGTTAATTCCAAGTTGCAGAAAGAAATTACTCTGAAACTCATTACAGAACATAACATTGTAAATAAGTCTTCAATGTCAGGAGATGATATGTAAGAAATATAAAGCAGTTTATTAATACACTTCACAGGCAGAGGATGCAGAGTGAACCGGGGTGTCAGACAGAGACTGTCCTCCATGTGACAGAAGTCTTTGCAATTTTTAGAAAGTTAATACGGTTGTCAGAACTTGAAAATGGTTTGTATATTTTTTTTTTTACATTTTTTTTTTTTTTTTTTTTTTTTTTTTTTTTTTTTTTTTTTTTTTTTTTTTTTATTTTTTTTTTTTTTTATTTTTATTTTTTTTTTTTTTTTTTTTTTTTTTTTTTTTTATTTATTTTTTTAAAACAGGGATGCTAGGAGATTTGGTACAGTGGTGTAGGAGAGGGGGGTTGGGGGTCACAGCCCCCCCAACATTTTATGTGGGTGGGCTGGAATATCTTTCAGTCCCCCCCCCCTTAAAAAACTCAACTGTTTAGTCTGCCAATGGTTATAGCCGAGGTCATGGCATTGTTGATTTTAGAGATGGGGAGCTGAAAAAAGACACTAGTGGGTACAACACTACGATGTTGGCTATTTATTAGTCAATTTGCGTGACAGTGAGTGCTAACAGAGGATCGATTAAGCAATATTATACCATGCATCTAGTTTTAAAAGAAAAATATATACTGTAGTCCTTAGTATTGTTACGAATAAAGACTGTAAATATTATTTTTTAACATTTGCCGACAGCCAAATATTAACCCCCCCCACCCCCCCCCCCCCAATTTTACTTTGCTATAGCCTTTGCCCACCCCCAATATTTCCAATATTTCACATCTTCCTACACCACTGTTTTGGTATAAATTTGCTCCCTCCTGTTTTGCACACATGTGCCAATATGCACACTCTATATTTTATTTATGATTTTGTATTTCTCTTTAATAAAACCTTGCTCATAACTACCCCCAAAACGCTGGAAACAGCATTTCCAAAACCTATTGGGATCTCTCTAGAATTCTCTTGCACCTCGCACCCCTGTTTCTAAAATCCTGGATCCACCCTTGAAAATTACATTTGTTACTAGAGCTTTTCCTCCTTGAACAGCTCTGCAATTCCACTGAGGGCTGTTTCCTGTGTTCCAAGGGTGATTTTTGAATTTTTGAAATAACATCATTAATTACAATTATTTGAAATTTTTGAGCACCTACAGTAGTTTAATTAAAGCACCCAATCAATGTACACACCAGTTGGGGTCTGAAACCCAGTCTAGATACAGCCCTGGACAGCTAGCTTACTGTAGACTTAATATAATCTTAAAGTGCCCCCCCCCCCCCTCTCCCCCCCCCCAAAAAAAAAAAAAAGAAGAGGCCCCTGAAAGTATAGTGGTAAATTTGAGATGTCTTAAAAATTTCCAAAAGTGCCCCCCATAAATAAATGTGATGTCATCTGTACACTGATTAATTAGTGAACTGTTAGTTCATGATGTCTTTAATATTATGTTTCTAAACATTTTAAGTTTATGATTAAAGTTTTTGGGCATCGACATTTAAACAATTGTTCTTTCACAGTGTTGAAACTTTAGGGAAGCTGAGTCATATACGTCTTGATCGACTTCAAATTTCAAAAATTGAAAATCTCGAATGTTTGGGACCTGTGACCAATTTATATCTACAGCAGGTACATGTAAAAAGCTTAGCAAAATTATATTGTTTGGTTGGTATAGTATAGTTATATATCCCAAGCATATATAGGGAGAGAGCACTGCCCCAACCAATCATTTTGTTTGGGGGCTGGGGCACCAATGCCCTCTAATAGTTCGATTAACGCTTTCCTTAATTTGTTTCCAATAATTAAATAATATGACCATATTATTTTGATTTCTGCATATTTTAACCTAAAAATGCACTAAGAATGCATCTCAGAGCTTCAAAAAATAGAAAATATTAACACCATTGTGCCCCACCAATAATTCCTATTTCCTATCTTCCACTGCCCATGTGATGGGACCATGCAAAATTAGAGGAAAGTTTAATGCCACCAGATTATAGAGCGGATAAGCTAGTGGGTCAATTACAAAGTAACTGTAATAATGTAATTGGGCCATGTAACCTCTAAAGACTGCTTTCTAATAGGTAAAATATTGGCACACTTTTAGCATGCATGCGCACTTCCGTGAGATTTAGCCCTAAATTTAAATTGATGGTTACCTATAGCCCATCTTCATTTTCAGGCCCCTGGAAATGAGGATGCTTATAGCCTGGTATCCTAGCCCAATTTCAAAAGAAATAAGGGCCAGGTAACCACTAATTACAATCTCGGGTCATTCAGGGCTAATTATCCACTTGTACGTCTGCACATGCCTTGAATGCGTGAAAGTTTCAACCAATGGGAAAGCAGAAATCTTTAGTGGTTACCTGGCCCATATTCTTTGATTGGGCCAAGATACCAGGCTAGGATGCTTATACCCCAATTTACTAATTGGGCATGGGCACCAGGTGGTGCCAGAATGTAATATTTTTTTACCATTTTTAATCTCTTATGTCATTTCCCCCCTCTATTTTCCTCACAGAATTGCATCCAATGTCTCGAGAACCTGGAAGCTTTGACAAACCTCCGGTATAGACGTAGCTTGTTTCTTTATATACTGTTACACTTAAGAAAGAAAGTAGAAAAGAAACTTCAAGTTGCATTATGCCTTCCTTACGTTGTTGCATGACCACGTAATTTATAGTGACCAGTGGCGAACACCGCTGCCAAACGTTTTGCGTATGCGAGCTCAGAAAAAGAGCGGGAAAACACTGAAATATTTGGACTGGTCCGAGAGTCCGACACAAAAGTTAAAATTATATACAAGTATACTACCGAAAAGATAAGGTAGATCATTTGTGCATGGCTTCTTTGTCAATATTGTAACATATTCTGAATTTACCCCTTCGTAATTTTCTTTATTCTTTTTTTAAAACACAAATGAATAGTCGAGTCTTACTTAGTCTTCGCTGTCTGGTTGTTGTCACCACGGCTTCTCTTGATATTTATTCTAGAGAATTCACGCATGCGCAAACGTTTGGCAGCGGTGTACCAGTGGCGTAGGAAGCAAGTTGATCAGTTGGAGGGCCACAGCTTCAAAAGGGCACTTTGTTCAGGTAGAACTTCAAAAGGACACTTGAAACACATGTTTTATCATAAAAAGGGCACTTTTCTGTTGCAAAAATGGCACTTCATGACAAAGTTGGGGGGCACATGCCTCGTCCCCCCCCCCCCTCCCCGGGGGTGGGGGGGGGGGGGGGGGGGGGGGGGTGGGGGGGGGGGGGGGGGGGTGGCCCCCCCACCGATTCCTACGCCCCTGATAGTGACCAATTTATTATCAATTTACCGAAAATCACGTTTTACCGTGCAGAATCTCTGTTTTATACCGACCTTGTAAGGCCTGGTTTATATACGTTGCACAATCGTCGCATTAATTCACGGACAAATTTAATTCATATTAACTTAATTCGTCGATTAGGACTTCGACGTCATTGTGACTTCGTTTTATGCGACGAATTTAATTCAGACGAATTAATTTAATGGTTTGTATTTAAGCGAGCGAGGATTTTGCCGAAACGAGAAGACTACAGTACAAAAATTAAATATTTAACAGCATTAAAAATTTATGCGTTTAATTCGATAGGACGTTAGGCGTCGTTTATTCGTTTGAATACAACAACTGAATACTACGGATGCAACGTACGTCTTAGACGATTGTGCGACGTATAAATCAGGCCTAAGACAAATCGCATGCAAAATTGCACTGTGTAAATTTGATTTTCAGCAAGTAGAATACTGCGCACGGGCCGAATTTTTCTTTGTTTTCTGAGCACTGACTGAGCAAAACCAATTGTATTTCAATCTCTCGTCTTGTATTTACTGTAATTAAGTACTTATACGTTTGTGTTGTACAGATTCCTTGCTTTGGCTGGTAACAGAATTAGGAAAATTCAGAATCTCAAAGTTTTAAAACAATTGAAATTTCTGGATTTGTCTTTCAATTGCATTGAGAACTGTGATGCAGGTTAGTTAGTATAACAGTTATTCAAAGCTTGTAATTGATTGTTATAAAAGTCAAAAGTTACGTGAAACACCCAGTGTAGCTTTGTAAAAGAAACAGAAACCGAATCTTAGTAAGTCATCAACTAATTTTTATAGATCAACTTCCACTGTGTCTTTTTGTATTATCTTTAAAGGGCAACCCTTGCACGAGCAACGAGGGTTACAGGTAAATAATGTTGCATTCTTCTTTTCTTTTCTCTTCTTTTCTTTTCTTTTCTTTTCTTCTCTTTTGTTTTGTTTTGTTTTGTTTTGTTTTGTTTTGTTTTGTTTTGTTTTGTTTTGTTTTGTTTTCTTCTATTTTCTTTCCTTCCTTCCTTCCTTCCTTCCTTCCTTCCTTCCTTCCTTCCTTCCTTCCTTCCTTCCTTCCTTCCTTCCTTCCTTCCTTCCTTCCTTCCTTCCTTCCTTCCTTCCTTCCTTCCTTCCTTCCTTCCTTCCTTCCTTCCTTCCTTCCTTCCTTCCTTCCTTCCTTCCTTCCTTCCTTCCTTCCTTCCTTCCTTCCTTCCTTCCTTCCTTCCTTCCTTCCTTCCTTCCTTCCTTACTTCCTTCCCTCCTTCCTTCCCTCCTTCCTTCCCTCCTTCCTTTCTTAAGCTTCCTTCCTTCCTTCCCTCCTTCCTTAATTAAAGGTCTTTAATTAGAATACATCAGACGTGTATCTTTACAATCAAATTACTCCTAAGGATTTTTCAATGTGGCTGTGTCGAGGCATATCAAAGGCGCTTTAAGCAGCCGCCATACGACACAGTTCAGACCACGGATCCCAGCTAAGCCTTAGGTGTTGATTTTACGGAGGGAGGAAAACCGGAGAACCCGGCGAAAAACCCTCGGAGCACAGGAGAGACCAACTAAACTCTACTCACATGAGTCCCAAGCTCGAGAACGGGGTTGTCACCCATCCAAATACTAACCCCATCTAACCGGGCTTAACTATTGGTGCGAGGTAGCGCCCTAACAGCACACGCCATCCGTGCTCCCCTTCCTTCCTTCCTTCCTTCCCTCCTTCCTTCCTTCCCTCCCTCCTTCCTTTCTTCTTCCCTTCTTTACTTCAGTCTTTTTTCTTTTCTTCCTTCCTTCTCTTTTTTTAATTATTTTTTCTTTTTTTTAATTCTTTGTTCATTTTTTAAAATTTCTTCTTTCATTTTTTCCCTATCACTTATTCAATCATTCTTTCATGTATTCATAGGTTTATTTATTTATGGGAGGCATGGGTGAGCACAAGCTGGTTGGTACTTGGATGGGTCTTGTGCCTCGAGGGTTTTTCACCGGACCGGGTTCTCCGGTTTTCCTCCCTCCGCAAAATAAACACCATCAAGGATAGGAGTGGCACCCCCCCTGCCTTAGGGTAGTGGCCAACGAAAGAGGAGCCTTCTGGCTACCTCCGACCAACCACGACTTATTTATTTATTCATTCATTCTTTTTTCTATTCATTTATTCGATTGTTTGTTTGTTTGTTTGTTTGTTTTATAATTAATTCGTTAATTAATTCATTTATTGATTCATTCATTCATTCATTCTTCCTTTCGTTGTATTTTTTAGTTTCTCTTTAAATCTATCCACCAAGCAGATCCATTTATCAGTTTATCTTTCCGGCTTCATTCAGTCAAAACGTTTTTTCTTTCACCTTTAGAAACAACGTAACCCAGACATTACCGAATTTAAAGGAACTAGATGAAATTCCTGTCAACAGACTAAAACATACAAAAGATGACCGTGAAAGGTAAGTTTGAAAAGTAAACGGAAACTGTTGCAGATCTGAAACCAGCTAATAATTGTTGAGACGCTTATAAGAAGAGGTGCTGCTTTTTTTCTGAAACTTTTAGTTCTGATGAAGACAGTGTTGGGTTTGACGACGAAAATGATAGAGAAATTATTGATGATTTTGAAGAAGGTTCGTTAATGAGATTTCTATATGTTTACCAAAAGTCGAAAATGTTAACCCTTTAGCCGGCAGTGTTGCCATTTGGCAACTTAGATATTTTACTCTGCATGCATGTTTAACGCCAAACGTCGATTTTACTCGACAAGTGGAGGCCTCGTGGTAACCTGCTGGGTAAAGGGTTAAAGTGCCTATAAACTCAAATACGATATTACTGATATGGATTCTATAGTAAAGTCAACAGTTGAATGCCAAAATATTTTCTGACTTTGTAATTCAAAAATGGTAATGAGGATGACGTCAATGTAGGCATTAAGCCGGATTTGTGTGTGTTTTTGTATCTGCGCAGCAGATATATTGCTATCGTGTTGTGTGTATGTGTGTGTGTGTGTGTGTGTGTGTGTGTGTTAACTTTTTTGTGTAGCTGTAAACAATGCGCGACAAGTGAATCGGGCATGATCGGGGACAATCGAAGCTCAGAATTTTTTGGCGTCAACTTACGAGCTGTCAGTTTGAACGATGGAAACAAGTATTTTTAATCCGATCGTGTTTACAATATTTCGTTCGCCATATCACGAAGTCCTCCGAAGCGACAAAGTTTTGGATTAAAATACTACGATTTTCAGGGTTCTATTCTATACGATTTTTTCAAATTCACATATCTTGTACATAATTTAACGTTCTATCTAACTGTACGAGTTTCGTTAATGGCACAAGCCCACAGACGATTCAGGGATACTTTAAAATTATTGCGTTTGACCGTACGCCAAGTGATAGCATAATAATGCAATTTGATATTTGCGCTCATCTCAGTTCAAATAGATTTTTCTCCGTTGCTATTTTATACGATTTGTTCTAATTCACATACGTTGTACAGAATTTAACGCTCTATCTAACCGTGCAAGCTTCCCAAATGGCACAAACCTACAGACGATTCAGGGATTTACTTTAAATATGACCGCGTTTGACCGTACGCCAAGTAAACAGCGTAATAATGCAATTCGATATTTGCGCTCATGACAGTTCAAATAGCCTTTTCTCCATTTCTATTCCATACCATGTTTTCTAATTCACATATGTCGTACAGAATTTAACGCTCTATCTAACTGTAGAAGTTTCGTGTATGGCACAAACCTACAGACGATTCAGGGGTATACTTTAAACACGAGGTATCCGGTGGCTCAACTGCAATGAAGATATATCCAGCTAATATTGCTGTTAGCCGTTAAATTCTATATTTCCGACAAAGTTTTTGACTAAAACACTATGATTTTTCAGGGTTCTATTTTATACGATTTTTTCTAATTCACATATGTTGTAGAGTGTTTAACGCTCTATCTAACTGTACAAGTTTCGTGAATGGCACAAACCTACAGACGATTCAGAGATGAGAGATACTTTAAATATGACTGATTGCGTTTGACCCGATAATTGCCATTTGATATTTGACGCACATCTCAGTTCAAATATATTTTTCTCCGTTGCTATTCTATTTTTTTCTAATTCATATTTGTTGTCCAGAATTAACGCTCTATCTAACGGTATAAGTTTCCAAAATGGCACAAACCTACAGACGATTCAGGGGTATACTTTAGACCCGCGGTGTCCGGCTCAACAGCCGTATTGGCATATCACCTTCATGCAGTTAGCCGTTAAATTCTATATTTCCGACAAAGCTTTGTAGTAAAACATTTCGGAGACAGGGGATATTGCTGATAAAACTGGTAAGTATTTTTAACGTGACTTATAGTAAACTTGTGAGTGTGATCTACCACAGGTTTTGTGAGTCATGATAAAAAATTATTTTGGTCAGAGAACGTGTACTTTCTCTTTAATTATCTTATAAGATCATCTCGCTAAAATCTTATAAGATCTACGTGTAAAAATCTTATAAGATTTTTCTTAAGATCTTACAAGATTTTCCAAGATCACACAAGATCTTGACAAGATTCTCACAGTGGTGGGTTTGGCGCAGATACATGTACGCATAGCGGACCTTTTGTTTTCTTTTCTTATGATAAACCGCTTGAAGATTTTAATGGGAAAAAATGATAAAATACAGAATATACTATTCAAGTATCCCATTAATAATATTTCTCTTGTAACAGAACATTGTTTATGCAAATTATGCCTACATAGACGTCATTCTCATTACCATTTTAACAACAAATAAAAGTTCAAATCAAATAATACTCTGGCATTCAACTATACTAGAATCCATATTCAGTGATATCATATTTGGGTTTAAGAGATTGTTGTGCTGTCGAAATAAGATTCGCTCAAAACGTTAGATCTCCTTTAATTGTTTAAAATGTTATCCTGGTCACTTCCTACCAATTAAAATTGTATCACAAGCAGTGGCGGATTACCTATGGGGCAAAGGGGGCAAATGCCATGAGTGAATAAAAAATTATGCAGTTTATCTTTGAAAGTCCGAACTAGTCTGAGAAAATCAGACGCGATCTCAGCCACGGGTCCCCCTTCTGTTTGAAAGCGGGAGGGGAGTGGCGCCTGAGGTAAGTACAAACCTTCGATGGTCCGATCAACCTACGCTTTCAGTTCACCGTACCCCAGGGATGGCTCTCATTTTGTGACCGGCCCTAAAATATTTTTGCCCCCGGCCTTGGGAAGGTTAATCCGGCACTGATCACAAGTGAGAAAAGATTTGTCTTTCTAGTCAGGAGTTCTTCGTTTTCTTGTATGTCACTGAGTGAAATGAGAATATTTCATTGGTTAGAATACAATTCAATCACATTCTATTCTCAGTACACTATTATGAGTTTCGCTGTAATTGTAACTAGAGTTATAAAAATACAAATGTGAGTCTTTTTTGCAACTGAAGATGCATGCCTGAACCCAAAGGAAACAGGAAAACAGGAAACCCCTGCATGTATATCCTGAGTGACCTCTAGGTATTTAAATCTGGTTGACATAGACCACTTTCATAAGTGCCGCCGCTTTAAATATTATTTTATGTGCATCTAAATTAGCCTTTCTAGCCTCGTTAGGGAGCAAAGATTCTTTTGAATTGCAGACACGCAAACGAGGCCAGAAAGGCTTATTGAGATGCACACAAATGAATATTTAAATTGGTCGTCATTATGAAAGAGGTCTATGCAGTGACCAATTACTAGTATAAGGAAATTGTTAGGTAAAGAGTAAGTGTGTGTGTGTGTGTGTGTTAAACTATATAGTCCGTACTCTGTATTCTTATGGTCTGCGTGAGTAATAGACCATTTGCACGTTGACGTACGATGGCGTTGGGTGACTACAACTACAAGAATGCTTTGCCAGTATTCTAGGGTTTCGCCTAAAAGGGATGACTCAAAAAGACCCGTCCAGTTCTTTCGCGGCTTTTCCAAAATATGTCGTCAAATTTGTTTTTTCTAAATTTGTCGTCAAGTTTCAGTGAGTCTCAAAATTTTAGCAATCTTTTCGATACCCTAACATAAACCCTAACCCTAATCAAAAATCTAGCTTTTTCGAAAACATATTTGACGACAGATTTTGGAAAAGCCGCGAAAGGACTTGACGAAATACTGGCAAAGCATTCTGGTACACACGCAAAAACGCACACTCTGTGTCAGACCTGATGCAGAATGATGTCAGATCTGTTCAGAAAAATGTAGCGACCCCTGATACAGCCTGTTGCAGTATCAGCTATGATACACCTATGATATCATATCTGTATCATACCTGCAGCTACCACAGACTGTTCAGAACAGATTCTGTCAAACTGTATCAGCCTGACACGGTCAGTGCTGTATATAACAGACTGAACAGGTATGTTGTCTATGGAGCTGTCGCAGTCTGTTAGAAATTTTAACTAAATGTTTATACATCAGCGCTGGTACATTCTGTAGCTGTCAGGCTGTATCAAGGGTCGCTACATTTCTCTGAACAGATCTGATATCAGAGCTGATCAGACTGTGCGTTTTTAGGTGTGTAGTTGTAGTTACCCAACACCATCTTACGTCATCGTGCAAGGACACGAACAAGGAACAACTACTTCACGCTGATCGCTATAGGCGCTATACTTAACTTGGCAATCTATTGGAAATTGGCTTTCCGGATTGACCAATATAAAACAAGTGCTTTATAATTCTTTGAATGTTTGTGTGGTGATATATTTATATATATGGTATACATAAGGTAAATTTCTGCACGCATGCACCATGGCACTTTGGTATTTATATATCATTATATACATGTATACTGCTTAGCTTTCGGTCGACTTGTTTACCGTACGGCCTCTTTCAGAGGAAATAGTGAATTTGAAGTATGATTTTGATCTTGACGATACACAGTCACTATGAGCTCTAAGAATGTGAAAGCTCTAACAAATATTATCTTTCATAATATAATTGCACTGACGCACTGCTATATTATTTAGATAAGTGGTAAATTGGGATCGGCTTTCTTTTATATTGGAAGGACCATATGCATTTGCATATTAAGCTCTGAAGCTCTTTATACGCCTTAATTCTATAGTAATGAGTAACAGCCGGTTTACACGAGACAGAGGTAGGGATAACTTGCGGGGATCACAGTGTCAAAGTGCATGGCCCGGTTTCACATAATAAAACGCGATATATAGCCTAATTTTGTGAACATTTTACACTGAGTTATTCCGGCCTCCAATTGAGCTGCCGCGTCAACTACGTATAGCCAGCATAAGAGTATACGCATCGGCATGTGTAATTATGGGGCATTAACTTTAGCCTTACGCTATACTCCTTTTTATAGTCAGTTTCAGCTTGGTTTTGAAATTCGTTTGTCAACATTCGTTGGAAGGTTGGGAACTTGGTACGGAATTCGCGAAGTTCGTTGTGAAGTTCGTCGTGAAGTTCGAATTTAATAAGCTTTGAATTGAATTCCTTTGGTAAAATCACGGAGAAGAAGATTATTTGTTGTATAGAATATAATAATAGATACTTGGTTAAGCAGAAACAAATTGCCGACTTAAATTTGTATCTACCTCGCAACGTAGTTCGGAACATTGCAACATAAGTTCGGAATGTTCATTTCAATTATACGTATCGGATTTGAAAAGCAAGCTGAAACGGACTATAATAAGTATTTCAAAAACTCATTAATAATTCATGAGAAAAAACACAAAATAAATCAGAACCATGTCCGTGGCAACCTCGTTCCCAGGGCCCTTATCTCCGCTCCCCCGCTCGCTGGGATAACCCTACCCCCCGAGATAGGGATAACCCTACCCCCCAAGATAACTCGGTTTTAGTTTATTTATAGGATAACCCTAGCCCCCGAGTTATCCCTACCTCCATGTGAACGCTTTCACCCGAGTTATCTCGGGGGGAGGGGGGTAGGGTCAACTTAGGCATGCGTATTTATGCTGTTGCTCGGGATAACTCGGGGTGAAGCGTTCACATGAAGCTAGGGTTATCTCGGGGGCCAGGGACAACTCGGTAGTTGTGTTTTATCATGTGAAATAGGGTCAACTTTGACCCTAGCCCTCGAGTTATCCCTACCACCCGAGATAACCCGGTCTCGTGTGAACAGGCCCTTAGCTTTTGTATATTTTCAATAGAATTCAAAAAGCTGAAAATGACGTCAATGGCGAAAAATGACGTACTCTGCATTTACTAAAAGGGCCTATGGAGTTACCCTACTCTAGCGCTCAGACCAGGCAGTATATGCAGACAGTTATATCCCTACTCCCTGATCAATTTATCTCGGTCAATGAAAATCGATGAACGCGCATCGAGTTATTTCGGAGAATAACTCTACCCTCTGAGACTCTGAGTTACTCGCTTCAAAGGTGTACTATAGTTATATAGTGGTGTTATATCTGATCATGCATCTTGGCTATTTGTATAAGTGGTCACAATTAATTAGGGGCCTCCAGAGAAATCGTTCACGTTCCTTCGGACTCGTTTAGATTGATTAGGCTAGTTTAGTTTAGGTCAATCGTAGTTCGCATTTGGGCGTTTACATTCTGATCGTTCCTTATTTAGACTGGTTTCAGATCGATCTAACTTACTAGTGTGGGCGACTCTCTATATCATCTACTTAATATTCCGTCATTGATCGTTTGCTCTTTCCAAGTTTAAAGTGAAACGAAAATTAAGTCTGTCTTATTTGAAAGAACACTCAGGCCCCGTTTACACTAGAGGAGAAGTATCCGGATTCACATTGTTTTTCATCCTCATGGGTATAAAAAACAATGTGAATCCGGATACTTTTGCTCTAGTGTAAACGGGGTCTTAAAATGATAGAGTAACATCTTTTGAAGTTTTTCGTTTCCTTGCTTCCGCGTTCTTGAGATATTTCAGTTTGTTTGATATATCTTTGCTATTATCAAACCGAAATAATTCGATGGAAGCATGCGCGTGTGTTTCGCCCCGAACACTAAACAGGTAGATTTTCAAATGATTATATTTGACAATAGCAAAGATATATAACGTTTTTCGATAACTCATTATGCACGTGTGACGTCGCAACATGCGACATTTACATGCATCAAACAAACTGAAATATCTCAAGAACGAAGCACGGAAACGAAAAACTGCAAAAAATTTTACTCTATCATTTTAAGTGTTCTTTCAAATAAGACAAACTTAATTTTCGTTTCATAGGCACTTTAAACAACGTTCTAGGAAACTTACACATTAAAGTTTTATATAGATTGTTAAAAGAGGATTATAGGTTTGTGATAAAATGGTAAAGTATTTGTTAAGTGCTCTTGATCCCACATGTGCCATCTCATTTAATTCTTGAGATATTTGGACTTGTTGATATGCATGCATGCAAATGGTGTGAGATAAACTATATAACTAAGCAAGCGGAGGCGTGCATATAAGATGTAAACGGTCAACAGTTTTCCGTCACGAGATGCGAAGTAAGCAGGGTAGTTACTCCGGGGCTAAATTTTTTGTGTGGAAATCTATCAATTACTGTAACTTACTATATTAACTAGGCAAAGGTGAAACTTATGCGATTTCCAAACAGGTTAAACGTTATTTCAAAAAAATACATATGAGCCTATAAAAGAATTATTTATTTAATACAATGATTATATTAAAATTTACGACGCCTACACTGATTACTTTGAATTTTCTAAATCGTAAAGTGCCCCCCATGCATATTTTCCAATACTCAAAAGTAAACGCTCGGCAGTAAACTAGTATGGAGCACAAATCTTTACTCGGCAAAATGTTTTACTAAGCGAAAATTTAATTTTGTTTTGTATTTTCCATCCATGCATCCGGCCACCTAAATCTGGCCTTATAAAGCCAGAGTGAAGTACATACTAAGACTTGAAGGTCCCATGCCGCCTGAGAAGAGTTAAAAAAGCACCTCAGTTTTGGTTTCCATTTAAAGGGCTGTTCATATAAGGCGGGCTAGCCCGATGCCGGGGCTGATTTTACGTCACGAAAGTCTTATTGCCGCTATTTGAGAAATGCAGAATGACAGAACATAGCAAAATTGGTTTCGTTAATCGTTTTCCTGTAACTCTGTAAGTATAGCACATGCAGGGTATTCTAATACGGTTTTGCAGCCAAAGAAAGGTTTTCGTGACATAAAATCAAGCTATAGCCCTCCTCATGTGAACAGCCGGCCAAGACATGCATGGTCGCGACTATAAATGGAAGCAAGGTTATCACGGTCCTTGAAAATCCTGGAAAGTTCTTGAATATGAAAAATAAAATTTCAGGCTTGGAAAGTCTTTTAAAATCACTAGAGGTAGTCCTAGATAAATGTTTCTAAACAAAGTGTCCTAAAAAAAGTCCAAAACAAAGTGTGTTGCTTGCTGTCAATAGTTTAGCTATTGACCTAGCTATCTAGTAGAAAGTTTACGTGAGGGCTATAAACCTAATTTTCAACATAATAAAACAAACTTCATATATTTGTTGCATATCTCGGTCCTTGAATATATTTTAGAAGTTCTTTTATAGTCTTGGAAAAGTCTTTCAATTACATGCACAACCTTGCGTTCACCGTTATTGCCTAATTTGCGCATGCAACTGAATCAAACAAGCTGTCGTAATTAGTAAACTCAGAGAATGAGCTCCCGAGACGGGACTCGAACCCATGCAACTTCCGAATGCCAGCCGGACGCTCCGGCACCATTGAGCCACTGGAACTCAGATGGTAGACCGAGGTTGTTTTCGATATTTATGCGCCTGGGAACTAGTCAATCCGTACGTGTGTCACAAGTACTTGTTGGGCTACAAATCGCTTTGTGTCAGTTTATTTTTATTAAATGTTTTTTGTACGTTATAAGAGTTTTCAGCTTGAGTTGGTAAAGTTTTTTACCAACTCAAGCTAAAAACACTAATAACGTATGAATGAAACAATTTGAAATATTTCGAGAGCTTATTGCAAAAGCATGTGAAAGAGCTTTGGTCAGTATTGTTTGTCAAACTTAACTTTTATTTCAAAGACTCTTTTAGTTAAGTTCTTAAATATTTTAATGGCCACATAAATTGGAAGTATTTATACATTATTGGTTAATATGTTGTTTTTTTCAAAAACAGATAGAAGTTTGAAAGCTTTTTCAGAAGATATAATTAGTCGACTGAAAATACGGTCAACAAAGGTACTTCTTAATACTAATAGTAATTATAATAGTAATGACTAAGGGGGACCTTTACACGAGCCCGGGTTGAGAGCCAACCCGGGTTAGCTCGCCAACCCGGGTCAACCCATCTATACGAATTAGCGTTTACACGATTGCCGCGCGGGTCAACCCGTCTTGCCGGGTGACCCTTTTCAAGACCCGGGTCGACCCGGGTTGGAGAGGTGCAATGGTGCAGAAGTTTTGTCAATTCCTTCATGTAAACACGGGTTGACTTGACCCGGGCTCGTGTAAAGTGTTGGCAATATCATAATTTGTATTGAGAAAAGCTGACCCGGGTTGGGGAAAAAAGCAGCGGGTTCATGTAAACACGAAAAAAGAATAACCAGGGATGGCGAGCTGACCCGGGCTGGCACTCAACCCGGGCTCGTGTTAAGGCCCCCCTAGAGGGCATTCAGAGACTGTGCATACCTCAGCCAGCGGGTTATTATATAGTGGTGTTTTTAGGGAAACGAGTATAGAGATCCGGCAGTGGAAACGAGCCGTCCGGTTAACCAGGAACCAATGTGAATTACTGTGTTACTTTAATTGTTACTTGAGTTAATCTTGTTATGTCATATATAGCCAATCAGAAAATTTGTTAATATTATAGGTATGTTTTTACTGAGACCAAGTTGCATGAAAAATTGGCCTTATCGAATAATGAATTCTATATGTTCTCTTTGTTTATAGGAAAAGGAACGACATGATGAGAGAATGGCTGAATTACAAGTCTCAATGTAGCGACAGCATGCATGGCGTCGGATACCAACTTATACAGTTTATGCAGTATTATTACTTTTTCAAATCAGTACTAACGTACTAACGCGTTTTGTAAGTAGCCCGTCGTTGGTTGGAACTTGGAATGCTTACCATAAAAATGTCACCTTCAAAAATAATGTATATATTTAGATGTATATGTCGCATAAATTAACCTTCCTTGTTGGATTTTATTATTTTTATTGCGACGTTATGTGATGTTGTTTTTTTATTATTTTTTTAAAATTTTTAATTCATTTTTGTCATTTATGAAAGTCTATAATTTAAGTTTAGCAACAAAGTGTCGCTAGAGAAAATGTTCATGTTTGTATCAATATTTTAGCCGGCTGCTTTGCTTTAAAATCGTCGAGGAGGGGCGAATTGTCTATTAAAACAATTTGTTGTTGCTCATCTTTTATAAAACATGCCTAAGTCTTGTTAGTTTGTTTTATTGTTTGTTTGTTTGTTCTCAAATGTAAATTTTCTTGTCAAGCTAGCAGATCCATAAGCAAAACTTATCGACCATACAAATAACTAACCAACCAATCATGTACTCTCTACTCTACTCTACTCTACTCTACTCTACTCTACTCTACTCTACTCTACTCTACTCTACTCTACTCTACTCTACTCTACTCTACTCTACTCTACTCTACTCTACTCTACTCTACTCTACTCTACTCTACTCTACTCTACTCTACTCTACTCTACTCTACTCTACTCTACTCTACTCTACTCTACTCTACTCTACTCTAAGCGTACGTGATTTCGTACTGTAGTCGACCGCGGCTACGTCATGTGTAACTGAAAACGCACACAAGTTCTAACAAGCTGCAAACAAGCAGCTAGCCTAGCTTGTTACAACTCGTCAACCAGCTGACTTTAAAATGTATAGTCGCTTGCTCTAAGGTGTGTCTGCAGCAAGTTCTTTGCAAATGTATAAGAAGTGGTAACTTGCTTTGAAACGTTCGTCAAGCTCATATACTCAGAAAAAACATGTGAGCAGTGAGTCTGAGGCTTAGGAATATTTTGTGAGTATTTGAGCTTGAACGTCTACCAAACGGCTGTTACATTACTGATTACATCAACCTCGCAAACGTACCACATCACTGTACCACATACACTACAAGTATATTATTAATTAATATAGAAAGCTTATATAGCGCTTATAACATATAGATCTAAGCGCTTTACATTGATTGGTCTAAAAATACATATGATGATAAAGGTAAAAAAGTCTAACATTACAAAGATTACATCTCACAAGATCTAAATCACCAAATAGTAAATAACACTAATCTACATTATAGGCTATTTTAAACATGTGAGTCTTAAGCTTACTCTTGAATTCCAAGAGATCTGTGCATGCTCTAATAGAGGTAGGTAGTTTATTCCATAACCTAGGACTGCTAGCATAAAAAGCTCTACCACCGTAACTATTTACATTAAATCTAGGTTCATTAAGTAAGTTAGCTTTGGAAGATCTAAGACTTCTAGAAGGCTCATAATGACTGATCAGATTTGCAATATATTGCGGAGCAAGTCCATAGAGTGCTTTAAATGTCATTAAAATAATCTTATAAATAATACGTTGCTCAACTGGAAGCCAATGCAACTGCATTAAAATAGGTGTAATACGATCATACTTATGAGCTCAATATACACCTCTAGTAGGGCTGTAGCCTGGTACCCTGGCCCAATTTCAAAAGAAATATGGGCCAGGTAACCACTAATCTCATTCTCGCGTCATCAGGGCTAAATCCACTTATGACGATTGCAGTTTTACTTATAGCCACTAAAAACGCGCGAAATTTCAACCAATAGGAAAGCAGAAGTCTTTAGTGGTTACCTGGCCCATATTCTTTGATTGGGCCAGGGTACCAGGCTAGTAGGGCTGCCGTACAATACGTCGGCATGCACACACACCTCTAGTAGGGCTGACGTACAATACGTCAGCCCAACCTACTAGAGGTGTGTGTGCATGCGTCGGATCAGATTGACCCCATGCATATAATCTGAGGGTTTGCCTAAACTGTCAATCTGAAAAGCCATAAAATTGTAGTCCGATCCGAAAACAGCTGCTCAAATCCGATCCGGAAAAATACCGGATATATGTTGTATTGCAATGTTGTGCGAATTTTCCGGAAAGAAAACCAATGAACAAATAAATTTAAGAAAATTAATATATAATAATCTTATGCAATAATAGCCTTCATATATGTTGTGCGATTTACATACAAGTTCTAGTGAATTTGTTCATTTTGCAGCAAAGACAACGACAAAAGTGAAGCTAAAGCGAGTAAAAAAGTACAAAATCCGATCCAAGAAAAAAGAACAAAATCCGATCCGATCCGAGAGAAAAAGAACAAAATCCTATCCTATCTGAACGTTATAAAAGTTTAGTCCGAATCCGATCGGATCGGATTTGCATAAGCGCCCTGCCTCTCCCTACCTTAAACTATAAGAAGGTTTTGATTGGTTTAGATAACCTAACCCAAACAACAACCCTAATCAGTAACGAGCATAGGAACACATTGGTTATTAACTACAATGTAATGGGTTACTTTTATATAGCCCAGTGGCTTCACTGTCGGAATCCATAGAAAACGCGTTCATATTGAGTAGGTAGTACCGGAAATTTTGCCAGTAAAATCAACATCCAGGTGTCGGATACAATTTTTTACGGACCGTTATGTTTGCCAATCAGCGCTCAAGATATTACAAAGCCGGAATCCAGAGGAATAAAAATGGAATTGTATCACTGCAACAGGAATCAGGCGTTTGATATATAGGAACGTCTGAACCGGAACTGGATTCTGACATTGGTGATATAATAATTATAATACAACTTTGTCTTCCGCTCATTTAGCTTAAGTTTATCCAGGGCGCTGGTCTATCCGATTATTTATTGCGGCAAATAGATCTTTGCGATTTTTACCAAATTGCAAAAATGCTCTAGTGCCGCAGTAATTGAGGGAAACATTGTGATTTCCAATTGGGTATTGGATTTTTGGTTTCACGCGTGGCGTTTTTCATACGGTATATATATATATATATATATATATAACGGTACATATATATTCGGTATTTATAACGGTATTCGCGGGTTTTATCCATTCATGCAGTTCAGTATTAATTTCGTTCATTTCTACGCTCCATAACGGTTTTTGACATTTTTTTTCGCGGTATTGGGTTTCGGGGCAACCCTCACATCCCCTGTTTTGTAGGAAAAAATAAAGATTGTGTTGTGTGAACTTTTTCTCCAGTTCATTTACTAGCTCCTCCCCCCCCCCCCCCCCTCCCCTCCCCCTATGCATCACTGAAATATTAAAGGGTCAAAGTTTTCTCTTTCGATTAGAGATTTATTAGAGAGTCAGACTTGACAGCTTCTCGTCGTGCCATGTGCGGTGAATAATTATTCATAGTGTAGAATTCATATCGTGTTATCGTTCTGCTCCGGAATATAAATTAGCCAAAAGAATGCACCCTATATCACCAGTCCTTGTAAGTATATCTCCTGGCCCTATAATGCCACGTCTCTTGTTTGTGTGCTGCTGAGAATGCAGAGCAATCCGTACAGTGACACGCTGTAAATCGAATCGCTAAAAAAGCGAAAATAAAGTGTCAGTAACGTATGAAAGCTAGTGTCCAAGAATTTAAATATAAGGGGGGCAAAAGTGCCGATGTTGGGTTATTATGACGTCACGCAATCGGTGCACGATCATTGGTCAGGGAGTTACACCCTTCAAGGCCTACGAAACGACTGTGTGAATTTCCTGCCGTGGCCATATCGAAAGAGCTACAAGGAAACAGTTCATTGATTTATCGATTAAAAGTGTATAGCCTATGGAATTGGAACTATATGATGCAATGGAATGATCGTGTGGGTCCGCCATGGCTTCTGTTTTAAGCGTTGGATGAATGTTAAAGGTAAGTGGTGCGTGTCTCTTGCTTATATTTTGACGACATCGAAAGTTGCTTTCCAATTTTGAACCAACAGGGAAGCGACAACACGCAACCTTCGCTGTCAGACCAGTGCCTGGACAAGATATGTAATGTCTTCTGTCCGGTCTGAACTTGTTCTTCGGGTAAATGTCTTCAGAAGTTTCGTCAAAGACCTGCTGAAAGTAACGAGGCCGGGCAGTCAACAGCATTTCAGTTCCCTATTTCTTTCTAAAGTGAACAAAAAATGTTGGCCAGTCTTTTAGTCGGAACTTGTCGTTTTGTAAACTCCTTTCAATAAACTAAAAATTAGCTTGTATAATGGTTTATTTCTGTTAGATTCCGCCTCTTTTGAAAGTTATTTCCCAATACCCACACTGTTTACAAATATTCTCGTCATGTCGGTGTCTGAGTCGTCGTGAGCTGTTCTTAGACACTGTATTTCATCAGCAAGGTGAACACGAGAACCAGTGATTTCTAACAATTATTCTATGTTATTTGACCAGATTTCCTGTAAAAAAGAATATTTTCCATTTGGCTAGGAGAATGCGGAATTGAGGAACAAATTTGGCAGTTGAATATTCGTTGTTTTGATATTACTTTTATGGTGCATATCTTAAAGCAGGAATATATTTAATATATGCTTTGTTTATAAACTGTTTAAATCACCACATGCTATAAAATTGGTCACAGAGCGAATAAGTTGTTGTGCTAGCATTACTGGTTAATTGGCCAAAGTGTAATTGGTCTTCCTTTTGTTTGTTTTCCCCTGTCATCTGAGAGGGCAAGTGTTCAGGTTGTTTAATCTTTTAATTTAATATAATATTTTTTTCTCATATTTTTAAGCCATTTCAACAGTAAAAATACACATGCTGTGCATGCATGTGACTACCAATATTTCATTATGTCCGTACTACATAATTATAAAATAAAAAAGTTAAGGTACAATTATAGAATACCTGTTTACTTTCATGATTTCCATATATTTAATTGTATATGATCAGTGTCAGACAGGGACTTAGCCAGGATTTTGAAAAGGTGGGAGCTGAAATCAAAAGCAATTTTTAGGGGTCTGGGAGCATGCTCCCCCAGAAAATTTTGAAATTGAGAGGCGCTGAAATGCCATTTCCTGACTTTTGGAGGAAGATTTTACAGACTCTAAAGGTTAAAAACATATATAAATACTCAAAACATGTAAATGTCACGTAGATACTCAAAACACATACACTCAGTGGATTGAATTCACTGTTTACAGTTTATTTCCTGATTTAATTCATATTGCATCAGTTTTGTAGTTACATGTCTGTCATTTTATATCTAAAGGGGGGAGCTGCTGCTCCCCTGGCTCCCCCCTGGCTCTGTCCCTGGTGGCAAATTGGGAAAAATTCACCATATACTGAAATTACCACGTTCTTTAAAATTACCTGGTTAACTTCATGACAAAATACAAACGCGTACAATTTTAACCTTCAACTTTACATTACTGTAGTTCCGTATTTCTAAAGACAAATTCAAAAGTGTATCCGGGTATTTTATAATTACTTTCTACAGTACTGTACACTAGTCTAATACACTTTTCTTTATAAAATGGGGCTCATCACATCTTACTGTCATGATATAGAAGTGCTCCTAAAATATTGTTTCAATTCAGTTCCTTAGTCTGACTAATTCATTTGATGAAATTTGTTGGAAACTTACTGTTTTTAATTTGATTTTGAACAACCAATAGCCATAGGGGATTATTACTCAGACACCAATCAAATTTAAATTCAGGAAGTTGTTCAACAAACTTTATCAAATTAATTGGTCAGGTTGAGGAACTGAATTTCAAGGAATTTCAAGGAGCTCTTCTATTGCCACAACAGTAATGCCAAGCCTCATTTTGATGTTTAGGGAATTATTATATATAGTAGTCTAAATTGGGCATGATTGTGAGCACAAAAATATGTTGTAAACTCATATAGAACTAGAGGGCACTTGGAGACTGCATATACCTCCACCAGTGGGTTATTAGAGATGTTTAAAAAGAAAACGAGCAATCGTGCTAACCAGGCTAGCTTAGGAGACCAACACATGTATGAATGAATAAAATGTTTGATAAGTTGCACTTGTACCAAAATTATGCAAAAATATTTCCATAAAATAAAGGGGAAGGATAATGAGCGCAATCAAGCATTTTTTCTACACAGAGAATCTTGTAGGCAGATGTCTATTAAACAATGCATACATGTACATAGTGAGGACTGGTTCTATAGTAGTACATGCATAATTTCCAAGCTATTGTTTTCTATATAATTTGTTTACGGTCAGCTTTTTGACTTCAATTTTGGGGCCTAGAAATTCAACTTATAAGTAGGCGAGCAGGGTTCTGCCCACGGTGGGCAGCACTGGGTGGGGGTGCCTGGCACTCACGTCAAAACGGACCCTTCCGCCCGGCACTCGAAATATGCAATAAGAAAACCCCATGTGTTGTATGTTTTTATATATCTTTTAATTAATATACATCATTTTGTATTTTTTTGTCCTTGGTTAATTTTTTTTTATTGAAACAATATTATTTGGTGAAATTCAGCACCACAATGCACACAATATTAGCTACCAGACTTGTGATTCGGTGAAATACGATATTCCTTCAAAGCCAGATTGGATTGTCTGATACTTGGGTAAGGCTCTAATCACTTCGCACTTTGTTTATTAATGCCTGTAAGATGATACACCGGCGTTGATAGTCGTAGAACATATGCAGGAAACCTTGCCATAGCTTTACGTAGAGAATTCGTCATGCTGTATATTCTAGCATGCCCTAGCATGTATATAAATACATGAAGTGTCCGTGATTCTGTAATAGCGAGAGTCTGTATTATTTCATTATTTCAATACATTTTATAGTAGTTTCGGCTGGGGATTTACCAACTGTCCTTAATAGTGGGGTGTCCGCAAGGCGAGAGTAATATTTAGTCTGACAAAATTGTGAGACACATGATGTAAAGGATCATGAATTTCACTTGCTCACATATGGAAAATATCAAATTTATTTTTCAGATTACTAATTTTCACATATTCTTTGGGGGGGGGGGGGGGGGTGAGCCCCCGGGCCTGTAGGTACCCGGCACTCGCATGCTCCTGGGTAGAACCCTGCTCGAGGAGGAGCAGTGAGAAAAAGTCAACCACATAGCACCCCCACTACACAATAGTTTTGACTCCAGATTATAATAGGCTGATACCCATAGAACATTGCTAGGTCAGTCCTACTCACAAATTGTGGGGTCAGTGGCCTGTTACATAGAGGGGGTGGGTGGTCCTTTAGTTAGTACTTGCATTGAGAGACATGAAACAAAAATTAAGTTTGTCTTATTTGAAAGAACACTTAAAATGATAGAGTAACATCTTTTGCAGTTTTTTGTTTCCTTGCTTCATTGTCAGGGTTCGAATTAACATTTGAAAAGTGCATCGTGAAAATATTTTGTTGCAAAAGTAGGGGGGTTTGGACTAATCTGCCCCCCCCCCCATTTCCGACTTCCACTTTCGCTACAGAAACGCATTGGAGTTCTGTATTAGACTAGAATTTGGAACACCCTGCAAAAAACAACGCATTTATTTAAGCTTGTTTCAAACGTCAAACTCATCAGTGCATAATTCAAACCTTTCCAAGCATTTTACTCATATTAAATGTGACATTTGAAACTGCAGGCGAAACAACTGTGTCTGAAATGACATGTGTTTGTTTTATTTTTGCGCCCAAAATCTCACTGAATTATGAAGGATAAATTTACAGTAGCAGTGTTTCAGTTTCACAACATTTTTATTGTTATGATGCGATGTAACACGAGAACTATCCAAGGCTGTTTTGTAATAAACCAAAACACACTGCGAAGAAGTTATTGGAAGGCACTCAGCTGTTACTTTGCATCGCGAGTTTTTATGTTTGTTTTGCATCGCATATTTCAAAAAGTGCATCGCGATATGTTAATTCGAACCCTGGGTGTTGAGATATTTCAGTTTGTTTGATATGTAAATTAAACAACTTGACATCACATGTGCATAATGAGTTGTCAGAGAAGGTTGTATATCTTTGCTATTATCAAACCAAACTTAATTTGAAGGAAGTAAATGCATGTGTTTCTCTCACAACGCCAAACATGTAGAATTTTCAAGTGATTATGTTTGATAATAGCAAAGATAATATATAACCTTCTCTGATAACTCATTATGCACATGTGACATCAAGTTGTTTAATTTACATATCAAACAAACTGAAATATCTCAACAACGAAGCAAGGAAATGAAAAACTGCAAAAGATGTTACTCTATCATTGTAAGTGTTCTTTTAAATATTAAAGACAAACTTAATTTTCGTTTCATGTCTGTCAATGCAAGTACGGTACTAACTAAAGGACCACCCACCCCCTCTATGTAGCAGGTGACTGACCCCACAATTTGTGAGTACGACTGACCTAGCAATGTTCTATGGGTATCAGCCTATTATAATCTGGAGTCAAAACTATTGTGTAGTGGGGGTGCTACGTGGTCGACTTTTTCTCGCTTCTCCTCCTCGACTATAGGCTGTGAAATACGGTAGCTGTTGAGAATTCTTTTTACCTGTTGCACTTAGAAATATAAAGAGTTTTTTACCAGGCAAGAATATCAATTTATTTAATATTTATTTATTTATTTACAAAATATATTTTATACAGGATAGTCACTTCAGTGAGTACACTGTTTTCCAAATGAGTCCTGTTAAATAATATGTAAATATGTAAAGTTTAGATGACTATATTACTGTATGTACATGTATATGTAAAAGTTCAGTTAAAATATAAGTATATACAGTACACTGTATAAATATTAGTATAATTATAAAAATTTAAAATAGTTAAAATTTAAAATCATTCAATTGTTTGTAAAATAATTTTGTTTTACTGTGGTGAATTTTCTTAATTTTTTTTTATTATTATACTAATATGCTATATTATTTTGCTTACATATTTCAGGGTACTAATACAACAAGTGACAGAGTTAAGCTAAACTGAATACCAAACCAGAGCAATGCCTCCCCCACCACCGCCACCACCTGGCCCACCACCACCCTCAAGTGCAGCATCTTCAGGTCCCCCACCCAAGACAAAAACTAGAGGTGCTCTTTTGAGTGACATTCACAAGGGTGCCAGGCTTAAGAAGACAGTCACTAATGACAGAAGTAAACCAACAACAGTTGATAGTAAGTATAATCTACACAATTTATGTTTATTTTTTTAACCCATGAATAAACTGTATTGGGTTCTCTCTTTGACAAAAAAAATCATCTGGCATTAGTATAGGTAATCATATGATAGCGAGTACAATTAAGGATTTACACTACAAGTGATATTTGAAAATTTTGCCAAAATTGCACAAGCCATTACATGTAGGTGAGCAGGGTTCCAAAAGAGCATTTTTTTGTGCCTGGGGTTCAGCGATTGAAAAATTGATAGCCTAATTTCAGTTTCACAAGTGGGTGTGGCCATGGGTGTGGCAGTGGTTCAAATGCTAAAACTATTAACCAATAACCGGATTGAAACAAGTAATAAGAAACTATTAACTAAGTATATTTTCTCTTTTTTATAGTACATATATACTATAATACTGCCAGTAACAATTAATACATTACATTAACATTACATTAAATAACATATATTGTATTGATAAATGACAACTGACTGTGAAAGGCTCCATTTGGGGACAATTGTTTTCAGCTTTATATACAGAGTTTATATACATAGTATAAATAACATATTACAGGCAAATCAGCCAAATGTCTTTTAATATGATTAACATTTTTGGTAGCAGGAAGTCAAGTTTGCACTTGCGTCTAATTAGATAATATCATACAATATACATGATTCATCCAGTTATCATTAACTCAAGTCAAGAGGTGATTTTTCAAATTATCCAGGCGAAAATTCCGGTAGGAACAATTCAATAGAGGACATCGACTGATCATCGACTTTTGAGTTTTTGCTCTTAACATAGTGTTACGTGACTGCTATTTATGCATACCTGAGGCTGAGAAATGTTGATGTTCGATGGCTTACTGCTGTTTTCAGGTGACCGTGCCGGGCGCCGAATTTTGATCGTTGTTTGCATCGTCTCAACTCCTACTTGACACGGCCCAAAGTATGAGTTCACACGGGGTCAAGTACAAGTTCAGTTTAGTCAAGGTTATTTTTAGTGCTCGAATCAAGTTTTTGACAGTTGTAAATTAATGTTTATTTTTGCAAGTTCTGAGATAATAATTATGAAACATAGCAAACGCAGGAGATATTACTAGTGAAAAAGCTTTGTCCATTGATTTTACAGTAAAAGAGCTATTGTCGACAAGCATTTTAAATAACCTTGACTAAACTGAACTTGTACTTGACCCCGTGTGAACTCGTACTTTGGGCCGTGTCAAGTAGGAGTTGAGACAATGCAAACAACGATCAAAATTCGGCGCGCGGCGCGGTCACCTGAAAACAGCAGTATATAGTTTCTAGAGTATATAATTTTAGTAACATACTTCATTGTATTTATACTGTATTTACGTAATTACTAAATGACATCATACTTATTGGTCGTAGACGGTAGAGCTGACTAGTGACTACCGAGTCATTTAAGACAAGAGGTGAATTAAGATGTACTTCATCCACGCAAATACTTGTCTACTGAAATGCACCAAAGTATAATAATATTTCGCAGATTACTCAATATAAACATGTAAATCCATTCCTTATTCAATAACCTCAAAATAAAGAACATCTTACATCTGCGGACCAAGGACGGGTAAACAATGATATTTATTCAATGCAAAGCGCGGAGAGTCAGAGCGAGACGTAAAGGCCTGAGAACGGCCTAGTTTTCTCGGCGGAGAAGGAGTAGGGAGTCTGAGAACGTCCTAGTTTTTTTGGCGTAGAGCCTGAGAACGTCCTAGAATTGACAAAAACTAGGACGTTTCCAGTCTTCTGCACCCAAAACTAGGACGTCCCCAGACTCCAAGCTTAGCAGCCGAAAGGCAATGACGTCTTTAACGCGGATGTCCTGACATATAAAGATGAGTCAAGGTGTTGGGTTGCATGGTGTTGGGATTAATAAATTAAACAAACAGCAGGATATTATAGAACAAAAAGCTATTAAAATCTGCTAACGATGGACATTATAATTTATATTTGATATGTTTTACACTGTATTGCTTTAAAACTAGACAACCTAATTTATACTTTCTGCTTGCCTAGTTTTTAATTTTTTTGCCTAAATTTGAGAAACCTTGTACTTGGGGTTCCCAGGCACAACTGAGCTCATTTGGAACCCTGAGGTGAGTGCAATTTGGCATAATTTTCAAATATCACGAGTAGTGTAAATGCTTAATTGTACGAGCAAAATCATATGATTACTCATTTATTATATGCATGACAAAATTACAACATGTACGCTTCATACTCACTCACACCTTTAAAAACATCTTGTTTCATTACTTGACAAGAAACATTTTCATTCTGGGTGTTCTCCGTACTCATTTCAAAATATTTGCATTGAATTTTTAGTTCATAGTGTACCACAAGTCATTGGAAATGTGAAAACTTTCCATTGCAGAATTGGCCGCCATTTTGAATTTTATTGTCAACATCGTTCCCAGGGCCTTGGGAGCAGTACAATTAATATTGTACTGCAGTACAATTAATATTGTACTGCAGTACAATTAATAAAATAATTGTACTCCTCTCAACCAATCAGGGGCTGTTTTTGAATAGGTCAGGCAGCTTTTAAAGCAAGTGCTAGATAAATTATAGAAAAATTATCATGGGGGCCCAAATTATGACAAAAACATAAGTCAGAACACTTGTAGTGTCTATGAATTAAGAATGGGGATTGTATTTTTTCACACGGTGTGGTTCATGTTTTAGTGCTCTTTTTTCTCCCAGTGGAAGGGTGATCGTGAGGCAGTTTTGGAAAAAAACCCAACCCAAAACCGAAAACCAACATGAAAAAACCGACATAACCAATCTTTTGCTTTAGGCCATCATAATCAGTGCCTACAATACGCTAATGACGTATCGCATTATTCAAAGCTGGCACCTGTAAACATAAACCGAAGGAAGAATATTCCATGGAAGAAGACCAACTTTGGCATGCTCCCTTAGTTTGATGCAACTCCTGAGTACAGTATTCGATACTGGTGTTACTTTCATCCATTGGCAAATGGTCTGACAAACGATCTGACTGAGCACTACTTGTGTTAAAATAATAGAGAATTTAAGAATATATTAAGACATAATTATTCAGAATGAGTTTTCCAGTTTTTCACTGTGAAGGAAACAAGCAAAACTTTATACTGATCTCTAAGTAAAACTGTTTTTTTGTTTTTTTTGCACTTAACCGAGAAACCACCTCACCCTAAGTGAAAGTCCCAATAGGTAACTGTGTCAATAGTGTGTTGATGCTTTTCTTGTCTCCATCATGTGGCTACAGTTCATTACCACAACAAATGGCTGAGACCCCGTTTACACGATGCCGGTACAATTTGAAAACGGAACAAAATCATGACGGTGTGTAAATACAGGCCAAAAAGTCTTGCGTTTACACGATGCCGGTATAATATAATGACGGATTAGCATGTGACTATTTTCTTCCAATGAGAACTGACCCGAATACTGTGGTCGTATATACTGTATCGTGATTACCGTCATCAAACTGTTACGGCACGGGCGTTTACAGGATACCGGTTAGTGTTCCGTTTTCATTTCATGCTGTCAAGGAACCCGTCTTCATTTTGTGCCGTTTTCATGTCAATGTCATTTTTGCGCCGGTATCGTGTAAACGCAAGGCCTAAACGGCATGATTTTGTTCCGTTTTCAAATTGTACCGGCATCGTGTAAACGGGGTCTGAGAGAGCACAAATATTTGTGTCGAAAATAAAATAGTTGGCACTGTTGAAATGTCAGACTTGTAACAGGTTTGTCAACATCATTGTTGACTTATGAAGCAAATATATTTGACAGTAAATCTGCAGGCCTTTTCGTTGAGGCGTGTGATCGCACGCGCACACGCCGGCACAGGCACAAACTTAACTAGTGTATTTGTCGCACGTGTGAAAGGCCGTGTTCGGATTGTTTATTCACATTGCAATTTTGAAAATCTGTGAAAGTTTCAGTAATGTCACATCTCACAATGTAACGTAAGGTCCCACAGCGTAACGTAAGGTCTCACAGCGTAACGTAAGGTCTCACAACGTAACGTAAGGTCTCGAGCACAACGTAACGTAATGTCTCGCAAGGTGACATAAGGTCTCACAAGGTGACATAAGGTCTCACAACATAACATACTGTAACGTTTCACAACGTAAAGTCTTGTAAGTAGGGTAAAAGTTTTCACAACGTAGTAGGTTTTACTTTTTACAACTAAACTAACACGTTAAAGCGAAATATAACATCTTACAATGGATATCAAGCAACACAGCTTTCTTTTTCAGATGTGTAGAAAGTATAAACGTTAGGTCTGCGGTTCATACATGTATTTATATGCCGTAATTGATAAGTCTTAACACACATGCAATTTGCACGCGCAAAGGTATTTATACGCGCGCAAAGGTATTTATACGCGTGCAAATTACTGCACACGTGCAGTTTCCCTTAGAAAAAGGCCTGAATCTGTCAGAAAAACGCTAGC